>CM035407.1:72545720-73073220 GCA_020310875.1 Ceratopteris richardii
AAAAGATGCAGTAAGCTGTTTTAACTCACTGATAATTGCAGCACGCTCTGATACAACTTCTGCCTCTTTGGCCTTGATTGAGTTCTCCAGGTTTGTAGTAGGATATGAGCCATCATGCTCGGCGAGACGGTTTTTCAGTATGCGCACATCGTTACAAAGCATGCGAAAATCTGCTTGCCTAGATTCAATGCGTCGGATCTTGTTGCCGACATGCTTCCAGTCCGGATGCAGACGAATGCGTCCGAGCTCTGGTGGTGGCGGGCATGTGTAGTCAAAAAAACGCTTCCATATGAGTTGCTGATAGGCCTTGCTTCCCTTGATCCATCTCGTCCTTCTCAGAGCATCCATGGCGAGCTTACGTGCCCTGCACGCTTAAACCCTTAAACCCTGAAGACTTAGCAGCATATGTTGATAGAATACATTAGCAAGCAGAGAGACAAATATATGCTAGGCCCAATTCAAAGAGGAGCGGTGTTGATCAATCACAACACAAATGCACGATTTTTCTTTTTTTTCCTTTTTTTTTTTTTTTTTTTTTTTGGTTTGAAGTTCAACCTTAAAGCATACACCACCCTCCGGACCTCCTCATGTCCCTCACCATAGAGGAGCCGGTTTAAATGTTAAGCAAGACGCAATTCGAACCTTAGCACATTGTCAACCATTCAAGTGTGATACCACGCCCCCTCTACACCTTTTCACAATTTTCTATAATTGTGAAGTGTGGCTATTTATTGTTCACATAAATAGTTCTCAAAAATCATAAATAATCATTTATCAAAAATTAATTATTTTTGGGTAGTTTTTTTTACTTGTCGCCTTCAAGCAATTTAATCCTTGCTTTGTAAGATACGAAAGATTCCATGAGTACTATCCCCGTTCACTTGTAGAGTTGTTATTTCAGCCAATTCAAGCAAGAAAGATTAGGCTTCGACTAAACTTCTCTCTCTTTCTCTCTCTCTTTCTCTCTCTCTCTTTCTCCCTCTCTCTCTCTCTATATATATATATGATATAGAATCGGTCTTGCATTAGCTCTTGAAAGTGAGAAGAAAGGGGTCGCTTGGTGTGCAAATTGTTATTTCAAATTTCAAGCTTAATGGAAAAGTAGTTCAAAGACAAACTTCAAAAGCTAAAAAAATAAGAAACTCATATGAAATCCTTATCTCTTCTCTTATACCACTTTGGAATAGGGTTTCGAGGATCCTTCTAAAGCCTTGCTTTTTCGAGGTGACACACTATTCAGTTTCACTTTAGAAAGTCACTTGAAGAGAAGCCATCTCAAAAATATGGAAGGCTATATGTTCATTGAGCTTTGGGATCACCACAAAAAAGGTCTTTATCTAGGTTAGACATTAGGATTAAGAGCTACAAAAGTCCACCTTCAGCCACTCCATATTCTTTATAATCGAGGGTGAAAAAATGAAAAGACGATGAATCACTTATCAAAAGGATGATAGGTTTATGAACCTCCTTTGTAAATGCTTTCTAATATTCCTTACCTCCTTGTAGTGTACATTCTTTTGCTTATTAACTTGAAGCATTTTTTCACTTCTTATTGTTTTTTATCATATGAATAGCAATTTAATTAGATAGTATTCTTATGGCACGAAGATAGGTATGCACAAGGCATAAAACCAAGTACTTCCAAACACCTTTGGGGGAAGGCGAGATGTAGGGATTAAAATTGTAAAAAAGAGGTGTCAGGTAACAAAGAGATGTAAGGATTCTTATCGCTCCATGTGAACAAAGATGCATAGAGCAATCAAAGTCACATGATGGAGAGGACACACAACAAGGGCTTTGCCCTCTCCAAACCCACGCTTGAAACATCTTATCCATAAGAGTCTTCCATAAAGACCATTATAGACCTATCTTTTTGTGTCTTTGTCTTAAATGGAAATAAATAAAAAATCAAGCTTCTAATTAGCTATCTATTCTATGGCATGATTCAAAAGGATGATCATTTCTAGTTCTTTGATTTACTATGTATGCACATCTCTTAAGAAGCTCCATCTAGTCTATATTCATGTGTACATCATGAAACCATTTGCAAATAAACAAATAAATTGTTGGTTAATGCTTCCTAGTTCAAAGTAAATTTGAATTTGTGTTAAATAGGAGGATATGGAGCAAGGGTCCATGTTAGTGTTGATATATTTTTGGTAGTGATGTGTGTGAACACACTAGGACTACTCAGGCACTTTTTTCCTTCTTTAGGAGATTTTTTTCCCAACTTATATATACGTCTATAACCCTAACGAGTCACTTATTTTTGTACATTCACTTGGTAATACTATTGCAATAGAATGAGGATTACAACCACCACCACGTGCTACAGAGATGACTCTCCTCCCAACCATCTACCTCTATATATAGCTCTCTCCAAGGAACTGCCTTCTTGGGCAGGTGGATATTAACCATCCATGTGTCAGCCATGTAACTGCTTGTGCACCAAGTGTCCCAGTTAACTGTAGTTAACTTAAGTGGATGCTTCTATAAGGCTCTAGAGTGCTTTAGCAAAGCTATCTACCCATAGCTACATCAATCTATTGAGCAGGAATTCAAGAGAATGAGGATTACGACCACCACCATGTGTTAGAGAGATGACCCTCCTCCCAACCATCTGCCTCTATATATAGCTCTCTCCAAGGGACTGCCTTCTTGGGTAGGTGGATACTAGCCATCCATGTGTCGGCCATGTAATGGCATGTGCTATCTGCATGTAGCCCATGGGGGTTGAACCCAAGACCTCCTCCTTCACACCCTTGAGACTTAACCACTATGCTAAGTGGATCACTTGTTTACAAGAGCACATGACCTCCTAGTAAGTCTAGACTCGAGATCTTTGGTCATACACACGGGTGACCAAACAGTGTCTGATTTCAAATCCGTCTAAACCATCTGGACCCTTAGACCATAGACTTACTTTATTACAACTATTAGTATTGTGCGTTTTGCTCCAAGCTTCTTCTTCTTCCTTGTGCTATTCGTGTGCTTCCACATACCTCAAACTCCAACAATTGGTACCAAAGCATGTTGTCGCTTCATCTAAACATCATCAATGCCCCTCATCACAGTCTCAAAATCGAATGGAAATTGGTGACCATGCTCGATGTGATTAGAAGTTCAAAATAGTTTTACTTTGTGGTGTTTTTGGCCTCCAAACGCACTATCAGAGCACCTATGCAGGAAATTTCATCCTTTGTGTCAAACATATATACACATTTTGGTTTGCCAATACAAGCGCGTTGAAGTCTGCTACAGGTTTGGTAGAGCTTAACAAGGTAGTTCTTTTCAACTTTTTGAGATATAATCATTTTTTTGCATCAGGGTATTTTAGTAAGTGGCCATGGCTAAAAGCAATGATGTATTCCGTATGTTAGTTGTTGAGGACAATTTATATGGTACCAATTACCCATTATGGGCATATATGATGCATCATGTATTGGTCACAAAAGGACTAAGGAATATTGTGCAAGGTGTTCAAAAACAAACTACTACACCTACAAATACAATTATTTAAGGTGATGTAGATGGTGTTGAAGATCATGATCTTCAAAATCCTGCTCGTATCGCGGTTCTTGTTGCCCCTACTGTTTGAGAAACTTCAATGGGATGGCAGAGATGCTCAAGCACATGCATTAATAACTTTGTCTATCAAATGTGACATTATCCAACATATTCGCTCATGCAAACTAGCAAAAGATGCTTAGGACACACTTGCCACTTTATACCGGGCAAGAAATGAGGCTTGTGTTGCTTACCTCCAAAAACAGTTGGAGAGTGAGCATATGAATGAAGGAGATTCTATGGACAACTTTTTGACAAAGATCAAAGATTTGAAAGAGTAGTTGATTTCTGCATATGAAGGCTTGCTAGATAGTTCACTTATTTGAAGAGTTAGTCTCTATTTTATTGTAGGAAGATCAGTCTAGGCAAAATAGGTCCATTATGCATGTTGTAGATCAAGCTTTCTTAGCTAGTTAGAAGGGCAAAGATAAATGGAGCTCATCTACTAGTAAGCAGAATTCTGCTACTTCTTCACAATAAAAAAAGGGAGGACAAAGACGAGAAGAAAACAAAAAAGTAGAAACAATTATGCAAATACTATAAAGAAAATGATCATGTCATAAAGAGTTGTCCAAAACTAGCTACAAAAGAGGCAAAGAAGAAAGAGGCTGGAATGGTTGTTGTAGACGCCTCTACACACCTAAAACAGAGTCTGCTAATCTTATTCAAAATGAAGAATGGGTGTTTTCTATTGTTTGCACCTATGACCCATCTTCTCATGAATAGAGTCAAATGTTTGGTATTTTGACAGTGGGGCAACCAAACATATTACCTCCCAGCATAGTTTCTTCCGTTCACTTGAGCCTGCCCCTACAGAGAACACTATCACATGCATTAACAACTCTTATCCTGTAATGGGATTTGGTAAGGTCATTCTAATTACTACTGATAATAGTTCTTTCACATTGTCAGATGCTTTGTTTGTGTCAGGGATCAATAAAAATGTGTTGTTAGTTTCAGCACTAGCCAAGCTCATCTTGGTTGTCAAATTTGTTAATGACAGATGTAGAGTTCATGATCTACCAAATGGCAATGTTATTATTGCTTCTGGCATTTTATGTCGTGGGTTGTATAAGCTCATAGACTTTGCAAAATCTATGAATGATTCAACATGTGCACTTCAACATTCTCAGGTTATCTCATATGCAAAGCTTTGGCAGGTACGCTTTTATCATCTAAATTTTGCTAGTTTTATATGCCTATAGAAATTTGAAATGGTGTCCTCTCTGCCCAAACTTGAGGCACCTTGTAAACATGTTTGTGAAAACTCTATTTTGGGCAAAATGCAGTGTCCATCCTTCCCAAAAGATGGTTTAGTTAGAGCTACTTAAAAATTGTAGCTTGTTCACAGTGATGTATGAGGTTCTATGCAAACACCTTCTTTTGGGAAGTACCTTTACTTCATGACTTTTATTGATTATTTTTCCAGGCATGGATGGGTGTATCCATTGAAAGCAAAGTTTGAAGTGTTTACATGCTTCAAAAAGTTTTTGGTTTTGGCTAAAAATCTGTCAACATGTAAAATGGGCACCCTTCGTTCTGATCAGGGCGATACATGTCTTCTGATTTTAATGAATTTTTGGTTGAATGTGGGATAAAACATTAGTGTACAGTGTCATATACACTTCAACAAAATGGAGTTGCATAAATAAAGAACAGATCTCTCATGGAGATGGCAAGGTGTATGATCAAAAGTCAGGCCTTACCACATAGCTTCTAGTTTGAGGTTGTTATGTGTGTAGCATATGTACATAACAGGTGTCCCACCAAAGCACTACAGTCTATCACTCCACATGAGGCTTGGCATGGTCGCAAGCCATCTAGTTCTCATCTGTGTGTCTTTGGTTTTCTGGCATATGCATTAGTGTCTGAACAACAACATAGAAAATTGGATGATAAAGCAATAAAATGTATTTTTGTTAGATATAGTTATGAAAGCAAAGGCTACCATCTATATCATCCATATACTAAACATATTGTGGTTATTCGTGATGTTTTTTTGTGGAGGATGCAATTCAACCATTACTTTCATGTATTAAGCAGACATCAGTTAGCTCCAAAGATGAAAGCCCTAAGAATGATTGTCTACTTTCCTTGCTTCAACATCTCAAGGCCTTGTTTGAACTTCTTGACATCATCAATTTTTAATTGCCTCAAGTCCAATGCCCTTAAGCACATATGTAAGGAGATCTTGGCCACATAGGTCCTTCTTCTTTTCGATGCTAGTCTCAGAAGCTCAAGATTCATGATCTCAATGTAAGTGCTTTCCAAGTTTCAGATCCTCTTCTTGTATGACTCCCTGTTCTAGTTTAGTCTAATTTCTAGAAAACCTTGTCATCTTGTAATCTCATAGTACAAGATCTTTTCCAATTATATCTTGTACAAAAAATCACTTGTCTAGTTACGAGGGAGTTCCTGTAATTCTAATATTTTGTTTCATACCTAGGATCCAAGGTTGTGAGATCTTATGTATCCTATCTAGTCTAGTAATTCATATCTATTAGTCTTGACTTGTCAGACTTCTTGTATCAATTGTACATTCTTGTATCACTTCCCCTACATGGGTATTCTATAATTAGAAGAACATTTTATAATAATCTTTTCTAGTGTAGTCGGAGGGCACAATCTAGTGCTACCACTCATATCAAAGCTCTTGGAATTACTTGGAAAGGCAAAATTCTTCATAAAGATTGACCTTCGGAGGGCAAACATTCTTGTCAGGATCATAAAAGAGACAAATGTACATAATATTTCATACAAGGTATGGACATTCTTATACTTGATTGTGTCACTTGGTCTCACAAATGCTCCAATATTTTTTTTAGCATATGATGAATGATAGCTTTTGGGAATATCCAGATGATTTCATAGTCATATACCTATAGAGAGTACACATGCGAAAGCAAAATGAAAAGAAGAGTGTACTCAAAAAATGAAAGGTGTGAGAGAATCAAAATGAGTAGGCCAAGAATTGGATAAAGTCACATGGATTAGAAATGAGTTTGTCAAGAGCATGAAGTAGGCTCTACAAGCTTCTAACCAAGTACAAAGTGAGGGAAAGACTCTCCTTATATAGAGTTGGAGGGGGCTCTCCAAAAAGTACGTCATATGTGGGATAATTCCCCTTGAAGGAGAATGGATACACTGGTATAAGAAAATGGCAAGGTACCCAAATACAATGAGATACAATATAAAATGGAGCATCTCCTAGATACAAAATGGAGATGCACTCATGTGGATACAAATGGAAATGAGGTAGAAGAACTCATGTCATCAACACCCTCTATGCAAATCCATTTTGGAGCATCTCGATGTTGCAAAGGTCCACCAAGCACTGGAGCGGGTGTTGGAGGTAGAGCCTTTGTGAACATGTTCACTAGGTTCTCTTGAGAGGTACAATGCTCCATAGTAATCTCTTACGCTACGAGCTTCTCATGGATGAAATGGTATTGGATCTTGATATGCTTCATCTAAGAGTGGAACACTAGATTCTGGGTGATGGCATGATAAACCTATCTATCACGATAGACAAACATTTATGATAGACAATAGAGCAAAAATACTATAGACGATGGATATTGTATATCATGATAGATACATTTATCGCAACAGACATGTCTATCGCAATGGACATCATCTCTCGTGATAGATAGGAATTCCACAGTAGACCCATCTATTGTGATAGACACTGTCTATCATGACAGACAATTTTTGGCAATTTTTTTTTGCAATCAAAATTTTATTAAATTAAGCCTAATTTTTTGGATTTTTTCAGGGTTTGGAGCTAATTGTGTAGCAAAGCAAGGCGAAAGTGCAAAGCAAAGCTTGGTAGAGAATCTTGAGCACGAGAACCATTTCAAAAGCATGTCCATATAGGTGTATTGAATAATTAGGGAAATGATAGGAATTGATCAAGTTCAAGAAACCCTTATTCTCTCAAGTCCAAGAGTTAGCTAGAGCAAAGTTGTGGAAAACCCTAAAGGGAAAGAATGTAATTGAATTATCACACAAAAAGTAATGACAAACAAAAATCATTCCTCATGATGTGAACATATAGACAAGAATCCACACCAAAGGAATTAAAATGAACAAGTAATTGATACAAGGAACCCTGCAATGTGGTTGTACTTTGACATTGGGTAGTTAAGTGGATCATATGAACCTCAGGTTAGGTAGACACATAAGAAGAGTGGATAGACAAAGCATCAGATCCTCTGAAGCTAGTGTTAATCATATTGCTAGGTCTTGGGCTCAACAATTGAGTGATTACCCTTACATATTGAGCTCAGACACAAGCGATTGAGAGATGTCTTTTAGCATGGAGAGACCAATAGGTAGTTCAAGGTTAGCATACCTAGAAACTCTAGAGGGTCCCTATAAAACTCAGTGGAATATATCCAAACCAATCACTTAGCTGCTCACATATGAGGATGGTTTGAGACGATTGGTGATCCAAGTTAAGAACCCAGAGTAACCCTTTGGAATTGATCACCCTATTGTCAAATTCAAAGAAGGATCCTATCTCGATAAGCAAGGAACCATGTACTTATATCGATAAGCAAGGAACCATGTACCTATATTGATAAGCAAGGAACCATGTACCTACATCGATAAGCAAGGAACCATGTATGTGGTAACCAACTTGCTAGATAGGTAAGACGAGTTTGAATTATTCATCCTTGAGTCTGAAATAGAAGACTTGGATAAGGAGAACCAAGAAAGAGAGCCTAGAACTCATAGAGGCAAGTTGATCCTCTATAGAATCATAACGCTAGATTGGATTCCTCAAGATAACAAGAGTATAGAGCTCTTTGTTAACAAAGAAAGTGATGAAGCATTTTAGAGGTTTAAACTTGAAAAGCCTAGTGAAGTAGATTGAGCAATCATTTATGAGTTCAAGGACCTTGATATTCTAGGAAAGTTCATCTACTTCGATAAGACTTCATAAAGGATGTATGCATCATGGATCATAGTAGACAAACTTATACTTGGAAGGGTGAACCAATCTTCCCCTCACACAAGTCTAGTGATCCTCATAGTCAGCATGGAGATGGATCTTCTCATATTGTAGGAGCACAAAAAGAGATATCCAAGGAATGACCAGAAGTGAGCTTTGCGCACATGAAAAGAAGAGAGAGATCTGGACTAGACACTGACAACTTACCACCATAGGAAGATCTTTCTCCTAATTCTATGGATGATGGAATTCCTTCCTCTATATACCAACACTCCCAAAAGTTCTTGAGAGGAATACAAGAGGAGAAATGGGCCAAGAATAGAGAAGATCCTCCTCTTATTCCATAAGTGGATGATCTTCATTATCAATTCCCTTAGGACATTCCCTCTATCTATGGAGAGTAGGAAGATGTGCAGTCACAATTCCTTACAAGAATTGCCTCATTTCATAGGCCCTTGGGAATCCAACTCTCTTCATATGAGAGCTCCCATGATGATGATTAGAAATCATGAATGAGTTTTGCCCAAGAACACTAAAGTAATTAAGAACACTAGAGTGTGGTGCCAACTCACTTTAGAAGAACTACTAAAAATCAAACCTAAGCTGTGGACTTTAGACATAGAGCAAGAGAAGAATTCAGAGGCTAGTGAGTTAGAAAGCACAGGTAAGAAGAGAACGAGATCTTGGAAAGACAGTCAGGAAAGGATGAAATGACAATGGATTAGAAAACTATTCAAACTAGAAGAGAGTCTTAAAGAAAGCAAAACAAAAATAGTGGAAATCACACTCAAACTCCCTCTCAGACACCACCGCGAGTCAACCCACCACATCAAATCCCACCATCCATCCCATCTCAACCTATAGTAGGATCAGTCCTAGCCGATCCTACTTTAGAAGGTTTGGGCATGATTTTCAAGGCCTACTAGGCTCGAATTCGAGAAGGGCCAAACAAAGCTAAGTTGGATAAATGTTATCCTGAGTGGATTTAGAGATTGAAAGAACAAGGTTAGTGCAAAAATGATAAAATTACCTCAACTCATGTTCGGTGCTAGTTGTCTTTTCAATTAGACAAACTCAATTAAACCAAAATTAGATTTTGAAGGACTTTTGGAGACATTAGAGCAATTGGTAGCTAAACCCAAGAGTTTAGCTATTATAGAGGCTCAAGATAAAGGATGTTCAAGAGAAAGCTTAACACCACAAGAAGATTTTTCTCTTAATTCTATGGATGATGGAATTCCTTCCTCATAAACCAATACTCGCAAGCATTCTTGAGAGAAATACAAGAGGAGAAATGGGCCAAGGAGAGAGAAGATCCTCCTCCTATTCCAAAAGTGGATGATCTTCATGATTAATTCCCTCATGACATTCCCTCTATCTATGGAGAGCATGAAGACGTGCAACCAAGCAAATGATTAGACTTTGAATCCAATTCCTTACACGAATAGCCTCATTTCACAGGCCCTTGGGAATCCAAGTCTAATCATATGAGATCTCCCAAAGTGATGATTAGGAATAATGAATCAATTATGCCGAGGAACATCAAAGTATTTAAGAACACTAGAGTGCAATGCCATCTCACTTTAGATGAACTACTAAAAATTAAATCCTAAGTTATGGACTCTAGATATAAAGCAAGAGAAGAATTCAAAGGCTAGCGAGTCAGAGAGCACATGTAAGAAGAGAATGAGATCTTGGAAAGATAGTCAAGAAAGGATGAAACAACAGTGGACTAGAAAACTATCCAAACTAGAAGAGAGTCTTAAAGAAACCAAAACAAAAACAATGGAACTCGCATCTCAAACTCCCTCTCAAACACCACCACCATTCAAACCACCACATCAAATCCCACCATCCATCCCACCTCAACCTAGAGTAGGATCAGTCCTAGCAGATCCTACTCTAGAAGGCTTGGACATGATGTTCAAGGCCTAGCAAGCTCTACTTTGAGAAGGACCAAACATACCTGAGTTGGATAAATGTTATCTTGAGTGGATTTAGAGATTGAGAGGACAAAACTTTGTGAAAAAATGGTAGAAATAACTCAAACCATGTTCGATGCTAGTTGTATTTTCAATCAAACAAGCTTAGTTAAACCAAAATTACACTTTGAAGGACTTTTGGAGAGATTAGAGCAATCGGTAGGTTAACCCAATACTTTAGCTACTCTAGTGGCCCAAGATAGTGGAAGTTCAAGAATAAGCCTACCACCACAAGAAGCTTTTCCTCCTGATTCTATGGATAATGGAATTCCTTCATCTATAAACCAATACTCCCAAGTCATCTTGAGAGAAATACAAGAGGAGAAATGGGCCAAGGAGAGAGGAGATCCTCCTCCTATTTGAGAAGTGAATGATCTTCATGATCAATGCCCTTAAGACATTCCCTCTCTCTAGCAAGAAGACATGTAGCCAAGCAAATGATAAGACTTTGAATCCAATTCCTTAGAGGAATTGCCTCATTTCACAGGAATCTCAAAACCTCTATACAACCTTTTGACTAACTTTGAGTGGAATGATAAGTGTGAGAAATCATTCATAGAACTGAAATGATGTTTGTGATCAGGATCTATCTTAACAATCCTAGGCTAGAATAAGCCATTCCATGTTCATTTGGATGCCTCCAATTTTGATATTGGATGTGTGCTTGCACAACCAACAAGTGAAGGAAACATTGACCTTCCCATAGCATATGCCAGTAGGCAATTGAACATGGCATCGAGGAATTACAAGTCTATGGAAAGAGAAGGATTAGACATGGTCTATGCAATTAAAAAATTTAGACATTATTTGCTTGAAAAAAAGTTGAAATTCTTTATAGACCACCAAGCTTTACTATACTTAATGAACAAACCTTGCAACATAGGTAGATTAGTAAGATGGTTTCTTTTACTAACGGAATATGGTTTTGAGGTAGTGTTTAGGAAAGGTGAGACCCATCTTAGGGCAAATCATCTTTCATGAATTACTTCTGGAGAATCCCTGCATGTATGAGTGTTAGACGACCTTCTTGATGCCTATTTGTTCAACTTGGAGGTAGTTCCAATCTGGGCTAGAAAGCTAGTGCATGTTCTCACATTTGGACCCATGAAGCCAATAGTAAGAACAAAAGAGGAAGAGATTGTCAATCACAGACATACCACATACTCGCATGAAGTATCTATAAGCAGAATGATCAAAGAATCTTAGCCTGTTGTGCGGAAGAGGAAGAGCATGATAAGTGTTGCAATTAGCACATGAAGATGCACTAGGGCAACACAATTCAAAACATAACACCCTTTAAACTCTAAAAAGATTAGGTGTATATTGGCCTAAGATGGAAGCGGAGGTCTATAGGTTACTCAAGGATTGTTCAAGTTATATTAGTAGACCTCGAGTTGAACATGCAACCCTGTATCAAGTGTCTTTAATACCATATTGGAGTAGTCCTTTAGTTGAATTTCCAAGAATAAAAACATTACCTTGAGAGATGAATTTAGCACAAAGAAGGAGTCTAAAGAAGGAAGTTGATGACTACACTCATTGGAGATAATCTATATAGGCATGGATGAGACATATATTTGAGACTATGTGTAAATGAGAGTGAGTACTTGAAGATCTTAGAAACTCCACACTAAGGTGTTGTAGGAGGACACTTTGGACCTGATCGAGTGATCAAAGAAATTTTGTTCTTAGGTCTTTGGTGGCCTACGCTCCACATGGATGCACATACCTATGTGAAGAGGTGTGACACATGTAAGAGAACTCAATATCCAATTTGCAAAGATGAGATGCCACTGAGACCTATGATGGGAGGATGTGCATTCTCCAAGTGGGGTACAGACTTTGTAGGTCCTATTCATCCCCTGCTAAAAGTTCACATGTTGAATATATCATCGTAGCTATGAATTATCTTACCAAATGGGTAGAAGTAAAAGCCACTAGGAAGAACAATGCATAAACAATGGCCAAATTTTTGCTTGAGAATGTATTCATGAGGTACAAGTTGCCAATAGAGTTGATAAGCAATAGAAGAATGCACTTCTTGAACAAGTTTATTGAATATCTTTTACAAGATTTCATGGTCATTCACAAGAAATCAACTCTATATCATCCACAAGCAAATGGAAAAGCTTAAAGTACGAATAAGATCCTGTGCAATGTATTGACCAAGCTTGTAAACAACAAATGTTCTGATTGGGACAAACAACTTCATGATGTTGTTTGGGCATATCGTGTCGCCTATAAAATGGTACTCAATGCCATACCCTTTTAGATGGTTTTTGGCCAAAATGATGTGCTTCCATTAGTCTTTTTGATACCCACCTTAAAGGTTGCACAAGAGCATCAATGGACAAGCCACGAGCTATTGTCCAGGATCTTGGATATAGAATGCCTAGGTGAGACTAGGCTGAGAGTAGCAACAGGCATATATGCACATAAGAAGAGGCAAAAAGCATATCTTGATGCACATGTAAAAGAAAAAAGCCTAAAAGCTGGTAATTTGGTCTTTGTATACAGTCTGAAGCAACATGCTCAGAACTTAGAGAAATGTGGCTATGGAACCAGGATCATCAATAGGATATCGACTAGTAGTGCCATCCAATTAGCCACTGTAGAAGGAAATGTGTTATCAAGCTACATCAGCAGGTGTCAAGTCAAGCTCTATCAAGAGCCCTTGACATAATATGTGCTTAGATGACTCAACGCGGCTAAGAAATGAAAAGAAGAAGAGAAAAGAATACACAAAGAAGCACAAGTTGAAGCCTTAGAACAGAGAATGAAATTAAGAAGATAAGGCTTAGAACAATCAAGGAATGCTAATGTTCTTCCCCACTATGAGACTCATCGATATCACATGGCTATGTGCTAGACTAAGAGGAATACCTCTCCTAGCATTATTGATAGAAGATCATTTATTTTGATTGAGCTAGGACAAGGCACAACATTCAAAGCAATCAGCGCATTGATTGATTCAGGAGCTACTACTAGCGCAATATGGTATTCTTGTTGTCAAGATATGAACTTACACATAAATCATATTGAGGCTTACCTCATAGGATTAGAAGGTGTGGAAACCCCTTATATGGGTAAGGTGGAAATGCCCATCTCAATACAATATGTCCACCTGACAATCAAAGTACTAGTATGCCATGGTGAAGACCTTACTAAGTCTTTAGTCTTGGGGCAAGATTGGATCTATGATCATGTAGTCAACCTAAACCTTTGAAGTCAAATTCTTCAAGTTTGGGTCTGAGAACAATGTCTTACAGTAGATTAGAAAATAACATGGTCAATGATTTACCTCTCACACAGGCTCTTAGTTCTTCTAAGTCTAATCCTGAAGAAAAAGATGTTGGATGTGTCCCAAGCTCTATGATGTAGAACAATTCAAACACTGATGAAAGGAATCAAGAGCGGATGGAACTCCCTTCTATTCCAAAGATGAGTGTGATATCAATCGCTCAAACAAAGAGACACACAAAGGAGTAGTAGCAAACTCAAGAACCAAGAAGATCAACGAAGCCATGGAGAAAATTGGTCCCTAGAATGAAGCAAATTTGGGTGCGAAAGGGTGAGCAACCAATTGCTCCATCAAAACGTGAGCCACCATCCAAGAAGCACACGAAGAATCCAAGGGGATGAACAACAGAATAACGAAGACATCCATCTCCCAAGGTACTCCAAATTTGGGTATCAAAGCAATCGATGAAGGCTGACCACAATAATGTGCAAATTTGGGTGCCTAAGATGTACTTGAGAGCGCAAATCTCTTCACATAAGCTCTTAGGTTCTAGTCATTGAAAGTCTATCCCAACCCCCTAGAATATACATACAAAGCTATTGTAATTGAGTCACCGTGTAATGTCATTCCTAGAACAAATTGGAAATGGGTACCTAAAAAGTACCATGCCCAAGTTAAGTCATCATCAAGTAGAATGTACAAACCCAAACACACATTGTGTAATCTCATAAGGGAACTCTAGAAAGTCAAACCTTGTGACATACCACCTCAACCAACCTTGTAACATACATGTATTCTACTAGGAGCATGTTGAGCTCATGCATTGACCATAGTATGCATCTAGACTTTGCACTAACTCACATTCTCACATCATTACACACTCCTCACTCACACATCACTCAAACAAGTACAAAGGGATGTAGGGAAGCATGTTTCTATTGTAAAGGGAACAAGGTATCATCGAGTTTCTTAGACAACACGCATATGTTATTCTTATTACTGTAGATCCAAGAGAAGCTTCACACTTAGCAATACAGAATGGCCAAAGTTGGGACAAGTTCTCAACCTACAAACATCAATAATCTGCACATTGAGGAGCATCCTACAAAGAGACCTACACAGTTCAAAAATTTGAGCTAGGCCATCCCAATTTAGGATCCACCATCCTGGCAGATAGAGTAGATGCATGCACACTCCATTGGTTTAATGAGGTGGTTGGACCACTCATGGATGCAACACACATTTGGGAATCAAAGTGTGAGTTTAACAATGTATGGGGAAAGTTCCAATTCTTTTCAAGAGAATTTGAGGAGCTCCATAACACATCAGAGCTAGAAGCTATTTGGCAATGTGCAAGACTGTGAAATACTTTAGTGCACAATTATGCAAACCTAACCTAACGAGATGCTATAATATGATACAAACTCTACAACTAGGACTAGGTAAAGATATGTCTCAAATGTTTGTCATCCCTTCTTTGTCATGCAATCAAGAGTTGAAATGATTCAAGTTGTCTATGATTTTGCTACGGGAAGCTGTAAACATGCAAGGAATGCATATTCCCTTGAACAAGGAAACATTGTTACCAGACTCCATGAAGAACAAGAACGTGGTGAAGCTTACCCAAACGGCTACTATCAATCCAAACTTATCAATGCCACTTTGGATCTATATACAACACTTCGCCTTTCCAGGGCAAGATAGATTCACCCAACCTCACAAAAAGATATGGTTTAATTTAGAATTGGGAGAGACAACAGGGCTCACCATCAATCTACCACATTGGACTATCGACCAACTCTATGTTGTAAATGCAAGATGTCCATGCAAGCATGTGTGCAACAGTTGTGTTGCAATCACTCACATCATTTACATATGCCTAGCATATGATGTACCTGTCGAACGAGCCCTTACCTGGACATGACTATAGCTATTCAAGAGAAGGAAGGAATCAACATTGCAACCAAGGATGAGAGGCATGATCCCTTATATCCAAACCAAAGGTGTGGTCATGACATTGAGCATTTTACCCACCAGAGAAAGAACTATTCCTTCATTCACTATTCACCTTCCCAAGCCAAGGTCCGAAGGAGCATCTACAACACAACCATTCACCCCACCCATTCCAACAAATATTCAATTCCTAGTGACAAAAGGGCCAGATGACATAGGCACTTTTGATTTTGAGAAGCTATTACAAGGAGTGCCATTATCATATATATAGTTTTATTAAGAAGTTGAAGCCACACCAAGGCCAATCAGAGGGGTTGAAGAATGACAAGTAGAATGGTAAGAAGAACAATGAGGCATAATAGGAGAACACCATGTTCATTGGGAAGAAGAACAACATGTTACTAGAACACAAGAAGAAGAAGGATAGGAAAGGGAAGAAGATGAAGAAAGAAGAAGAAGAAGAAGAAGAAGGATAGGAAAGGGAAGATGAAGAAGAAGAAGAAGAAGAAGAAGAAGAAGAAGAAGAAGAAGAAGAAGAAGAAGAAGGAGAAGGAGAGTCTTCATACATTGCAACCCTCAAAAGATTACAAAAGACTATGGCAAGTGTTCAGGCTCATAGTCTCCTTTTAGAACAACGAAGTTGTGTGATCATGGAACAACTATTAGAATATATGAATACCTGCAACCAATACTACAACATTGAAAACTACCCTTGACACTATCGATGTAACCTCCACCTCCGTACCTCTAACCTCTGCATAAACCATAGATCCAAGCACTCACAACACTGTACAAACTCCTCCAATTTCACCCTTCCCCATTCCATCACCTCTTATGACCCCTGAACCTCCTCTAGTAACCACTATGAAGTACAGGAGACCATTCATCTCACCACATCCGATGTTCAAATAGCCATTGACCCCGTAAACACCTCCATACCCCAATTTTATTTTTTGTAACCCGATTTCTAGTTCCTAGATTTTCTCTTCGCATGATAACCCATTATACACTACCACCACATTTGAACCCTCCCAATCCCTAACTGAACCCATTCTTGTTCCTCCAACCACCGTTGCTTCTTTCATTGCATAACCTACCATTGCCCCATTCCCACACACCCAACCATACTCCTTTCCTATGCCATACCCATCCCCTCACCCCTCTTTTTGGGATTCCCTTGATGCTTCATATACACAACAAGATCCCTTTTATTTACACCCGACCCTCATGCATATTCTCAATTTTTGTCAAGCATTGCACCCACCGCCCCCATATTTGCGATGGCCACCACACACACAAGCACATCCAATCCAATGGACATATCAGCACCACTCATTGCACCTCCCCCACCCCCACAGTTCCACCATCCCCTATCCTCCCTCCACCAACCTCACCTCCACTCACAACATCATTATTCAATACATACACCTATCCCATTCCCTTCTCATGCCCCCTGCATCTTACACACTTTCAACTACATCCATTGTACATACTTCAATAGTCGACTTGGCTTTAGCAACACTGATAAGTTGTGGCTAATCAATTACACCAAGAGTATAATCTGCTGGCATAGAGGAATGTAGACCTTCAAGCTAAATCCACTCATGTGTAGGAGAAAATTTTTGATTTGGTGGCCTAGAATGCTTTATTACAAGATCAACTCGCCACGTTCTAAATCTCACACAATCAATTAAGAGTGAAGATACAAAACATGGATAAAAAAACTATCAAAGTCATCAAGGAACATTTATGAACATAAATGGAGTGCAACGCTAAGCTTTCAATGTAATATAGCATTATTAAGATGACATCTAGCTGCTACAAAGGAGAAAAACCAAAGATTGCAACAACAAAATCATGAAAACCTAGAGGCAACCATAGAAAACATGCTAGGTGCACCCATCAACCCCTCCAAATTTCAAGTTGTTCCTCCTGAAAGCATTCACATTATTCTATAGGATTATGCAACATTATTTGAAGCATGCGAGAAGTTAACTAAGGAAGTAAGCCAACTCCAACAACAACAAGTAGAACCACCAACACCACCTATCTCAGTTCCTGAAACTATTGTAGCACTATAGAATCAATTGAATTGGACGCACTCCAAAATCAAATATTGGAACTGCAAACAAAGCTTCTACAATAAGAAAGACCACTCTCACCACTAGAGGGACCTAAAGCCAAAGAGTCAATCCATATTCCAATAGAACAGACCTTTGAAGAGGAGTATGAGCCTCAACCAATGCCAAGAGGCCAAGTTATGAAAGAAGGGAAGGACACGTTTGAAGCACCCTGACCACCTTGGTTAAAGTAGGTAGAAGATATTGGAAGATCCCAAGAAGACTGTGTGGCCATATAAATCCTAGCCATGGCAAATACGAAAGAAGAAGTATGAAAGTCTGAATATTTTCAAAATCTAGCACATAGAAGACTGATCACTACCTCCGAGCTTCAATATGGACCATATTTCATGGTCCTCATGGACTATAATGCAGAAGCAAAAACAAGGATCATTGGCAAGGCACCTACCTTCACCACTCAATTCTAGCTCGAGGGTTCGCCAACATCAGCAAGGAGAGGCACCATGTTTGATCCAATTGGCAGAGACACCTATTAGAGACGTATCCAAAAATGTTACGCACATGGTCCAACACTCCACTCCACATCTTATACACCCCATGCTATGGACTAGTCCCAAGACAAAGGTCATGGACAACATATGTCATTAAAGTCAAGAACATTTCACAATGTGTGGATTTGATTAACTACCCATATCTTGCACCACTGCAGGGACCACCAACTATCTCATATATGATTGCTACCATTAGACATTTGGTTCCTCATTTAAAACCAATCCCAGATGTTGCAACTCAGATGCTCTTGAAGATTTTTATTTTCTATTGGTAGTTTGCAAAACCCTAAGAAATGTTCGAGCTCCACATGTTTCTAGGATAGGCTTCGAAAATGGAAATTATGATTTGGTGTATGATCTCGACACCACACCTTCCATCTGCATTGTCTATGCATGGCACGCTTGTACAAAGTACCTCCCAACTTGTTATAGAAAAAAATTTGAAGACATGTTTACCACAGGCTTTTGGGAGTATCACTTAGAGGTATTTATCCCCATGCCCACCAACCTCTCCAACTATTTGCATGCAAATAGGCCATGTACTCTGAGTATCATAATATGCCACATTCGGAAGCCCCAAACACCATTGATTAGGAATGCCTGAAGTAAAATCTTGCAAGAGTACTTCGGTTGCAAGGACATGAATTAGCTAAAAATATACTTTAGTGCTATACGGACCACCCCATCCAACAAAGGTCTATTAGGGATGAGAGACTCAAGAGGGGGAGAGTTTTATAGGCAAAAGTGGACATGAAAGCTTGAGCAAACAACTAGGAAGTAGGAGGCAAGAATTTCAACAAGAAGGACAAGGTTCGGAGATGGGACTAAGTAGGCAAGGTAGTCAATGAGGATTTGGTAGGGAAAAGGCCTTATTAAAATTTCAAGACTTTATTTTCATCAAACAATGATCTTCATCACTACATATTATTCCAAATACCTATGTTTGGTAATTTTAGCTCCATTTTGTGCAAGTTAAGGAGTCCTCAAATCTTGAGGAGAAGTAGAAGAGCCTATATTTCAATTTTTATATTTTTTGGAGCACATATGAGGCCTCAAATTAGTCAACAAACCTAATGTCTAACTAGGCTGGACACTAGGTCTAAACTATGCCAAATCTAATGAAAAACTATAAAAGGAGCTAGAGAGCTCACTTTTGAGGTTAGATTTTTTTTGGATTCTTTATGAAACTTTGTATGAGGAGCTCTTAAATGAAAGATTCCATTGTTCTACCTTGTGTGCCCACATGTGTGTGTATGTGTGTGCATGTCATTGTGCTTCTCACTCATGCACTTGTGCATTCCTATCACTCATGGTCATCATACCATCCTCACGTCTCCATGGATTGACATCTATGAGGTGGATCTCCATCATGGTAGTACTCCCACTATGCTAGAGTGACACTGAGCAACATCCCAATGTCTTTGATGAGGTTGATGTGCAAACTAATTGATTATATGCCAACTGCATAGGCAATAGCTAGTCTAGTGTTGGTTGGGTAAAGTAAAGAGCCAACAAGTTATTGATAAGCATGCACATGAGCTTGATGTTTGGATCAAGTGGCGTAGATACCTAGCAATGTTGGTCCATGTTATACCTAGAAAGAAGATCATAGTAGTACTTCTTTTGGAAGAGGAATATGCCTTCTTTTGTTTGCCACACTTCCATGCCTAAGAAATAGTGAATTAGGATAAGATTTGTCATGGAATACTCAAGGTGAATTTGTATGATGATGAATTGGATGTGTTTGTCATCTGACCCTATCAAAATCAAGTCATCTACATAAAGGATGATTATTGCAACAGACTCTTTTTGATATGTGTATATATTAGCACTTATAGTGCTCCTTTGAAATCCTTTAGCTTTGAAGAACTTGTTGATCTTTTCATACTTTCCGTGCGAGCTTGTTTAAGTCTATAAAGTGCTTTGTGAAGTTTGCATACATGATCTTCCTTGTCTTTACCTTCAAGTTGTTCTACATATACTTTTGCTTGAAGATCACCCTATAGCAAAGCAATTTTGACATCAAGTTGGTAGATGGGCTATTTGAAGTGTTCACTTAATGCAAGAATGATTCTTATGGTTGTAAACCTTGCAGTAGGAGCAAAGGTTTCTTCATAATCAATACCATGTTTTTGCTTATAATTCTTAGATACAAGTCTTACTTTGTACTTGTCCAAAGTACCATATGATTTGTACTTAACTTTGTAAGCCACTTAACTCCAATAACTTTATGATTTGTAGGCTTTGGAACAAGTGTCTAACTATTGTTCTTTTCAATTACATGCATCTCAATTCGCATAGCTTCTTCCCACTCAGGTTGACCTTGAGCTTCTTTAAAGGTTGAATGCTTTGGAATTTGTTGAAGTTGGTGCATAAGTGCATAATTAACATAGTGACTTTGTTCACGTTGGTGCTTCTCGATGAGCCTTTGAGATGTCCTAGGTTGGTGAGAAGTATTGGCTTCTGAGTTTTGCTTAGAAATAATTGTGTCCCCCTCTGAAGTGTAGATGGGTGCACTCAAACTTAAACTTGGATCTTTGGTTGAGTACTTTGAAGCTTCATCCAAGATGACATCTTTTAAAATTCTGATTGAGTGGTTATGAAGATCATACAATCTATATGCCTTAGATTTTTCACTATAGCCAATGAATAGATGTTTCTTGTACTTAGATTGCAACTTACATCTATCTTCTTTTGGCACATACACAAATGCATCACTACCAAACACTCGAAAGTAGTTGACATCGGGCTTAGATCCATGTTTCAAATGCAATCTTATTATGTAGTACACTTATGAAGCCTCTATGATGATGTGAACTTTGGTGTGTATAGCTTCTGCCCAAAACTTGAATGGTAAGACTTTGTTATGAAGCATAGTTTGGGACATTTCCATGACATTGCAAATATTTCTTTTAGATACTCCATTTTGGGATGGAGGATGATGTTGAGTGGCTTGTCTCTTGATTCCTTGATCTAATGGTCTTTACTGAACTTGATGCTTCATTCTCAACTTGATCAGCCCATTCCCTCGACTTAGAAAATGTATCTACCTGAGACATGAGAAAATAGATCCATATGTATCTTGTGTGATCATCTATTATGAGAAATAAGTAGAGTGATCTAATAAGTGATGGGGTATTCATTGGTCCACAGATATCCATGTGGACAAGGGCTAGAGAGTTGCTTGTTCGGATGGAAGCCTCTTTGGGAATAGGATTCTGGTGTTGCTTGCCTTGAATGAAGGCTTGGTAGATATCATGCACTTGTTCAATCTTGGGCAATCCCTTAACCAATTGAGATGTTGAGATCTTGCTTAAATAGGATGTATGTCCATATCTATGGTTCCATAGGCTAGAAATTGACTCCTTAGTAAGAAAGCATAAAAGCTTGTACAAGCCTTTATCCTCAACTCCTTGGTCTGATGTCCTTAGTGCTATGATCAATCACCTTCATTTATGTGTTGTCAAAGAGAACTTTTTTGTGATGATTAATGATTTCCTTGATAGAGAGGAGGTTCATACAAAGGTCTAGTACAAAAAGTATGTTGAATAATGCTTTGCATTCTCCTTGATAATTTGTAATTTGTACTTTGCCTTTACCTTCAATTGGAAGACTCTTGTTATTCCCTAAGGATAGTTCACTATGTGATCTTCTAAGTCCTAACATGACTCACGGTCCTTGCAAATGCAAGAGGTTGCACCACTATCAAATATCCATTCAATTGATGATCTAGAGGTGATTAGAGAATTGGCATCTAAGGAGATAAATATATCTTCACTTGAACAGTGAGACCTATGCATAGAGGACTTAGCTTGATTCTTGGAAGTAGAGGCTTTAGAACTTTTCTTCTTCTTATAATAGAACTTCCCAATATGCCTTGATTTTCCACAATAGTTGCAGTTGAACTTATTGGATGAATTGTTAGAGCCTTGTTTAGGAGCATTGCTAGAGTGATTACTATAGTTCTTGGCCTTTTTGAAATGACCTTTAGCTTTCATGGCAACTTCTTGCGATGCTGAAGAATTTGCTCACGAGTCATGGAGGAGCAATAGTCCTTGCACTTCCTTCCAAGTTAACACTTCACCTCTATTGTAAAGTGTTGTTACAAAAGTCTCATTGACTAAGCTTGTTTAGAAGCCTAATAGCCATATCTTCACTTGATACATGTTGGAAACACAATGTGAATTTGCATTGGTAATCTTCAAAAGTGGCAACGACCTTGGTGGTGGGATCTTGGGGGGGAATGGAGAGGTTATGGAATTCTACTTCTAAGGCATAAATTCTAGAGGGAGTCTTATTCTCATAGATATCCCAAAGTATTTTCCAAGCCTCATGGGAAGTCTTTCAAGAACTATTATGTCCTTTAGTTAACACATCACAGGCTAGCAATAGTTGTCCTAGGGATCGTTTATCTTTTACATTCCAAACATTCCATGCAACTAAGTCACTATCCTTATCGAGCTCGGGTTTTGTAACATCAACTACTTCATACAACAAGTTGGTGTATAAGGAAGCCCTAATCGTGTCCTTCCTCAAATTGTAGTTTGTGCCATTCAACCTCTCATCCTTCGGCATGAACATAGGCATAAAGAATGGCAAGTACAACACATTTGAAGATGTCACATTCGAAATGGTAGACATTGTAGCCCTTGAGGTTGATAAAATGTCAAAAATAAAACACCACACTTGCAATAATAAATTCAGCACCAAATGTTGAGATGGGGTGGGTGGCTTAGAGTAGCAATTTGGGACATGCTGACACGTTTGGGGGGCTTAGAGTAGCCCAAAATGCACTTAGAGATACCTTTTGGGGGCGTAGAATAGCGCGCCAGAGCATACACACAGGGATCATCTTATATTGCTTGGAGTTTACAAAATAGAAGGAAGTTAGTGCCAAATGGTGCAAAATTTTGAGAGTTGAACTCCTCGAGAAGATTCAAAAGTGACCCGATACAATGAGGGTAATTGAGTGTTTGGAGTCCCAATTTTTTCTTTACAATGAGAGTAAATAATACACTTGAGTTTAGGAGTACAATGGTGGTACTTAGTTCCAAAGGAGATGATAGTTAGAAAATATTATTGGAGCCAAATGATGGTTCCAGATGAGGATGAATTAAGGACTTTAAAAATGTAATGTGTACAAAATGTTGAGAGAGCACATCCAAGAATAAAGATTTGAGTGACAAGTCCTCCTCTTATTGCTTTGGATGTAATCTTAGCAAATGGTTTTGTTTATATGTGTGGTGTGATAATTCCCACATGAATGCCATTATTCGAATCTCATTAGCTATGACAATGGTACCAATCACAATACATCATGAATGATGTCACAGTGTGTTTGTACCCTTCTCATCACAAATGGAGAATAAGCATGTACTGTCGTTAGATGCGTCTCGTCGAGAGCTTCAAAATGAACCCGCCATTGACCATATTCGGAGTTCAGAACTGAGAGAAAAGTTCGAATTTGTGCTTATTGCTGTAAATGGTATTGCGGCATGCATTTTCAGAGAGTTTGTGAGTTGGAGAGGTAGTTGAAGCTAGTCACATGCATTGTGGCTTAGATATTTCACTTACCATCATGTGTGCGCACGTCTTCATACACTTGGTATGTCTAATTCCATGGATTCATAATTAAACGTGTATTAATCCACCACTATATGCACTTGTGGGGCAATCAAGGTACAATCTAATCGCCACAAGTCCCTAAGATTTCATGACTTAGGTACACATGTTTTTGGTGTCATTGTCGGGGAAAGGCCAACCAATATGCCTTCATGATGGTTATAGCTCTAGAGTGAAGGAATCATACTTAAGGAGGTGAATTCATTCAATGGAAAGTCATTACGTATTTCAGCACTTGTTACTTACACTTTCGGAGTGTGTGTAATGAGTTTTTAGGTTTAGGGTTAGGAGTGAGGAAGTAAGGAAGGAGTTAGGTTTAGGGAAGAGAGAGGAGTAAGGAGAGGAGAGTAATGAGTTTTTAGGTTTAGGGTTAGGAGTGAGGAAGTAAGGAAGGAGTTAGGTTTAGGGAAGAGAGAGGAGTAAGGAGAGGAGAGTAAGACACCTTAAGGAAATCCCAAAAAAAATCTAATTTAAGTTCAATTCAGGCACTTAGTGAACTAAGGCCTTAAAATCCAAAAAAAATCATTTTTCTAGTCACTTGTGTGAACAAGTATCGTGGAAGAGTAGCGTCTGGTATCGTCGAGGTGGTATCGGGGCAAGCAAGCAAATAGTAGACTTTGTGAGCACAAGGCTTAGGCAAGGCTCTCTTGGAGGTGAGTTCTTCAACTTTAACACCTCAAAAACATCAAAAGAACACACACAAACGTGCATCCAATATCGCGGGGTAGAACAGAAGATTTTGAAGCAATTTTTGAGTGATACAGGGGGTTAAGAGTGAAGGGGAGAGGGAAATATACTGGTTGCAAAAAAAAATTATAAGTTTTAATCATTTTGGCTACAGTATCGTGATCGGTTGAGTTTTGGTATCATGATACCGAAATTCCCTAGTATCGCGAACTCGCCCGGTATCGTATCGTGCACACCCACTTGAGGTATCACAATATCGTCAAGTGTTGGTAGCGCGATCACAGTCATCCGGCGGTATCGTATCATGGTCCTCCAGGTACCATATCGTGAGCACAAGCAGTATCGTATCATGTCGCAACTTGGTATCGTATCATGAGGACTAGTATCATATCATGCAAAAACATGGTATCATATTGTTTGCAAACCTGATATCATCTCATCCAAAGAACTAATTGGTATCGTATCGACTCCAACTACCAGTATCGTATCGTCAGCTACCTTGGTGTCGTATCGTGGACTGAGTGGTATCGTATCGCCCCTATCACTGGTATCGCATCGTGAGGGTAGTATGGTATCATGTGTAGCAGAGGTATCATATCGAGTGCGAATTCAGTATTGTATTGTGCCAAGTGTGGTATCGTATCGCCAATGAGGTGTCGCCAGGAGTGGTACCATCTAGAATAACTCAGACAAACTGAAGGTAAAATTTGGAGGGATTGAGGAGGTAAGTAAGGGGAAAAGGAGAGAAGATATAGACCCAAAGGGTGAATGAACTTAAGATCAAGACGAGTGCTAAGTAGCTGGAGAAGTGTCATCTCATCAGTAGGAAGTGCAGCCCAAGCGAGCCATCACTCAATCTACTCGGACACCTCTAGTGACTCAGAGGAGGAACTACCCATGGCCTCAGAGAACATTCATGGTTCTGTTCCTAGAGAGAATTTTTTGTCAAACATAGAGGGTGAATATCATACCTCTTTGCAGTAGTGTCCACCAATCGGCAAGGAATTCCTATTTACCTTCATGGCATAAACAGGTCGGTCGCAAGAATGTAAACTCTATCGAGTCAGCAATAGTGTCAAGACTCGCAATTAAGTACGAAGGAGGAGTTTACATGGACTATTCTTAGATGGATTGACTAATGGAGCCTTGAGAACCCTAGTTTATGTGAAACGACTTCAGACATTGAGTGAGTGCCTTCAGGAATGCATTGATATAGAAGACAACCTAACTGATGACCTCAAAAGCACACCAAGCTCTACAAAATCAGAGGACACTAGGAGTACAGTAACGACTAGTTCTAGTAATGTGGAGGAGCTAGCAGAACTGGTAGCTAAGAAGTTAGGAGTCCATGGACAAAGAAATTACTAGAGCCCACCAATGAGAATGTCAATGCTAAGGAGATGCAGTCTGTGTGGTGGAGATCATCCATCTCATATGTTTACAAGAGGAGGAATAGGCATGTAACAATCCTATCCATACAATAGGCATCCACCCCAAGGATCCAATCTGTATTGTCATATTGAGCAGAAATATACCAACCATGCTATTGAAAATTGCCCATTTTGTGAATCAACCCCAGTATAGGCCTTATGGATACCCTCCCAGAGAGCAAGGAAGAGAGATACCGAGATACAACCCTCATCCGAGCCCACAAGGAGCACCCGGACCTTATGAACAAGGAGGATTTGGACAACCATAGCTAGTGTTAGGACAACAACCCCCCATTCTTAGAATGTGGTTCTAGTTAAATACATTCAACCAGAGGAAAACATGGAGAGAGCCATAGTACCAGCTACGCCTATAGCTAGTGCAGAAACAACAAATCAGGGATACGAGCAAACCCAAGGAGAATACTACCCCTATGACACAAGTCTTGTGGAGTATGACCAAACCTATGATCAACAATATTATGGTTACGAAGGATACGACAATCCCTATGGACCAAAGTATGCGAACCTGATGTACACTGCACCAAAAGCACCAACCCATATGAGACCACCCATTACACCACCTGTGCCAAGAGGACCATGCTATAGATGCGGACAAGATCATTTAATAAGAGAATGCACTCTGCCATACAACCCATCACCACAGAGAACATGGGAAGGGTACTGCAATGAGTGCGAAAAGGAACATCTATTTAGAGATTGCCCAAAAAATCCCAATAAGACTTATAATACTACTCAGATCAATGTGATAGAAGTAATTGAATCATCGGGAAGCGATAAAGAATACACAGTACCATTAAAAGCCATTACTAGAGCCCAAGCCAAAGGACAAGAAATAAAAGAGTTAGATTCCGAACAAGAGAGGAACAAGAGTCCAGAGCCAAAGATGCAGGTAATAGAAGATTCGAAAGACCCACGTGAGAGTAACCAAACAAAGAAAATGCAAAGTTGGAAGACTAGAAGGGAAAAACTAAGGAATAAATGGATGAAGAATAAAAATAAAGAGGACAAGAAGGATGTAAAAGAAAGTAAGAAACCGCGGGAACAAAAAGTGCAAGAAAACATGACACTTAAATCCCAAACCTAAAAGCTAGATAAACTAGGATCAATCCTAGTAGATCTAGTACCAGAAGACCTGGACATGTGGTTGAAAGCTTATCAATCCAGAATCACAACTGGACCAAATATAGAACAACATGAGAAACTCTATCTCAAGGGGAGCTAGAAAAGGAGAGATTGGTGATATGTAGAAAGCTCATAGAGGTAGCTCAAACTATTTTAGAAAAGACTATCCCAATCCTTCTAGAAACAAGAATACCGGAGAGTCAATTCAATGAATGTTTTAAAGAGAACGATAAAAAACCAACAAGAATACCTAAAGAGAAATAAAGTTAGGAAGAACAACAGAGCACTTAGAGCAAACCAACTTCTATAATCCCTGAACTAGAAGCCACTTGGCCACAAGATTTGTGGGCCAAGATCCAGGAAGACCGATGGAAAAAGAATGAGAGTTCCAGACCACCCTTTGATGAACTAAACATTGAGGAAACCCAATGGACCCAAAATTTAGTAGAGGAATATGAAGAAGCTTCTATGTTAAACCAAAATAGGGAGGAAGTGCACAACTTTTCCACTCTACCTAATTATATGTGAGAATACGAAAAAGGGTCTATAGTCTTTCGTGCTCTCACAATTCGAGGCAAAGAATATGGGTCTTCAGGTAAGACCTCACACAACCTAGCAGAGCTCAAGAAGAGCAAGATACAATGCCTTTTGATCGTGGAAGAATTACTACGAGACAAACCACAATTATGGAATCAATTAGTGGGACAATTGAAATTAGAAAACAAAGAGATTGCAAAGGAAAATAAAGAGACTGAAGTTCCATCTACCATACAAATCCCCGCTGACAAAGTCGGAGAATTTAATGAAGGAGATGAAGGAAATAGGTGCTTACCCATTATATTTAATGGATATATGACCAAAGCCATCTTAGACACCGGAATGGGAGTAGGCATAGACACCAAAGAGATTTGGGAGAAATGGGGAAAACAAGCCCTACAAACAGCACATATGAAGCTTCAATTAGTAGATGGCCATGTGGAGAGACTCTTAGAAATATTGGAGAAAATTAAGTTGACTACCTACGGAGTAGAATTTGAACACACTCTAGCTGTCTATCAATTTGTAAAGGAAAATAATTACGAAATGATATTAGGATGACCTTTCATGAGACAACTTAGGGTAGTACAAGCATATACCTACAACATCAGGGGACTACTACTAAGATAAATTTACATACATTTTCATACAGGGATGTGCCCCCACTACAATGGAATCCTATACATAAAGAAGAGGACGATGTGTCAATTCACAGTGTAGGTTCAAGTGAACAATCATGGATGCACGAAGATGCTCAATTATGGATGTGTAAGGAAGCAAAATGGGAGGAGATTAAAACTCAATTATGGCCTATTCGACATCCAAATTACCGACCCGTCCATGATCCTGCCTCAAATTTTCCCAAATGAAGCATTCGAACCAGAGAGTTGGATGGAGATTCTAGCCACCTTAGATGTGTGTGTAAATGAGGGAGTATTAACCATGAACGGATGTGTGGATAAAGAAGGTTATGATGTAAGTTTTTACATGGTAGTCCTTCAAGAAGTAGAGGCAGAAGAATTACAAGTCTATGGTTCCAAGCTCTAGGAGCTTGCTTGAGACCATAGAGAGCTTTTCTAAGCTTGCATACATATCCTAATTTTTCTTCATCTTCAAAACCTGGTGGTTGTGCCATATACACTTCATCTGATATCCAACCATTTAAAAATGCATTCTTGACATCTAACTGATATAAATTCCAAGTTTTGGATGCAGCAAGACTTACCAATACCCTGATTGTTGGCATCTTTGCCATAGGTGAAAATGTTTCTTCATAATCTACTCCATGTGTTTGGGAAAATCCCTTTGCCACTAGTCTTGCCTTGTACCTATTTATAGAACCATCAGAGTTCTTTTTAACTTTATATATCCACCTTGAACCAATTACCTTCATATCTGGTTTCTTGGGAACTAGGTCCCAAGTGTGGTTTTCTTGTAATGCTTCCACTTCCTCTTGCATGGCTTCTATCCACTCTTTCTTCTTCTTAGCCTCTTCAAATGAAGAAGGATCCTTTGCCATTGAATCTTTAGTGATGTATATATAGTGCTTTGTGACTAAGGATGTATCATATCCATACCTTATGGGCTTCTTACTTTCTCTTTGTGATCTCCTTAAAGCTTGATTGGAAGACTCGGGTAGATCCTCTAATTGTTTGTATTTGAACTTGCCTCTTGACTTCCAAGCTTTGAAGTCAATATGCTTCTCATCTTCTGAGTTGATGTCCTCTGCTTGGTGTTGGTCTTCTTGATTTAAGGTTGGAAAATCAATTTCCAAATCATATGGTAATTTGACTTTCTTGCAATCATCTTCAAACCAAGAATTATTCTCATCAAAGACTACATCCCTACTAGCTATGAATGCCTTGTTAGTGGGATTATAAAGTCTATATCCCTTTTGATTCTGATCATACCCAATAAATATGCACTTCTCACCCTTAGAGTCAAGTTTCCCTCTGATTTGTGATGGGATGCGTGCATAGGAAATGCACCCATATATCTGGCAATGATCCAATGACGGTCTCCTTCCATTCCAAGCCTCATATGGTGTCATACCATCCAATGACTTGGATGGAAGCCTATTAATCAAATAGGTAACTGTAGAAACAACCTCTATTCATAAATAATTAGGTAATTTTTTCTCATTTAACATAGACCTAGCTGCCTCAACAATTAACTTGTTCCTTCTTTCTGCCACTCCATTCAATTCAAGACTATACCTGGTTGTTACCTCCCTCTTTATGCCTCTGTCCTATAGAAATAGATCAAACTCATGTGAAAATTACTCACCACCCCCATCAGACCTTATTCTCTTCAAGCTCCTTCCTGTTTGGTTTTCAACTAGTGCCAAGTACTTCTTGAAACATGTAAACACCTCATCCTTATGCTTCATAAAATAGAGAATTGTCCACCTATTGTAATCATCAATAAAAGAGACATAGTACCTTGAACCTGAGATGGATGGATCTTTGCTAGGACCCCACACATCAGTGTGTACAAGCTCCAAATAATCTTCATGGATGTATCCTTTCCTATTGAATGGTTTCCTATGAGCTTTGCCAAATTGGCAAGCTCCACATTTGTAAATCATGTGCTGCTTGGTCACATTGGGAATACCAAGCACACTTTGATCCCTACAAATTTGCTTCAAATTTCTCTCTCCTATATGCCCTAGCCTCTTGTGCCATATTTCCAACTCAGATAGGGTTTGGTCTCTATAACGAAATAGTGCTATGTTCCTTGTGTCTTCAATTTCAAAAGTAAACAATCTACCTATCTTCTCACCTTTGGCAATCCTTTTGAATCCTTGTTGGGGGTCTTCCACATATGCTCCATGCTTAGTGAACCTCACCTGTAGAACTTTCTCTACAATCTACCCAACACTAATTAGATTTTTGGTTATGGTAGGCACATATAGAACTTTTCTCAAAAGGTTCATACTACCATCAGATGTCTTAACATTTCCAATTTGCTTGACGGAATGTTTGGTGTCATCACCTATTTGTACCTCATGCTTACCCTTTGGTTCTTCAAGATCAGATAAGAGTGCTACATTCCCTGCCACATAATTGGAACAACCTGAATCAATGTAAAAAAGGTGCTCATCATCTTTACCTTGCTTGGATGTCATGTTCATAATGAGCAGAGAATCTTCTCGATCTTCAATGTAGTTATTGAAGTGCCTTCTTCCTCTAAAGCCTCATTGATAGTTTTTGTTGTTGTAGCCTTGATTGTAGTTATGGTTGTAATTTCCTCCACCATTGTTGTACCTGCCTCTTGTTTGTCCATAGCTTCCTCTATGGAAGCCTCTTTCCCTTTGGTTCCTTGAATTTTTGTAGCATTCTTCATTAGTGTGGTTGTTGAGACCACATATGTTGCATGATGAACTATTGTAGGGTCTCCCCCTACCTTGCTTACCTCCTCTGCCCCTACCTCTAACACCTCTTCCTCTTCCTGCATAGTTGGATTGAGAGGTACTAGCCGCTTCATCCTGTTTCTTACTTTTACCTTTATCCTTACCTTTATTCTTATCTTTATAAAGGGCAGAATATTGGTTACCTCTTGAGTTGTCACCATTTCTGTTGAGCTTTGCCTCATGGGTGAAGAGTTGTTCCATCAAAGTCTTGAGATCAGGTATGTGCATATCCATGTAGAGATCCATTGTAGTGGTGAAAGATTCCCACTTGTCATTAGCTTTAATTCCATTTATGATCTGCCTCACTATGTGCTCTTCCTCTATCTCTTCTCCAATGCTTGCTAGTTGGTCTGCACCATCCTTCATTCTGGATACATAGTCAGCCAGTCCTTGCTTTGATTGCTTCTTGAGAGTTGTGAATTCCATCCACAACTGATTCGTCCTAGCTCTAGTGTTGGAGGAGAAGTATGATGAAAGCACTTCCCAAGTCTCATGGGAGGTCTTACAATTTCTAACATGTGGTAACAAGAAATCAGAGATTGAGTTTAGTAAGTATGACCTTGCAAGAGCATGCTTTGCACACCATGTCACCATGTAGTCAAGAAGCTTGACCATGTTGGTCTTGTCTTGCTACAACGAGCTATTATCTATTGGGAATGCTTTAGCCTCTCTTGCCCTTCCCTTGTTGGTTGATTCTTGCTCCTAAAGATTGACATGTCTTCATCTCCTTAGATGTATCCATACATGCTTCTCCCTTAAAGGTATGCTTGCATCCTTAGGGACCATGCTGAGTAGTTGTTCCTATCCAACTTGTTAATGAAGGATGGAAAACCATCTCCCATCTTGATTGTGCTTGATTTGATACCACTGTTGGAGGAGATGGTGGATAATCACAAGAGATGAGTTGGTGTAGCTAAAATGTGCTTCACACCTGCTATAAGTGATGGTTGGACAGTGTTATGGGCCTCTTTAGCTAACTAATAAGCATAAATGATCATATATGTTGCTTGGAAGATGATGCACAAATGATAGGATCAAAACAAATAGGTAGGCATATGATTCAATGCACAAAACTTGCTATTTTGGTTGAAACATCTGCTTAGTGTTTTACTCAATTCTTTGAGTACAGTACCAATTAGTAAAATTCCTTTTGGGGAACTTCAATTATCTTAACAAGATACCATTCATGAGTGGAATCATCTAAAATGATAAACTATATGCAGAGAATTATGTTTAACAAGTTGAGCATACACCCCGACTTTTACGAGCCTTAATAGTCACAGACCAGTGACCAGTGAGCAATGTTTGATTGATATCTAATGATCTCGAGAAGCATTAGAAATGAAATTTTGTAGGATCAAAGCAGACATTACATTATGTCATGTTTTGAATCACATGAAATGATGCACTACATAGTAAGAACCAATTCAGACAAGATTACTGTTCTGATGGAGTGTGACATAATATGAGATAGTAAGTAATGAACATGTATTGACTAAATCATGTAAAATTACAAAGTCATTGGCAATAAGGCATTGCTCAATGAGTGAGGAATGAGTGAGCTATGGTATGAGATCCTCTTATCAATGAAGAGTGTAAGAGATCTCTCTCATCAATCAGATGTAAAACTTCTCAGAAATGAAGAAATATTGCACCTGATCTTTTGCTTAATACTCCTTCTGTGTTTAATCTTTTGTAAAATGCTTTTGTACAAGTCTAAGTCTATAGTTGATTGACCGCTGTACAAGTTTTCAGCTTCTAATTGTGATCAGGTTGAGAGAATTGAGAGTATGAACACTTACATGTGTAAATTTGAAGAAGTGAATTGCAGCAGGTGCAAAATTCGATGCTAATGTTTTGGTCAGTTCTCCTTCCATAGTGTAAAGTTTTGAGGAAGCATTCTTTAAGTTGGAAGGTAAGCTACCTATGACTAAAAGCATTTGAATAAACGGATTGTAATTTGCGAGAACCATGTGTTAGAAGTTGTAGGTGTCAGAATCGACTATACTGGAGAGTAGTTTCAGACATAGGTGAGCTATTTGACTCATTTCTCAAGATATACTTAATCTTTTGGAATTATTTAACTTGAGTAAGGTGCACAATATATAGGCACCACCTTGTGCAAAGTTTCATAAAAAACGTTACACATTTGATTAGTCAATGAGTGAGATATGTGTGGTAGACTTTCTGAGTATCAACTCACTTCATAGTTTGTTCAAGATTTTGGTAATTGAGCATTGATCCTCCAAATTGGTAAAGGTTTTGAGTTATTCTTGATATAGAGGTGCTCTAACTTCAAGGATAGCTTATCCTTTTGGAGATTAACATTCTCCATCAGTGGTATCAGAGCAAGAATCATCCAAATTGAAGAAAGGAGGACCCCGACTCCTGCAGTCATAAAGAAATCAACACTTGAAGGTTCAAAAGGTGAAATCTTGAAAGGAAAAGCTTGAGAAGGAGGCCTGGAGCAATCAAGAAGATCAAAAGGAACTTCATTCAAAATAAAGGTACACTTATTCCTCATAAAGGTTGAAAAATTTAATACACAGGTTAAGAAAGGATGGGAGATTCTCTTCAGATAGAGAAATTGGATAGAGAAAACTATCCAGCATGGTCAATGAGGATGGAAGCTCATCTCATGACAAAGACTTGATAGGTTACATTATAGGTGAAGAAGAAAAGCCACAATTCATAGATCCTAGTGTTCCAACTAGAGATGAATTATCAGATTTGAAGAATTGGATGAAGAGAGATGCTCAAGCAAGGAGCATTATCTACATGGGAGTCAATGACTACGTGCTACCTCATATTAGAGGTCTTGAAAGTGCAAGTGATATGTGGAATGCTTTGGAGGAGCATTTCCAAAAGACTACAAAGTCAAGGAAGGCATCTTTATGGGCAGAGTTTACCACATTCACGAAGAAGGCCTATCAATCCATTTCAGATTATGTAACAAGGATGAAGGACATTGCAGATGCATTAGGAGAAGTTGATGAAGATATTGAGGAGGATAAATTGGTAAGGCAAATCCTCATAGGTTTGAGAGGTGATGAGAAATGGAAGCCATTCATTTTGTCTATTGAATTGTCCCTAAATCATTTTACTCCTAATTTAAATCAGTTGCTAGGACACATGCTAACCTTTGAGTAGGATGTCAAAGGTGAAAGTGATAAGAGTGCAAGTCAAGCAATGTATTCAAAGGATAAGAAGAAGAATAGCAAAGGGAAGCAGCAAGCAAATGAAGATGAAGGTACAACTAGCCAAGCTAACTTCCTAAGAGGAAGAGGAGGTGGCAAAGGTAGAGGAAGAGGTAGAAACAATAAAGATGGAGCCAAATCTTGCTCGATCTGTGGTAAGACAAATCACTTAGCTCATGATTGTTGGCATAATACTCAGAATAATGGTGGATATAATCAGAACTTCAATTCAAGAGGAAGAGGTGGCAGAAACCAAAGAGGTAACTTCAGAAGTAGAGGTAATAGAGGTTACTTTGGAAGAAATGCAAGTAGAGGATTCCAAAGACAATCCTACAATAATACCTACTACAATTATGCTTCGGATTAGAAGGAGGATTCAACCTTGATTATGAATGCAACTTGTGAAAGGCAAAGTGAAGACCAAAGAGTCTTCTACATTGACTCAGGGTGTAGCAATCACCCGAGTGGTAACATAGCCTTGATGATTGATTTGGAGAATAAGGTAACTAATCATGGAGTTCAAACAGGTGAAAATACAAATCATAATGTGAAGTCAATTGGATCAATGAAGGCCAATTGGTAACTTCAGAAGTAGAGGTAATAGAGGTTACTTTGGAAGAAATGCATATAGAGGATTCCAAAGACAATCCTAGAATAATACCTACTACAATTATGCTTCAGATTAGAAGGAGGATTCAACCTTGATTATGAATGCAACTTGTGAAAGGCAAAGTGAAGACCAAAGAGTCTTCTACATTGACTCAGGATGTAACAATCACCTGAGTGGTAACATAGCCTTGATGACTGATTTGGAGAATAAGGTAACTAATCATGTAGTTCAAACAGGTGACAATAAAGCATAATGTGAAGTCAATTGGATCAATGAAGGCCAAGGATGGAAGTACTCTTTTGAGTAAGGTTTTGTATGTTCCTACAATTCCAAAGAATTTGATAAGTGTAGGGCAAATTGTTGAAAAAGGTTATGAAGTAAGGTTCACTAATGAAGGAGTTTTTGTGGAAGATCCTAGCAATGGGTATAAACAAATTGTTTCAGGGAAGAAAGAAGGAAGACTCTTCACATTGAAGATTCAAGGTAATGTTGGTCATGCCTTGTTTACTTATGGAGGACATAAGATCTCTGAGTTAGATCTTTGGCACAAAAGGCTTGGACATTTTAATGAAAGAGGTATTAAAGATATGGTTAACAATGGTTCAATGCTTGGATTGCCTAATGCTGTAGGTCAACATATGACATACAGATGTGAGGCATGTCAATTAGGTAAGGCTCATAAGCAATCTTATTCCAAGCATGATTTCATGTTTTCAGAGAAGCTTGAATTGGTACACACAGATGTGTGGGGACCATCAAAGGAATTCAGTATCAATGGTTCAAGATATTATGTGATTTATGTTGATGATGCTACCAGGTGGATCACTATCTATGTGATCAAAGATAAGTTAGAGGTATTCAATACATTCGAACATTATCATGTGTATGCAGAAAGAATTATAGGTCAAAAGTTGAAGAGACTAAGGTCAGATGGAGGGGGAGAGTATTTCTCTAATGAGTTCAGTGATTACTTATGGAATGCAGGTATAAAAAGGGAAGTTACTTGCCGATAATCTCCTCAACAAAATGGTGTAGCAGAGAGGAGGAATAGAACTCTTGTTGAGTTTGCAAGATCCATGATGAAGGAGAAAATTTGCCCAAATTATTTGTCAGCTGAGGCTGTAAATACAACTACATATTTGGTCAATAGATTACCATGTAAGGCTTTACAGGGTATGGCACCATATGAGGCATGGTGGGGTAGTCTAAAGAAGCAAATGGAAAAAGAGTTCAAGATTAGTGACTTGGGAGACTTGTCATATTTCTTGGGCATGAAGATCTCATACACTCAACATGGAGTGTATGTAACTCAAGAGAGGTATTTGAAGAACTTGTTGATCAAGTTTAAAATGGATGATTGCAGGGTAGCACCTACTCCAATGGAGGTGAATCACAAATTGAGCAGATATGGAGGAGAAGAATTCAAAGACATGAAGATGTATCAAAGTCTGGTTGGTAGTCTTATCTATGCTACAATAACTAGGCCTGATTTGTCATATGCAGTTGGAGTATTGTCTCAATTCTTGCATTGTCCTAGGAAAGAACATTGGGTTGTAGGACAAAGGGTGTTGAGGTACATTAAGGGTACACTCAAAGAAGGTTTGTATTATGGTTTTACATAAGATACAAACATCAAGATATATAGTGATACAGATTGGGCAGGTAATCGTGATGGTAGAAGATCAACTTATGGATACTTGTGTTATGTGGGAGATAAGTTAATTTCTTATGGATACATCAAATACAAACATGAAGATATATAGTGATACAGATTGGGCAGGTAATCCTGATGATAGAAGATCAACTTATGGATACTTGTTTTATGTGGGAGATATGGCTTTATCATCCACAGAGGCAGAGTATAAAGTTATGGTTGAAGCTGCAAAGGAAGTCATATGGCTAAAGACAATTATGAAGAGTTTTGACATCATTCAGAGTACACCCACTACTCATGGAGATAACATGAGTTCATTATATCTAGCTCCTAATCATGTTTTTCATGCTAGGACTAAACACATTGAGATTCAGTATCACTTTCTACGAGAGAAAGTGATGGATAAGGAGATTGAAGTCATACATACTTCAACAAAAGATCAGATAGCTGATATGCTAACCAAAAGCTTGGATGGATCAAAGGTACGGAGATTCAAAGACATGGCAGGTATAAAGAAGATAGAGAAAATCTCAATTGATGATTGAGGGGGAGTTTTAGGTGCAAGTCAATCACCAATTAAAGTTTTGATAAAAGGATTGAAGTCAAGGATTGAAGAAAAGATCAACTTATGAAGCATGAAGAAAGTACATGTTCACAAGATGAAGACTTGTATACATATGTACATTAATTTAGAGTTAGCTCACTTGTGCCTTTTGTATGGTTATGAGCTTGTATATATTTGTCTATATATACAAGAAAAATGTCGGGGCAAGTATGAGAGATCATGTCAATAGAAGAATTAGTAGTTGCAAGAGTCATTAGAAACTTTAGAAGTGTAAGAGATCTCTCTCATCAATCAGATGTAAAACTTCTCAGAAATGAAGATATCATTTGGTTGACTTTCTTGTGCTTCCACCAGTTGATTGCACAAAATTGCATTCATCAATTCTTTATTTCTGCTTCTAAGAGTGTCTGCTTTGTCCATGTATACTTTGCTTCTATTTATCAAATGTACCTTCTCGACATCATTGGCTTTGTACCCATTTTCAAGCTCTCGGAGCTGATCTTGCATTTTTTGATTTTCGACAGTGAGGAGGTTGCACTTTTTCCTAACTTCTTGTCTCTTGGTCTTTAGTTGTGAGTGCTTGTTGCGCTTGTAGTACTTGCACAAATAGCTCTTCACTTACGATTTTGAACTGATTCCTCTCTATCACAGCTTTGTCATAGTCATTATCTGCTTCCATGAAGTGTTGTTGCGTATCCAAGTCTATTTGTATTAATTGCTTCACCACTGGCTTTTAACTTTGTCACATCTACATTCAACCATGATTTTGGGATGCTTGTTGTCTCACTTATGTGTACATCTTTTCCTTTTTCCACATGTATAATTTTGTTATGTGGCTGTCTAATTTGTAGGTGGATCTGAGTTTCATTCTCTTCATGTGTAGTAGGTGTTGTAGCACTCCCTTGAAACGTTACATCCAGTGGGGAAGGCTATGCTACAAGGCTTATTGGCGTAAACAGTTCGGAGAAAACACGATTTTCAGCAGGAAACTCTTTCTCTATTCACTTGGAAAGCATGTAAACAAATGACTCTATGATTTGAACCTTTGTTATATCATTCATCTGGAATGTATGTAACTCTTCTTGTGATGATCCTTTCTTTGGTGTCTCTATGACTGTATTGTCCTATATTTTATCCAATTTTGTGTCCTACTTCAAAGGAATCCTTTACCTGATTCATCTCTCCCACTTACCATCATTGTTTGATTCACTATTAATGTCCACATTCATAGGGGATGGTTCATGTTGTTCTTGCATTCAGAGGAAGAGCTGGAGTTGACCAATCCCAATTCTCTGTACCTGTGGAACTTTGTCATTCTCCTTCCTTGTAAAATGATTTTATGAGCATGTTGATAATGGTGTCCTTGGATTTGCAAATTTACTTGTCCTTCCATGAATTTGTGAGTATCTTCCAAAGCTTCCTTTAATTCTTCCTCCGTGATAGGTTTGGAGTGTTCAATTTTGGTCCTGGGAAGTATATGTGCCCTTTTTGATGAAGGATTTTCCTCTTCTGTCTTCAATGCTTCTCTTAGTCTCTTTGCACCTCTCATAATTGGTTGAGAGCTAGTTCCTACTTCATTAGTGACCTTCACTCCTTTCTTTTTTCTTGGAATGGTGGCTAGCTTTGCATGCTTTGACATTTCCACTAATGAAGGCATTTCTTTAAGGTACTGCCTAATACCTAATGCAAGGTAGATCAATATTGTTAACACCACAATTCCATTCAGGAATTTTTTCTGACCCCATTGCTTCTTAGCTTCGAATAAGCGTTCTTGAACATCGGGCATCAGATTCACTTGGTTGCCAATTTGTTTGGTGGCATGAGATGGTAATTGTACTATGATTTTTTGCGGTACAGTGTATCTGTGCATGTTGGGGAAACAAAAGTGCTGATGTACTAAGTGGACTTCTTCTTCAATGTCCACACGAGTGATGTCCACAAATGTTCGGGTTTTAGTACCATGGATTTCATCTTTGAGGTCAGTAGTCCCATGCTTGATCCATCCAAAAGTTTCTTTGATTAGCTCATGCATGAATTGAATAATCACCCATTCTCCTTCTCCATCAAGAACTTTTGCTTCTGGTACGGATGGATTGTGTAGGGCTGGCTGAAGGGTATTCATAACTTGAGTACATCTCTGAAAGTCTGGCTTATATATTGGCAACTCGAAGTACTTATGGATTCCCGCTTTTGTCATTGCATCCACCATTGATGGAAGCTTGTGTAATATCTTAAAGTCCTGGGACATCATTGGGAATTGATGATCTGTGTCCATGATCTTTATGGTTACCAAAAAGAGGTGCTCTCTTGCAGGCTGATCCTCTCTGAACCAATGTCCTTTAACTTTCCTTACACTTTGCAATGGAAAATCGAGTACTTCCTCTTGAATTGTTGCTTTAGAATCTTCAAAAGCCATCTGCACTTGGAATAAAATAAGGAATGAATTTTAAGTAAGAAAGCAGTTCCGCATGATTACGTGTGGTTCATTAATGTGTCATTTTTTGCCGCTCCGTACCCTTTGCATAAGTAAGTAATGTATCTTACCACACTTTTCTTAAATTTTAATCATGAAAGAAAAAAAGAGATTAATGATAGCCAACTTCCCTATTTGTAGGCAATTCTAGATTAGGGCACCCTTGGGACATACTCTTTACTGAATTATTTTCTTTTTCCTCCTTAGAGTTCTCTCCCTTAGGTTTGATGACATTATGGATTTGTGATGACCTATCTTCCAACAAAGTAAAGTCTTTTTTATGTCCTACCTTGGTGGATATGTATCCTTGTGCAAGATGTATAGTGACTTCACTCTCAATGATCCAATCTTATCCTAGGATCAGATTTTCAATCACGTCTTCATCTTTGCATACCAATAGTCTTTGTTCCATAGATGAGTTTCCTAAGTACGGGGACATTAAGGCTTCTCCTACACATTCTATGATTTGACCTCTGTTTCCTCTTATACATGCTTTAGTAGGCTTCAATGTTGTTTCGAGCCTAGTGATTAATGACATTCGTATACAGCTTACAACCGCTCCTGAGTCAATCAAAGCATCCACTAGTTGATACTCCGTGTTTCCAATTCCTATGTTTAAGTATGGTAGGGAGATGCTATAGCTTGCATTGCTTGTATTATTGACTTGGTAGCTGGCCATGGGTATAGGTTCCTCTCCTTGTAGATATTTTTCATCCCTCTCTCTCATCCACTCCTTTCGTTTCTTGATTCACTCCAAGGCTTCCCTTCTAGCTTCTTCTCTGATCCTTTCTTCTTCCTTCTTTCGATTCTATGCTCCTACGAGTCGTGCTAACATTTGGTCTGTTAATGGTTCCATATATCATTTCACTCTACATTTTCTAATGTAGTTGGGAAGTACATCTCCATCTAATGTAGCTAGATTCTCTCCCTGGTTGAGATTTGATTTATCAGTAATAGTCCATATCCTCACTGCTGCAATTTCTTGGCATGTTGTTTCAATGTATACACTAATACCAAATCATCTTCCTTCAAGCCTTTATCCTTAATATGTGCATCGTAATATGCTTTCTGCCTCTCTTTAGTAGCATAAATTCCCACTACTACTTGTAGTCTTGTTTCATGTAGTTTTTCAATTTGGTCCAATTGTAAGGATAATTCATAGCCTCTTCACTCATACTGTTGCAATACACGTAGAGTAGGTACTAAAAAGTCAATTGGTAAGATCACATTCTATCCATATACCAAGTTAAAAGGAGTAGTTCCAATGGCTCTCTTGTAAGCCATGCGAAAGCCGCAAATTGCATGATGCGATTGTTTGTCCCAATCTGACCTTCCGTTGTTGACTATCTTGATCAACATTGTGCATAACACTTTATTGGAGCTCTTTGCCTGACCATTAGCTTGAGGGTGATAGGGGGCTGATTTTTTGTGAATCACCAAAAACTCATTCATTAGTGCCTCTATTACTTCGTTGAGGAAGTGTGTTCCCCTATCACTCACTATCTCTATAGGTAAATGGGTAAAGATATTTTTGAAGAGAAACTTTGCTGTGGTTTATGCATCATTCTTCCTTGTTACTTTTGCTTCCACCCATTTTGTTAGATAGTTCCTTGCCACTATTATATATTCAGCATGTGATCCTTTGGCTGGAGGGTTAATAGGTCCTATGAAATCAATGCCCCATTTTGAAAAGGCTCGTGCAAATCAAGGGTCTTAGAGGCATATCATCTCTCGTAATAGGATACTTGGCTCTTTGGCACACCTCACAACTTTCTACATAAGTTTCTGCATCCATATGTAGAGTTGGCCACCACAAACGTGCAAATAGAATCATTTTTACGGTTCTTTCAGCCAAAAAATGTCCTCCCATGGCACTTGCATGTGCCATCTCTAAAATAGCTAAATATTCTCCTTCATGGACACATAGCCTTAGCTGATTGTCCTTTCCTCTTCTAAATAATTCCTTCCCCATTATAGTATATTCCTTGCTCATTTCTTCTAGGGATCGCTTTCTAGCTAGGTTAGCTCCTTCCTCATGTTCACATGTTTTCAAGAATTTCACCAATGCCTTACTCGAGTCGGGTGCTATTGTCAAGAATTGTAAAGATATATGATCCTCTGGAATATTATCTTGACATTCTTGGCAATTGTAGATATGTTCATGTACGTCCTTTGGCATGTTTGGCCAGTATACTCCTAGTCTTTTTAATTCTCTTAGTGTTCCATGGTATGAGCTTGCTCGATTAGGTTCTTCTGTTTGGCCTCTTCTACACATCTCAATAATACGTGGTTTGTTTCTTTGTAGTACACACGTCTTGCCATAATGTGCAAATTACGTGATTGCAAAAATCATTTCCTACTATCTTTGTTGATTCTATGATGTGGTCCATGTGTGAGTATTGGAATCAACTTTTTTTCCCACCTCGGACATACTTCTAGGTTGAATAAGTACGTGTGTGGGAGATCATCAGCCGGTGGTTCTCCATGTGTCATTCGAGACATGTGATCAGCTCTTACATGAATATTTCCTTTTTTGACAACCACTTCAAAATCAAATTCCATCAGCAATAGAAACCATCTCACTAGCCTTCCAGTATTATAGGGCTTATTGAACAGATACAACAAAGCCTGATGGTTGACAAAAAATTTGAATTTGTTAGCTAGGAGGTAATGTCAAAATTTCTTGACTGCATACACCGTTCCTGTTGAAGCAAACACAACTTTTATATGAATTAATGAGTTTACACTAATGTTGGATGGTCTTGTACGTGGATCACTTTTTTAGAAGCTTTAGAATTTGTGGCTTATATGTATTACTCACTTAAAGTAGGAAAGTTGTTCAAAAGCTAAGGAGAGTTATTTTTAGGATGCATGTAAAGAGACAGTTAGAGATTCATGAATTTGAGTTAATGAGTTTAAACTAATGTTGGATGGTCTTGTACGTGGATCACTATTTTAGAAGCTTTAGAATTTGTGGCTTATATGTATTACTCCCTTAAAGTAGGAAAGTTGTTCAAAAGCTAAGGAGAGTTATTTTTAGGATGCATGTAAAGAGACAGTTAAAGATTCATGAATTTGAGGCTTTACATGTGTTTTATAAACACCCAAAGCATGGAATATGATGTAGAAGGCACGGAGAAGCTTCCTCAACCTTTGCACATGAGTTTTGTACTCAATACAAGTCATTCTTGAAGAGTTTTGTATCTTCTACCTGTGCCACGACTCTATATGTGAAAATCCATCAACTTGTTTTGCTTGGTTCTCCCTACGTATTTATTCAAATTCAGTTTCATAACTTGGTATAGGTAGCTTCAATAGTCTACTTCAGATCTGGAAAGTTTCATTGTATTTGGTGTAGCTGTTTGTGTGCTATGATCAAAATACTACATGCTGCTATAAACTATCAAATTAGGGTATCTAGACTTTTGTGCTCTGTTTGCATCTATGTTTCTCCTTGATTACTAAACCAAATCTTGTGTTCTTACATTCATTGAAAAGTGCTACCTGTCTACTATGCATGGTGTAACTTTCATGATCATTGGAGGTATAATTTCAGATTTATGATCTCTGCAACAAAGCATGTTTTCTCTGCAACACCTGTTAGAGATGTCCCTCATACCTGTATCTTCCAAGAGTCATATCTGAGTGCTCAAATGTCCATTTAGGATGATCTATAGCTCATTGGAAAGATATTGTGTCTAGTATCTCCATCTAAAATAGTTTTGAAATAATCTTTATATTTTTGGAGTTATGGCTTCTGCAAGCTAGACAGAGGACAAAGAGCAAGAGGTTATGGCAGAAACCATGGAGGAAGAAGACAATACAACTATGTAGAAGATCAACAAGAAGAGCCAAGTCACTTTTGTTGATGAACCTGAGTACAAGTGCTCCTAGTACTGATAACAATGTCTTCTATATTGATTCTGGATGCTCCAATCATATCTCAGGTAATATATCTTTACTTTCAGATTTGGCTTTACCGAAAGAAAAACATATTGTTCAGACATGAGATGATACAAAGCATATTGTTGAGCAAGTTGGAAATGTGAAAATCTTCACATGGTGATAAGAACCTTCTCTCTAAGGTGCTTTTACGTAACATCCATCACCAAAAACCTCATAAGTGTTGGATAGATTGTCGAGAAGGGTCTTCAAGTCAGATTTAACAAGTATGGAGCTTATGTAGAAGATCCTAGTCAAGGTTTTAAAAAACTTGCAAAAGGAGAAAGGAAAGGACAGTTATTTACTTTTGAAGTTCCAGGTGTTAATGAGTTAGCTCTTTTTGCTTATGGTTCTCAAACGCTCTCAAAGCTTGATCTATGGCACAAGAGATTAGGACATGTTAATGAACGGATCTTGAAAGATATGTCAAGGCATCAATCTGTCTTGGGAGTTCTAGATATTTCAAAACAGCATATGATTATCAAATGTGACGCTTGTCAGTTTGGAAAGTCACATAAACAACCTTTTGTGAAACAAGGATACATGCATGAAGATCTTTTGGAGCTTGTACATACTGATGTATGGGGACCTTCCAATGAGCCATCACTTTCAGGATCAAGGTATTTTGTACCTTTTATTGATGATTGCTCAAGGTGGATTGTTTTATACTTTCTCAAACATAGAAGTGAAGTTTTTCAAGTGTTCAAGAAGTATCATGCTTTTGTTGAGAAGCAAACAGGTAAAGTGTTGAAGTGACTCAGATCAGATGGAGGAGGAGAGTATTTCTCTCAAGAATTTGAAGAATATTTACAAGAACAAGGTATCAAAAGAGAGATTACTTGTAGGTACACATTGGAGCAGAATGGAGTAGCTGAAAGAAGGAACAAGACACTTGTTCAGTGTGCCAGGAGTATGCTAAATGAGAAAAGCCTTCCACTTTATCTTTGGGCTTAAGCAGTTAGTACAACTACATATTTAATAAACAGGTTACCATCAAGAGCTTTACATGGTGTAACACCTTATGAAGTGTGGCATGGCAAGAGACCAAATTTTGATCATTGCAGAATCTTTGGTTGTCTTGCTTATGTTTATATACCATCAGAGTTGAGAGGCAAATTAGAACCAAAGGCAGAGAAGTGTGTATTTATTGGATATGATCTGACTCAGAAAGGTTATAGGTTTTACAATCCTTCAACAAAATTATTCACAATGTCAAGAGATGTTACATTTGATGAACAACTGTCATGGTATCAAGATAAAGGTAAAGTTCCTCTCTCATATGATTATGAAGCTGAATTTCCTCTTTTGCCTAAAAGCAATGTGCAGATTCAAGAACAAGATAGTGATATTGAAGAAGAGCATGGTTCACACAATAAGCATGCATATTGGTCCTCGATCAAAAGGTAAACAGAAAGCTTGTGAATATTAGTCTATTGAGTTTTCACCTCAAGCTTTAAGGAGATCTCAAAGAGAAAGAAAGAAGCCAGATAGATATGGATATGATACATCACTTTCTGCTACTACAAGTAAGCATTATGCATACTTAACAAAAGAAGAGGATGACCAAGCAGAGCCTCAATCTTATGATGAAGCTAAAGGAAAGCCTCAATGGGAACAAGCCATGGTTGAAGAATTTAAAGCTTTGGAGGACAATCATATATGGGAGCTAATACCAAGGACGGATACACATAAGGTCATAGGAAACAAATTGGTGTACAGGATCAAAAGACATGCAAATGGATTGATTTCAAGATATAAAGCAACGCTCGTCGTGAAAGGGTATGCTCAAACTTATGTAATCGATTATAATGAAACATTTAGTCCAATAGCAAAGATGTCAACCCTAAGGACTCTACTTGCTGTTGCTGTTTCAAAGAATTGGTCTTTGTATCAATTAGACATCAAGAATGCTTTCTTGAATGGCTATATTAATGATGATGTGTATATTGAGAAACGTACAGGTTTCAAACATCCAAAATATCCAGATTATGTGCGTAAGCTGAGAAGAGATTTATATGGACTTAAACAGGCACCAATAGCTTGGAATTATAGGTTGGTTCAATATCTTATTGATAAAGGCTTTGAAGTAAGTAAAGCTGATCCTTCTTTGCTAATCAAGAATACAGATGAAGGATCCATTTATCTTTCCATATATGTGGATGATATCATTGTTACAGGTGATTACTTTGAAGGCATAAAGAGAGTCAAAGATTTGTTAGAGCAGGAATTAAAAATTTCAGGTCTTGGTAGATTAACTTATTTTCTTGGCATGAAAATCCTTTATACAGAACATGGTATGTATCTTACTCAGAGGAAATACATAAAGGATCTGCTAAAGAAGTTTCAAATGGAGAATTGCAAAGGTGCAAGGACTCCTATGGAGTTGAATCACAAACTTTCTCGTCATGAAGGTGAATTATTTGATGATGTGAGAGATATCAAAGTCTTATTGGAAGTTTACTTTATGCTACTTTAACCAGACCAAATTTGAGTTACTCGGTTGGATTTCTCTCACAATATATGCAAGCACCTAGAGTACCACATTGGCATGCAGCCAAAAGAGTACTTAAGTATTTGAAGGAGACAGTGAATGAAGGACTTTATTACTCTTATTCTTCTGATTTGAGCTTTAGAGTTTTTTCAGATGCTGATTGGGCAGGTAACAAGGATGATAGGCAATCAACATCAGGTTACATGTGTTTTGCAGGAGGAAAACTACTTTCTTGGAGTAGTAAAAAGCAAGTTACAGTAGCACTTTCTTCAACAGAGGCTGAATACAAAGGTTTAGTAGAAGCTGCAAAAGAGGTTTTATGGATGAAAACACTCTTTAGAAGCTTGGACATTTTTCAAGGAGTACCAATGATCTTTGGAGATAACATGAGCTCTCTACATCTTGTAGCCAATCCTGTTTATCATGCAAGAATGAAGCACATTGAGATACATCATCATTTTATCAAGGAGAAAGACTTGGATAAAGAGATTGAAATTTCTTTTACTCCAACGGATCATCAGGTTGTAGATCTAATGACTAAATCAGTTGATGGAGTTAAGCTCAACAAATTCAAGGATATCGCTGGAGTTAAACCACTACCTCAAGATGCATAGGAAGTTGAGTTTGAGGGGGAGATGTTGAAGCAAGCAAACACAACTTTTATATGAATTAATGAGTTTAGACTAATGTTGGATAGTCTTGTACGTGGATCGCTATTTTAGAATCTTTAGAATTTGTGGCTTATATGTATTACTCACTTAAAGTAGGAAAGTTGTTCAAAAGCTAAGGAGAGTTATTTTTAGGATGCATGTAAAGAGACAGCTAGAGATTCACGAATTTGAGGCTTTACATGTGTTTTATAAACACCCAAAGCATGGAATATGATGTAGAAGGCGTGGAGAAGCTTGCTCAACCTATGTACATGAGTTTTGTACTCAATATAAGTCATTTTTGAAGAGTTTTGTATCTTCTACCTGTGCCACAGCTTTATATGTGAAAATCTGGCAACTTGTTTTGCTTGGTTCTCCCTGTGTGTTATCCAAATTCAGTTTCATAACTTGGTATAGGTATCTTGGATAGTCTACTTCCAATCTATCAAGTTTCATTGCATTTGGTGCAGTTTTTTGTGCACTACGAGCAAAATACTACGTGTTGCTATAAACTATCAAATTAGGGTATCTATACTTTTGTGCTCTGTTTGCGTCTATGTTTCTCCTTGATTACCGAATTAAATCTTGTGTTCTTACATTCATTGAAAAGCTCTATGTGTCTACTATGCATGGTGTAAATTTCATGATCAGTGGAGGTATAATTTCAGATTTATGATCTCTGCAACAAAGCATGTTTTCTCTACAACACCTGTTAGAGATGTCCCTCATATATGTATCTTCCAAGAGTCATATCTGAGTGCTCAAATGTTCATTTAGGATGATCTATAGCTCATTGGAAAGCTATTAGTTTCTAGTATGTCCATCTAAAATAGTTTTGAAATACTCCTTATATTTTTGGAGTTACGGCTTCTGCAATCATTCTCTATTTGTCTCACCAAATTTTCAGAGAATAACTTGTGAGGTTCATCTAGCTTCTTGCTGCACTTGGAGTTGTTTCAAACTCCTTCAATTCCTAAACCTTCTCATTCTATGGTGGTATAATTTCTTTCTACGTGGTTGATTTGTCTACTTGTGTATACGATAGGATGGTCTAATTTTCCTTCATCTGCTGATTGAGCTAATATGCATCCTATGGCATATGTACATTTACTTCCATACTCTTCCTTAGGAATTCCTTAAACACTTACACATCAACCTTTGGAAGGTAGCGGGGCCATTGGTGAGTCCGAATGACATCATTCTAAAAGCATAAACTCCCCATTCAATTGCAAAAGCTGTCTTATGTTGATCCTTAGTAGCGATTGTTGATATATTTAGGTAGTGATGTGTGTGAACACTCTAGGACCGCCGGGGCACTTTTTTCCCTCTTTAGGAGGTTTTTTTCCCCCGGCTTGTATATACGCCTATTGCCCTAATGGGCTACTTATCTTTGTACATTCTCTAGTAATACATTCAGTCTTGTGTGTTGTGCTCCAAGCTTCTTCTTCTTCCTTGTGCTGTTCGCGTGCTTCCGCAGACGTCTAACTCCAACAATTGGTATCAGAGCAGGTCGTTGCTTCTTCTAGGGCGCCGTCGACACTCCTCCGTTTGCAGTCTCAGATTCGCACAAAATTTGGTGAGCATACTCAGGGTGTTTCCGAGATAAAAACAGCTTTGCTGTGTGGTGCCGAAATCGCGATCTGAGCTCGTTTCGGCCTCCGAACGCACTATCGCAGTGCTTGTGCAGGCTATTTCGTCCTTTTGTGCCAAAGGTATATACCAGTTTCTGTTCGCCAGTTTAAGCGTCTCGAAGTCTGCTACAGGTCTAGCAGAACTCGTGTGGGCAGTTCTGTTCAACTTTTTGAGATACAGTCAATTTTCTGCATCAAGGTATTTTAGTCACCGGCCATGGCTGAAAGCAGTGATGTATTCCGTATGTTGGCTGTTGAGGATAAGTTGGATGGTACCAACTACCCATTATGGGCTTATATGATGCGACATGTACTGGTTGCAAAAGGATTGTGGAACATTGTGCAGGGTGTTGAAAGACGTCCTGTTACACCTGTAACGACAGGTACTGCAAATACAGGTGTTGGAGCTGATGAAGATGGTGTCGAAGATGATATTCCGCAGATTCCTGTTCGTGCTGCTGTTTCTGTTGCACCTACTGCAGAGCAGATTCGATGGGATGGCAGAGATGCCCAGGCACATGCATTGATAGCTTTGTCTGTCAAACGTGCCATTATTCCTCACATTCGCTCTTGCAGAACAGCAAAGGATGCTTGGGATACACTTACCACTTTGTACCAGGCTAGGAATGAGGCTCGTGTTGCTTACCTCCGAAAACAGTTGGAGAGTGAGCACATGAATGAAGGTGATTCGATGGACAGTTTTCTTACAAAGATCAAAGACCTGAAGGAACAATTGATTTCTGCTGATGAGGTTATACCAGATAGCTCACTTGTGCAGACCGTTCTGAATGGCCTTCCTGATTCATATCAGAGTTTTGCCTCTACTCTTCGATTGATGATGAAAGGCAATTCGAATGCCTTGTCATTTGAGGAATTAGTCTCTGTTCTATTGCAGGAAGATCAGTCCAGGCAGAACAGGTCCATTATGCGTGTTGCAGATCAAGCTTTCCTGGCTAGTCAGAAGGGCAAAGGAAAATGGAGCTCTTCTACTAGTAAGCAGAAATCTGCAAATGCTGCACAATCGAAGAACCAGGATAAAGATGAGAAGAAATCAGAAAAGCAGAAATTGTTCTGCAAGTACTGTAAAGGAAATGATCATATTATAAAGAACTGTCCAAAACTGGCTGCTAAAGAGGCAAAGAAGAAAGAGGCTGGAATGGTTGTTGCAGAGGCCTCTACACCAAAAACAGAGTCTGCAAATCTTGTGCAGGAAGAAGAATGGGCGTTTACTACTGTCTGCAGTTTTGACCCATCTTCTCATGATCAGTGCATGTCTGCAGTAGACTCAGATGTTTGGTACTTTGACAGTGGCGCGACCAAACATATTACCTCGCAGCGTAGTTTCTTCTCTTCACTCGAGCCTGCCCCTACAGGGAATACTGTCACATGCGCCAATAACTCCTCTTATCCTGTTATGGGAGTTGGTAAGATCATTCTGACTACTGCTGATGGTAGTTCTTTCACTTTGTCAGATGCTTTATTTGTGCCAGGGATCAAAAAGAACCTGTTATCAGTTTCTGCATTAGCCAAGATTGGCTTGGTTGTGAAATTCGTTGATGACAGGTGTACAGTCCATGATCTCTCAAATAACGATGTGATTATTGCTTCTGGCATTTTATGTCGTGGGCTGTATAAGCTCATAGACTATGAAAGATCTGTGAATGATTCAGCATGTGCAGTTCATGATTCTCAGGCTATGTCAGATGCAAAGCTTTGGCATGCACGCTTTGGTCATCTGAATTTTGCTAGCTTGTTACGCCTGCAGAAATCTGAAATGGTGTCCTCTTTGCCCAAACTTGAGGCACCTGGAAAACATGTTTGTGAAGGCTGTATTTTGGGCAAAATGCAGCGTTCTTCCTTTCCAAAAGATGGTTCAGTTCGGGCTATGCAGAAATTGCAGCTTGTACATAGTGATGTCTGTGGTCCTATGCAGACACCCTCTTTTGGAAATTACCTTTACTTCGTGACTTTCATTGATGATTTTTCCAGGCATGCATGGGTATATCCACTCAAAGCAAAGTCCGAAGTGTTCATGTGCTTCAAACAGTTTTTGGTTTTGGCTGAAAATCTGTCAGCATGTAAAATGGGCACCCTCCGTTCTGATCGAGGGGGGGAATATATGTCTTCAGATTTTAATGCATTTCTGGCTGAACGTGGGATAAAACACCAGTGTACAGTGCCGTATACACCTCAACAGAATGGAGTTGCTGAACGAAAGAACAGGTCACTCATGGAGATGGCGAGGTGCATGGTCAAAAGTCAGGCTTTACCACATAGTTTCTGGCTTGAGGCTGTCATGTGTGCAGCATATGTACTGAACAGGTGTCCCACCAAAGCGTTGCAGTCTATCACTCCATATGAGGCTTGGCATGACCGCAAGCCATCTGTTGCTCATCTGCGTGTTTTTGGTTGTTTGGCATATGCATTAGTGCCTGAACAACATCGCAGAAAATTGGATGATAAGGCAGTAAAATGTATTTTTGTTGGGTACAGTTCTGAAAGTAAAGGCTATCGTCTGTATCATCCACAGACTAAACGCATTCTGGTTAGCCGTGATGTTGTCTTTGTGGAAGATGCTATTCAGCCATTGCTTTCATGTACTAAGGAGACATCTGTTAGCTCCAAAGACATGTATGATACTTTGATGCCTCTTTTTACAGGTGGACAGGCTAGCGCTGGTCCCAATGAGGCAACTTCTCAGCCTTTGCAGGTTTCATATGATCATGCAGATCATTCCATTTCTGATGCAGATTTACATGATGCACTTGTTGATGAGAGAGCTGATATTGAACATGCAAAAACTATGCCAAAATGGCTGGTGCAGACTTTGCGTGACAGCAAATTAGATGCACCTTTGTCATATCGTACTCGTTCAGGCTCTCATAGTACCTCCTTTGCATCAGATTGCTATGCTATGGCTGCATCTAGTCTCTGTGATGAGAATGAGCCTGTTTCTTTTGATGAAGCACAAAATTCAGAAAATTGGATGGCTGCTATGCAATCTGAATATGATGCTATAATGAAGAATGGTACATGGTCTTTGTGTGACTTGCCTCCTGGCAAGAAGGCCATTGGCACTAAGTGGGTATACAAGCTGAAGCGTAAACCTGATGGTACAGTTGACAGGTATAAGGCTAGGCTTGTTGCAAAGGGTTATGCGCAGGAAAGAGGCATTGATTTTGATGAGACCTTTGCACCTACATGCCGTATGACTACTGTTCGGAGCATTTGTGCACTTGCAGCCCATCATGGTTGGAATGTACATCAGTTGGACATTAAAACAGCATTTCTGAATGGTGACTTGCATGAAGAAGTGTATGTTTTTCAGCCCCGTGGCTTTGTGCAGAAAGGGCATGAAAACCAGGTGTGCAGGTTAAAGAAGGCGTTATATGGTTTAAAGCAAGCACCACGTGCTTGGTATGAGAAAATACATGCCTATCTGATTGCACATGGTTTTGAGAACAGTCCAACTGAAAGCACCTTATATGTTAAGCGTGCTAATGATGTGCTTCTGATCATTGTTGTCTATGTAGACGACATGCTGCTCACTGGTCCTCTTGAGAAGCATATTGCTGATTTCAAGGCTGATTTGCATGCCTCATTTGAGATGTCTGATTTGGGGCATTTGCATCACTATTTGGGCATTCAGTTTATGCAAGTTGATGGTGGAATGGCTCTGTGTCAAACGAAATATATTGACACATTATTGCAGCGTTTTGGCCTTGAAGACTGTAAGCCTATTGCCACTCCTATGGAGACAGGTTTACGATTGAGTCTTCATGATGCTGGAGATGCATTTGATGCTGTTCTCTATCAGCAGGCTGTTGGATGCTTGATTTACTTATGCATTACTCGGCCAGATATTCAGTTTGCTGTCTCACAGATGAGCAGGTTTATGCATTGCCCAGGAGTCACGCATTGGAAAGCGGTTAAGCGCATCTTTCGCTACTTGAGTGGTACTCGGCTACTTGGGTTGTTTTATCCCAAGGGGGGATCACTACCGCCAGATTTGCATGCTTTTTCTGACTCAGATTGGGCTGGTTGCTATGACACTCGTGTGTCCACCAGTGGTTTTTGCTTCATGCTTGGTAGCTCATGTATATCTTGGTTGAGCAAGAAGCAGCCTACTGTGGCCACTTCCAGTTGTGAGGCTGAGTATAGGGCAGCTTTCACAGCGACTGTTGAGTGTGTGTGGCTCAGACGCCTTATGGCTGATTTGGGTGTTGGCCAGTCTTCTGCCACCACCATCTTCATTGACAGTCAGAGCGCATTGGCAGTTGCGAGGAACCCTGTGTTCCATGCTCGCACTAAGCACATTGAGGTGCATTATCACTATGTCAGGGAGAGGTTCTCTGCTGGGGAGATCAGCTTGGCATATGTGCCCACGCAGGAGAACATTGCAGACCTTTTCACGAAGGCTCTGCCTAGGGAGAAGTTTGAAGCTTTCCGCAAAGCTTTGGGCTTACTTCCTTTTGTGGAGTGATTTCCACATAGCTCGGCACTTCCTTATACATGAGTGCCAGCTCCTTGTTCACCGCATCACTCCCAGGGGGGATTTGTTGATATATTTAGGTAGTGATGTGTGTGAACACTCTAGGACCGCCGGGGCACTTTTTTCCCTCTTTAGGAGGTTTTTTTCCCCCGGCTTGTATATACGCCTATTGCCCTAATGGGCTACTTATCTTTGTACATTCTCTAGTAATACATTCAGTCTTGTGTGTTGTGCTCCAAGCTTCTTCTTCTTCCTTGTGCTGTTCGCGTGCTTCCGCAGACGTCTAACTCCAACAGCGATGACTACTTGGTTATACCCGGAGAATCCATCTAGGAAGCCATATACTTCCTTGCTTGCAACTCTTTCCAAGAGATGGTTAGTGATTGGTAATGGGTAGCTATCACGGATAGTAGCTATGTTCACTTTCTTTAAGTTAATACACACTCTTAATTTTCCATTCTTCTTTATTACTACCACTAGTGGTGACACCTATTTTGTGTGGTCTATCTCATAAGTGAATCCGACTGCTAACAATTTGTCTATCTCCTCCTTAATTTTTTCCCAATAGACATCATTGTAAGTATATGGGGGTTTCTTTGAAGGTTCATGAGGTGTCATTGGGATTCTATGGGAGAAAGTGGATGGATCTACTCCCTTGAGGTCCTTGTAGGTCCACGCAAATACATCCCGGTATTCTTTGATTAGTGCTATCATTTCTTCTTCCTCTTCAAGTGATACATCTTTTCCAATATACATACATCTCTCTTCTCCTTCTTCCATGGCAGTTTGTTCCTTATTATAGTAAGCTTCTCCTTCTTTGGCTTCCTTGTTTGGCATTTGAATAGCTATCTTCCTCTCATTTTATGGTGGTATAATTTCTTTCTACCTAGTTGATTTGTCTACTTGTGTATGCGATAGGATGGTCTAATTTTCCTTCATCTGCTGGTTGAGCTAATATGCATCTTATGGCATATGTACATTTACTTCCATACTCTTCCTTAGGAATTCCTTAAACACTGACACATCAACCTTTGGAAGGTAGCGGGGGCATTGGTGAGCCGGAATGGCATCACTCTAAAAGCATAAACTCCCCATTCAATTGCAAAAGTTGTCTTATGTTGATCCTAAGTAGCAATGGCTACTTGGTTATACCCGGAGAATCCATCTAGGAAGCCATATACTTCCTTGCTTGCAACTCTTTCCAAGAGATGGTCAGTGATTGGTAATGTGTAGCTATCACGGATAGTAGCTACGTTCACTTTCTTTAAGTTAATACACACTCTTAATTTTCCATTCTTCTTTGGTACTACCACTAATGGTGACACCCATTTTGTGTGGTCTATCTCATAAATGAATCCGACTGCTAACAATTTGTCTATCTCCTCCTTAATTTTTTCCCAATAGACATCATTGTAAGTATATGGGGGTTGCTTTGAAGGTTTTGCATGAGATGTCATTGGGATTCTATGGGAGAAAGTGGATGGATCTACTCCCTTGAGGTCCTTGTAGGTCCACACAAATACATCCCGTTATTCTTTGATTAGTGCTATCATTTCTTCTTCCTCTTCAAGTGATACATCTTTTCCAATATACATACATCTCTCTTCTCCTTCTTCCATGGCAACTAGTACTTTCCTAGTTTGTTCCTTATTATAGTAAGTTTCTCCTTCTTTGGCTTCCCTTTTTGGCATTTGAATAGCTATCTTCCTCTCTTCTACTTTCTATCTTTTGAAGTGCTCTGGGACTTCAAAACGATATGGGGATTGTTCTGTCTTATCTAATGTGTCCTCGTTGTTCGGTCCTGCCTGAGCTGCTTCTATCGCCAATACCTTGGGTGTTTCTTCTTTGTTCTTGGCCTAGATTGCTTCTAAATACCATTCCTCTGAATCGAATTCTGGCGCCATCTCTATTCTTTTGTACTCCTCCCTCCATTCCTTTTCTAGTAATTCCCCTGCCTCCACTTCTTGAAGGATTACCATGTAAAAACTTACATTGTAACCTTCTTCATCCACACACCCATTCATGGTTAATACTTCCTCATTTATACACACATCTAAGGTGGCTAAAATCTCCATCCATCTATGTGGTCCAAATTCTTCATTTGGGAAAATTTGAGGCATATACATGGGATCATCTATGGGTCGGCAATTTCAATGTCCAATTGGCCATAATTGAGTTTTGTTCTCCTCCTATTTTGTCTCGTTGCACATCCACAACTAGGCATCTTCATGCATCCATGATTGATCACTAGATCTTGCACTATGAATGGACAAATCATCTTCCTCCCTATGTATGGGATTCCATTGTAGTGGGGGCACATCCCTATATGAAAAGGTATGTAAATTTATCTTTGTAGTGGTCCTCTTATGTTGTAAGTATAATGCATCTCTTCCCCAATCTTGTACTACCCTGAGTTGCCTCATAAAGGGCCATCCTAATATCATTTCGTAATTATTGGCCTTTCCAAATCGACATATGGCTAGAGTATGTTCGAATTCTACTCGGTAGGTAGTCAACTTAATCTTTTTCAATATTCCTAGGGATCTTTCCACATGGTCGTCTACTAGTTGTAGCTTCATACGTGTTGGTCATAATGCAGATTTTCCCCATTTTCCGAAATCTCTTTGGTAGCTATGCCTACACCTCCTCCGGTGACTAAGATGGCTTTCATCATATATCCATTAAATGTGATAGGTACGCACGTATAATCTTCATCTCCTTCACTGAATTCTCCAACTTTATCAATTGGCACTTGAATGGTAGATGGAACTTTAGTGTCTCTTTTTACCTTCGTAGGATCTTCAGATTCTATTCTCAAATGTCCCACTCATTGTTTCCACAATTGGGGCTTGGCTCGTAGCAATTCTTCTACTATTAAGAGGCATTGTACCCTAGTCTTCTTAAGCTCTGCTAAGTTGCGTAATGTTCTATCTAGAGACCCATCATCCTTACCTCGTATTGTAGGAGCATGAAATACTACAGATCCTTTCTCGTATTCTCCCATATAATTAGGTAGCGTGGAAAAGTTGTGCACTTCTTCATATACTTCTTCCAAATTTGGTATAGGTTGGGTTTCCCCAATGTCTAGTTCTTCAAAGGGTGGTGTTGAACTCTCATTCTTTTTCCATCATTCTTCTTGGATCTTGGCCCACAAGTCTTGTGGCCAATTGGCTTCTAGCTCTCGAATTATTGAGATCTATTCGACTTGGTTGTTCTATTGTTCTTCACCATGTTTCTCGTTAGGCATTCTTGTTTGTTTTCGATTGTTATTTTCTATACACCCATTGAATTGGCTCTCAGATATTCTTGTATCCGGAAGAAGTGGGATAGTCTTTTCTAGTGTCGTTTGAGCTATCTCTATGAGCTTCGACCTACATATTGCCAATCTCGCCTTCTCTATTTCTTCTTGTGGGTAGAGTTTCTCATGTTGTTCTACATTTGTTCTGGTCATGATTTTGGATTGGTAAGCTTTCAACCACATATCTAGGTCTTCTGGCCTTGGGTCAGCTAGAATGGATTCTGATTTGTCTAGCTTCTATGTTTGGGTCTTCTGATAAGTGTTTCCTTGCACTTCTTGCTCCCGAGGTTTCTTATTTACTTTCACATCTTTCTCACTCTTTATTTTTCTTCTTTAGCCATTTATTTGCGAGTTTTTCTCTTCTAGCCTTCGAGCTTTGCGTTTTCTTTGTTTGCTTAATTTCTCGTGGGGCTTCCGAATCTTCTACTACTTGTATCTTTGGCTCTAGGCTCTTATCCATTTCATGTTCAGAATCCAATTCTTTCATCACTTGTCCTTTGGCTTGTTGATATATTTAGGTAGTGATGTGTGTGAACACTCCAGGACCGCCGGGGCACTTTTTTCCCTCTTTAGGAGGTTTTTTTCCCCCGGCTTGTATATACGCCTATTGCCCTAATGGGCTACTTATCTTTGTACATTCTCTAGTAATACATTCAGTCTTGTGTGTTGTGCTCCAAGCTTCTTCTTCTTCCTTGTGATGTTTGCATGCTTCAGCAGACGTCTAACTCCAACAATTGGTATCAGAGCAGGTCGTCGCTTCATCTAGGACACCGTTGACACTCCTCCGTTTGCACTCTCATATTCACATGAAATTTGGTGAGCATACTCAGGGTGTTTTCGAGATCAAAACGGCTTCGCTCTATGGTGCCGAAATCGCGATCTCAGCTCATTTCGGCCTTCGAATGCACTATAGCAGCGCTTGTGTAGGCTATTTCGTCCTTTTGTGCCAAAGGTATATACCAGTTTCTGTTCGCCAGTTTAAGCGTCTCGAAGTCTGCTACAGGTCTAGCAGAACTCGTCTGGGCAGTTCCGTTCAACTTTTTGAGATACAGTCAATTTTCTGCATCAAGGTATTTTAGCCACCGGCCATGGCTGAAAGCAGTGATGTATTCCGTATGTTGGCTGTTGAGGATAAGTTGGATGGTACCAACTACCTATTATGGGCTTATATGATGCGACATGTATTGGTTGCAAAAGGACTGTGGAACATTGTGCAGGGTGTTGAAAGACGTCTTGTTACACCTGCGACTACAGGTACTATAAATACAGGTGCTGGAGGTGCTGGAGCTGATGAAGATGGTGTCAAAGATGATATTGTGCAGATTCCTGTTCGTGCTGCTGTTTCTGTTGCACCTACTGCAGAGCAGATTCGTTGGGATGGCAGAGATGCCCAGGCACATGCATTGATAGCTTTGTCTGTCAAACATGCCATTATTCCTCACATACGCTCTTGTAGAACAACTAGGGATGCTTGGGATACACTTACCACATTGTACCAAGCTAGGAATGAGGCTCGTGTTGCTTATCTCTGAAAACAATTGGAGAGTGAGCACATGAATGAAGGTGATTCTATGGACAGTTTCCTAACGAAGATCAAAGATTTGAAGGAACAATTGATTTGTGCTGATGAGGTTATACCAGATAGCTCACTTGTGTAGACCATTCTGAATGGTCTTCCTGACTCATATCAGAGTTTTGCTTCTACTCTTCGGTTGACGATGAAAGGCAATCCGAATGCCTTATCATTTGAGGAGTTAGTCTCTGTTCTGTTGCAGGAAGATCAGTCCAGGCAGAATAGGTCCATTATGCGAGTTGTAGATCAAGCTTTCCTGGCTAGTCAGAAGGGCAAAGGAAAATGGAGCTCTTCTACTAGTAAGCAGAAATCTACAAATGCTGCACATTCAAAGAACCAAGACAAAGATGAGAAAAAATCAGAAAAGCAGAAATTGTTTTGTAAGTACTGTAAAGGCAATGATCATATCATAAAAAACTGTCCAAAAGTGGCTGCTAAAGAGGCAAAGAAGAAAGAGGCTTGAATGGTTGTTGAAGAGGCCTCTACACCAAAAACAGAGTCTGCAAAGCTTGTGCAGGAAGAAGAATGGGCGTTTACTACTGTCTGCAGTTTTGACCCATTGTTTGTTATTGACTTTGGAGTTATCCTCTCCAATCATGAAGTACAAAAGAATCAACAAATCATCTTTATTTTGTCAATCCTGGGAATATCCATAAGACCACAGCCCCTTCTAGATGATAGATTCATAGAAATAAGAGATTGATGGCTGGAATTCTGAGAAAATGAAAATGAAGAGGAAATATCTAGGGTTTACCTTATCTAGAGAAAATCTTCATCATTTTCTATGATCTTTGTGTCTAATTCATGTTATTTTCTCATCAGAATACAAATATGAAATCAGAATTGGAAAATATCACCTATATCACAGAGACGAGACAATCGCGATTCTGTACCATTAGAAGATTTTCACATTTCTACAACATTCTTCAATCCTTCTTCACTCAATACATCAGTAATCATCTCTCTTCATACATCTTACTCAGCATTACACAAATGAAACTCACAAATCTCCATGATAAAGCAAGAAACAAGCTCCCACATCAAAGAAAACACACACAATAAGAGAAAGCACGATTTCAGCAGAAACTCTCTCTTCTCTATTGATAGCATGTTCAAATGACTAACCAACCTCTCCAAAATAGAGAAAATTGACTTATATACATTTTCAAGTGTCCTCTTTCACACTTGAATTTTGGTCCTTTCCTCTATTATTCTAAAAATATGCTATCTAAGAGTTTTCAAAAATTCTAGGAAAAATACATAAGATTTTATCCTACATAAGGAAGACTCTTCCTTATTTTTACAACAATTGCATAAATATTTCTACAAATTTCTATCATTTTACAATATTTTTCCTTCAAAAAAGGTTTCCAAAAATGCATCTTCCAACATCCTTCCCCTCCTAAGCCTTTCGGCTCCTGACGAAAGATTTTCTTGCTCCTCTGCACTGATCACTTCTCTTCATTTCTTCTTTCTTTGATATACTTGTGACAACAAATCATGACTTTTTCTTTCTGTTACATTTAGATTGTTGACCATCTCGAATAAAGCCTTTCTCCACTATACTGCAGCTTCAGGTTTATCTATGACATCCTTTTTCAAGTACTCTGTGTAAGCAACTTCATATGCTGTAAGTCTGGACTTGGTAACGACTGATAGGTTTCCAAAAATCTCTGACTCTCTCTCAAAAAATCCATAATTGAAGGCATCCTCAAAAATCTGTAAATAATGGCTACCCAAAAATATAATTCTGCTGTAGTAGGCCATCAGACAGATCCTATCAGGTGTCTCACTTAGATCAAATAATAAGACATCCGTAGGAGAATTGAAACCAATGTAATTCAAAACTCTAACATCTGTATCTGTATATGTTTCTATACAAGCTAGAAGTACCCTCATTATTCGTACAAGTAGTATGCAAGCAGGGTCATTGACATCTTTGTATGTAGTTATTACAAACTCAGCAGTATTCACCATATAACTCTTGGTAGGCCATGTGCCTGCCTTCGGACCTGCTACTTTTGGGAAATTCATCCACTTTGGTGGAATTTGACCTTCTCTTCTTCTATCCCAAAAAGTTGTCCATTCTCTTCGTCGTGCTACTGGACAATAGGCTGGATTGATCTTTAAATGAAGAGGTGCCTCTTTCCAGATTTTCCTACATTCTTTGTTGGCATCCAACCATTTATTTCTCCACTTAGGGTTGGCTCTCTCAAATAGTTCTTTGGTGACATTGATGTCCTCTTCATACTCAAAGTATTTGTTTGGAGGTAGCCCAACTCTGGCCATCTGGTAGTTCTTTACACTCTCCAAAATCATACAAAATGGTATCCCCAATCCATCTGCTGCCCAATGATGCTGATCTGGATTGATTCCCTTATTCAATGCGAATGTGACAATTTGTTCTTCGTACTCATCATGCATCTTTCTGATGAACTCCATTCTAGAATCTCTACTTGTCAGCAATTTCTTTACAAAATCCTCTGAATATTCCTCTTCTGATTTTTTGTCTGCTGGTTCATTGTCATGTTGTACTCCCTCAATATTGTCTACCCCATGTTCTTCTGCATGTGTGGTTTCCACATGTGTCTCTTCCTGGATTTGTGGCTTATTCAACTTCTTCTGCAATTCTTCTATAGTCAACATCAGACTCCCATTCTGTTGTGCCCATAATTCTCTTTCTTTTTTCCACTCATTCCATTCCTTTTCCCTCTTTGTCTGCCACTCATTTCTTTCCTTTTCCATATCCAGGTGTAGCTTATTATAGCCTCTCATAGATGTAGCAGCATGTGTACTAGCCTGCCTTTCTAATTCTTTGGCTTCTTTCAATTCTCTTTGTAATTCCTGAATCTCTTTGAGTAACCCTTCCTTTTCTCCCTCTGTCATCTGGACTGTCTGACTTTCCTCCTTCAATTGCCCTTCCTCCAATAGTAGCTTATTGATTTCTTCATTAGCTTTAGTCAGAATCTGATAGGAAGTTTGTAGAGTTCTATATCTCCCCTTAATCGTTCTCAATTCTTTTTCCAATTTATCGTTCTGCTCTGTTAGTTGCATACTCTTCTCTTCCAAGTATTGAATCTTGTTTTGCTTCTGTACTTCCAGCTCTTCCAAAGCAATTATTTTATTGGAAAACTCCTCATTCTTCTCTTGCACCTTCCTTAGTTGCTCTGCCATATGCTCCTTTTCCCTTTTATGCTCTTTAATAATCATACTACCTTTTTCAAATTCCGACTCTGCTACCATCCCTGAAATGATCATATTTCGGCTTGAGGGTCTGAACTGTTCAATATTATTCATAATGAGTTGACATGCTGATCTAATACTCTTTGGGATTCTTTCCAGTCCTCCTTCTATTGCTATTTGTTTGGTTTCTAGCTGTTTGTCCTCTTTGCATTCACTCTCCTCTTCCTCTTCTCCCTCATATTCTATAATTTTGGCCTTATTTTCTTCATGGCTTGGCTGAGTGTCCAATGTTTCTAAATCTACCATGTCTTCTTGAACACCTGAACTCTTTTGCTCCAAAACATCTGAGATCAGTTTTATTTCTTGTACCTTTTCTTTCTCGAACACCTGCTGAGTTTCTTCAGAAAGATATCCTTCCTTCGTTTGCATCTCCTTTTCATGGCTTAGAGTTTCCTGGACCAAATTGTATTTAGTTTCTTCACCGAAATTTCCCTGACATTCACCTGCTTGTTCCTCCTGTCTCTCCTTTTCCTGTGCTAAAACTGTTTCAACTATTTCTAAATTTTTGACCTGATCATTGCCTCTATCTTCTTTGTATCCTTCCTCCTGTTCATCAATGTCCATGATGTCTGCTCCTTCCTCTTGTTCTTGATCATCCTTGGATGTAAATTCCTCACTACTTTTTATATCATGTAATACATCCTTTATACTTTGAATGATCTCTTCTTCCACAACTCTCCCTGTGACCTTTGGAGCACTCTTTCCCATTTCTATCTTCTTTATTTCTTGATCCTTATTCACATCCTTCTGTTCTTTAAATGAACTACTCTTTTGTATCTCCTTTGTCAACTCTTCTAGCTTTTCATCCAATTTGAAGTGTGATGGTTTTGTCCATATGGGTTTTATTCCTGTATGCACCCACCCATAACTGACTTCTTCTCTTATTTCACTTGCTTGTTCTATCATTACTGCTTTTCCCTTCATTATCCTTCTTTCATCTTCCAGACTGAGCTGTTTTTCTGCCTGTTCCTGAATTGGTTCCTCCTGAGACTTCTTCTTCAATTCCTCCGGTGTCTTTTGTTTCTCAGAGGTCTGTATGATGACATTAGGAGTATTTGGTATTGATAAATATAAACTCTTTAACAGGAAACTCTCAATATCACTCTCAAAATCAGATGAGAAGTGTGAAGGTCCTCCTTTTTCTGGTTCTGTGGGTCTTGATACTTCTTCCACAATGGATGGCTTCTGTGTTTCTTCCATGACTACTTCCTCCCTCTCTTTGATAACATTTTCAGCTATGGATTTACCCTTTCCCTTCTTGGTCAATTTCTTCTTTTGTACTGGTTTCCTTGGAACCTTCTTTTTTACCACAACAGTGGTTCTGGTTTCTGGAGGTCCTTGTAATTCCTTAAAATAGGCCAACAACTCCACTTCTTTCCTGACAAACACCTCCTCAGTTTCCGCTGTCATCATTTGATCATGGAGTGCTTCATAGTGCTCCACCTCCTCCTGAACCCAGTCTGTAGCTTTGCATGAATAGTCTTCCAACATTTTCTGGTATTGTGCTTCATACATAGCTCTCTTGTTATTCCCTTGGGTTAGATAGGTGTATAATTGCTCTTTGCTTGTTTGGGGTGGATGTGGTTCACTAGAGGCTTGAACCTGCTTCTGTGCCTCCTCATGTTCCTCTTTTGTGGCTTCCTCCATTTCTAGTTCCACCTTCCTTGGGTCCAACCTTCTTTTCTTTACAGGAATTACTTCCTCAGATATCATCTTCCTTTTCATACCTGTTCCCCTCATGCGGGTTTGTCCTTCTGTTTCTCTTTCAGTCATTTTCCTTGGAGGACTCTTGATTCCAGCCATAAGATTCCTGAAATACTGTGCTTCTGGAGCCAATTTCAGTTGATCTTCCATCCCTAGAACATGATAAATGATTCTTGTTAAGAACTGGGCCCCATTCATGAACTTCTTCTGTTCCCAGTGTTTTGTTGCTTCCTTTAGCTGTTCATGGATGTATGGTGAGACATCCATTACTCCAAAAGGTTTGGTTCTGTCCTTGTTGTTGAACATCAATAATGTCACTGACTTATGCGGCATGGTATATCTTGTTAATTTTGGAAAACAAAAGAACTGTAAAAACATCCTTACAGCATATTCCTCATTCTCCCTTCCTTTAAAGTCAGTGTAAGTTTCCTTATTCTTTTTGACAAAACTCGGATCAAGTTTGGTTCCCATTGTGTAGAATTGCAGTGCTGGCTCTGATATGTTCTCCCTTGATAGTGATACCTACTTCCTGGTTATCCTTGTTTTTGACTTTGCATCTGAAATAGGCATCATTTCCTCTTCCTATTTCTATCAAACTGTTCATTACTTGTGATACCCTCTCAAAGTCAATGAAAAAGATAGGCTCCTCCAATATTCTGTGCAGCCCTACTGCCTTCCATCTTTTCATATTAACTGCCACTCTTTGGAACCTGTAGAACTCCTGGCACAACATTGTATACTTGTATCCTCCTACTCCCACTGTAAATATGTGTTGGCCAATGATGTTTAGGGTCTCCTTAAGTTCCTTCACCACCTTCTCAGCCTCTGGAATTTCTGGCTCATCATCTGACTCCAGGTCCACTTGTTCCTCCACAGTTTCACTGTCCAGAAACCAATGTCCTCTTGATAGCACAATTGATTATGCCTTGAAGTCATGAATTGGCAACTCCTTTGTATTTACCATTTTCAGAGGAAAATAAAATACACAAAAAAAACTCTACCCACATAAGTCACAAAAATCCAGAAAAATTAATGTTTTCTTTTGGAATATTCTTGCCATGAAAATAAAGAAAGAAAGTCTTCCAAATAAATTTTGCTTCTTCAAAAGACTCAATTAAAGTGATCATTACAGGTGTAGCAAGATGTCTAATGTGCTTCCTTTAATTGTCACTTCCTTGCTTGTCATTCCTTTTCAAAAAGAGAATAATTCTTGAAGAAAGAAATGATGGAAACAATGATTAATGAAAAAACGACTTCAAAAAAATAGAAATCAAAAGATGATCATAGAAAATTGAAACAAAATAATACAAATTTTCCATAATAATTTACTTTCCTCCTCCCTATATCTTGCTTTGTGCTTTATAAATTTAAAAACAAAATAAAATACACACTGTGTCCAGTTTTTCTTAACCCATTTGTTCTCTCTCTTTTTTTTTTTTTCTGCTCTGTCCTCCTTTTTTTTCCTTTCCTAATTCTCTTTTAAGGGGAAAAGGTTTAAAAGAAAATACTTTTGTCGTCCTTCTCTCTTTTTTTTGTTTTTTGTTTTGTTTTTTTTTTTTTTAATATTTTGTTCCAAAATTCTGAAGATAGGTCAAATGTGGATGATCTTTCTGCCATTGACATAATTCTGATTTTTTTACCCAATAATGTTTAACTGCAATTGTCCTTATGTCATCCAAACATCCATGCTTCCCAGACCAACATGTTGTAGCATTTTTTGGTCTCCATACCCATTTTGCTCTAACTTCCTGTTTTAATGAGTAATATCGGTGTATGCCTTCTTTCCATGTCCCTCTTGTTCTGATTTGTTGATGTTTCAAATTAGGCAATAAGTGTCTTCCTCGTTTTGTCTCATCATTCTTCTTTACTCCTAAATTCTCTTGCTGGTTTTGATTGTAAGAAGCTTGATCATTTTGTAGTGGCAATATGTCCCTGTCCTTCATTGAGAAAGTAAATCCTTCCATATCTGGGTCATGAACATCTAGATGAACTTCCTGTTTTTCATTACTCAGAAAAAACAAAAAAATTTTTTTGTCATTTATGGTCAAACTGAGCTTCATTTTTTCAAAGTTCAAAATAACTTTACCTTGTTTGAGCCAGGGTTGTCCCAAAATCAAATTTTCAGTCATCAAATGATCTGGCCACTCTTCACAATCTATCTTCATATATTCATTATTAAATTTAACTTTAATAACAAGTGAAGACAAACTCTGAATCATTTTTCCTTCTAATGTTTTGATCAATATTCTGCTTTTATTCCTCTTTATGCTAAATTTATTTACCAAGGCTGAACTGATCAAGTTCACTTGAGCTCCTGAATCTACCAAAACCCTTATGTTTTCATTTTGATGATCCATTTCTATCACAGGCAAATGTTCTCTTTGTTTTAGAGTGCTTTCACATAAACACACCTCCTTAAGTTCTTTCATTTTTCTTATTCTCTCCTACGCTTCTTGTTGAGCCTCCTTTCTGATATTTTCTTCTTCTTTTTTCCTATTTTGAGCCTTTTGCAGTCTTCTCCATTCATCAGTAGTTAATGGACACTCATACCTCTTAACTCTACATCCACTTATAAAATTTGGCATGATTTCTCCATCAATGTTAGCTAATTGAATGGCTCCACTCTTGCTTATCTTATGTATAATGTATGGCCCATGACCTTTCTTCTGAAATTTTTTCTGATGCTCCTTGACTGTGTATGCCAGAACCAAGTCTCCTTCTTGGAGATCTTTTTCTTTTATATGCACATCATGGTAGGCTTTTTGTCTTCTCTTGTCTATATATATACTCATTACTGCTTGAAGTCGAGAAGCTCCTAGTTTTTCTAAATCTATGACCCTCTCAGATAGTTCATGTCTTGTCCAATTGTATTGACTACCCACTTTTAATGTTGGAATAAGAAATTCCATGGGTAAAACTGCATTTTGTCCATATACCAAATTGAATGGAGTAGTCCCTAAAGCAGTTTTGTATGCCACTCTATAAGCCCAGAGAACATGATTAAGTTGAGAATCCCAATCATTTCTGTTTGTGTTGACTAATTTGGACAATACAATGCAAAGTACTTTATTAGTACTTTCTGCTAACCCATTAGCTTGTGGGTGATATGGGGCTGACTTACTATGACGAATCATGAAATATTTGGTCATGTTTTCTATGATCTGGTTCAAAAAATGAGTTCCTCTATCACTTACTAATTCAATTGGAAGTCCAAATCTAGTAACAATATTTTCATACAAAAATTTAGCAGTTGTATGAGCATCATTTCTTTTAGTGGCTTTGGCCTCAGCCCATTTTGTCAAATAATCAGTAGCCACTAATATGTATTCTGCATGAGATTGTCTAGCTGGAGGATGTATAGGTCCAATAAAGTCCAATCCCCATTTGCTAAAAGCTCTGGCTGAAATTAATGGGATTAATGGCATGGTATCTCTTTTATTTGGTTGACTCACTCTTTGACAGATGTCACATCTTTTTACATAAGTTCTTGCATCAAGAAATAGAGTTGGCCACCAAAAGCCAGAATACAAAATGAGTTTGGCTGTTCTATCACTAGAAAAGTGTCCTCCTGCCACTCCACAGTGTGCCATTTCCAACATCTCCAAATACTTCTCTTTAGGAACACATATTCTTAAATAACCATCCATTCCTTTTTTGTATAATTGTTCTCCTATGAGTTGATATTCTTCAGAGATTTCTTGTAAATTTCTTGAATCTGTACCAGCTATAAGTTGCTTCCCTTTCTCCTTTGTCTTTAATTCTTCAACAATGTTCTCACTCCATTCAGGGTTTTTCTTAAACCAATATAGAGTTATTAAATCTGAATTCTGCAAATCTTGACATTCTTGACATTTAGCAACATATCTTTCCACATCTTGAATTTTATTTGGCCAGTGTACTCCCATCCTACTAAGATTGCTTAAAGTGACTATTTTGGAAGCATGAGTACATGGGTTCCAGCAATGAGCTCTTCTTACATATTCATGTTGCTCCTCTTCTGGGGTATAGTATTCCAGTATACCTGACTGATTGAGGTGATACAAATGCCCAGCTAGCAACATAAAATTCCTACTTTGTAACACCAAATGTGTGTTATTTGCTAATGACTTACAAGGTCCCATGGTTAACAAAGGAACTAATGATATGGACCATTCAGGAACACTTTCTACTTTGAACAGGTATGTATCTGGCAGGTCATCGTCTAAGGGTGAACTAGGTTCTTTGGACTGAATTCTAGACAAATGATCTGCTCTTAAGTGTGTTTTGCCTTGTCTAACCACCACCTCAAATTCAAATTCCATTAGTAAAAGAAACCATCTAACTATTCTTCCTGTATGACATGGTTTATTTACTAAATAAAGTAGAGCTTGGTGATCCACAAAGAATTTAACTTGTTGGCCAATAGGTAATGTCTGTATTTTTTAACAGCAAATATCATTCCCAACCCTTCTCTCTCAGTGGTTGTATAGTTCTTTTCTGCAATGTTCAATTGTCTACTAGCATATGCTACTGGGAAATCTATTTTACTTCCTTCTATAGGTTGTGCCAACACACATCCCAAAGCATAATTTGAAGCATCTACATGCACATGAAATATTTTATCCCACTGAGGTGTTTTTAGAATTGGGGCTGTCACCAAACAAGTTTTCAATGTTTCAAAGGCTTGGTCACATTCTTTATTCCACTCAAACTTTGTGATGAGGGCATATAAAGGTTTAGCTATATCTGCAAATTTGTGAACAAATTTCCTATAGTACCCACAATGTCCCATAAAAGTTTGGAGTTCCTTCACATTTGTAGGTCTTGGAAGCTCTATTATAGCTTTTATCTTCTTCTCATCAGTAGAAATTCCATTTTTAGAAACTATGTGACCCAACATTCTTCCTTGTCTTACAAAGAATACACACTTTTCAGGATTTAAGCATACTCTATATGTCCTGCATTTCCTGAATATTCTTTCTAAATCTTGTAAATGATCCTGTCTTTTTAAAGAGAAAGTGCACAGATCATCTACATAGATTTCCATCACATTTCTCAGGAATTCTTTGAAAATATGACACATCAATCTTTGAAAAGTTGCTGGGGCATTGGTCAATCCAAAGGGCATAACCCTAAAAGCATAAATCCCCCATTCTGTAGAAAAGGCAGTCTTATGTTGGTCCTCCAAGGCTATAGGTACTTGATTGTATCCTGAGAAACCATCTAGAAAGCTATAAACTTCCTTTCCTGCAACTCTCTCAAGAAGATGATCTGTTATTGGCAATGGATAATTATCCCTTATAGTTGTTGCATTCACTTTTTTCAAGTTAATGCATACCCTAAGTTTTCCATTCTTTTTTGGTACCACAACTATAGGTGATATCCATTCAGTATACTCAATTTCATAAATGAAGTTAGCAGCCAACAACTTGTCAATTTGTTCCTTTATCTTGGCAGAGTATTTATCATTGAATGTATAATGTCTCTGTTTACTAGGTTTTGCATCTGGAGTCATAGAAATTTTGTGCTTGCAGATTTTTGGATCAATTCCTTTTAAATCTTTATAACTGTAAGGAAATACATCCCTATAATTCTTTGCTAGGTTCTTTAGTGCTTCTTCTTCCTCTATGGTCATATCATCAGCTATTACAATATGTCTTTCCTCTCCTTCTTCCTGAGTAATCATGATCTTTTTAGTTTGTTCTTCATTATCATAAGCTTCTCCTTTCTTTTTTTCTCTCTTTGGTTTCATTTTTAGAAGTAGTCTGTCTTCCACTTCATAGGTTTTAAAATTTGCTGGTACATCAAAGTATTGATCCTTGTTTATTTCCTTCTCTTTCTTCTCAATTTCTTGTTCCTTTTCCATTTCTATGTGTTTATGTTCCTTGTATTTGCCTGAGATTTTATCTTTGATTGCATCTTCAGCTTTTACTATCTCCAAATATTTTGTTTTTCCTTTTTTTAATACCATTTCTGAATCTTGATCCTCCTCTGTTTTTGATACACTTATCATGTTTATACTAATGTGAAAAATATCAAACCCTTCTTCATTTTGAAATTCCACTCCTACATACTCCTCACTGGCTATGTCCATGGTAGCCAAAATTTGGTTCCAGCCGTAGGGCTCAAACTCTTCATCCTTAAATTGTTGTGGCACATAACTTTCACCTTGCACTTTTCTTCCTTCCACACAATCTTCTCTTTTCAGTCTCCTTTTTCTATTGGTGAGGTTTCTTATTATGTTACACTTCCATATTGCTGATTCACTCTCTTCCTGATCCTCCAACTCTGATTCCTCACTTTCTTCTTGATTTTGATGTATTTTGTACCATTCTTGAGGAGATATATCACAATAGTGCCCATTTCTTAAGTTCACTCTTGTTATTGTTTCTTTGCTTTGGAGATATAAACAATCATTACCCCAATCCTGCACAATTTGCATTTGTCTCATGAAAGGCCTTCCTAGGATGATTTCATATGAAGTGGATTGTGGAAATTCTACTATGGCAAAAGTATGTTCTATTTCTGTTCCACATATGTCCACAATTACTTTTTCCCAAATACCTAGGGGTTTTTCTATATGCCCATCTGCAAGTTGCAATCTCATCTTAGTGGGTAGTAATTCATTGCTTCCCCATTTCTCCCAAGTTTGTTTAGTCATTATGGCCACTCCTGATCCACTATCCAAAATGGCTTTAGCAAAGTTTTTTCCATATTGTATTTTTAGGGTTGAATTTCCTTCTTCCCCTTCACAATACCCTCCTATTTTATCAATAGGAATATACCATAATTCATCTAATTCTTGTAATGGTGAATGAAGGTTTCCAGGTATTGTTTCCCCTTTGTTCATTTTGTTTTGTAAATGAGGATTTTGTTTCAACAGTTCTTCCCATGTTGTGTGACATGTAATGCTACATTGTTCATCTATAATCATCTGGAATGTTATTTGTGGATTTTCTTTTTTGTTAGCATTTTCCCGTGTTTTCGTTTTCTCAAGTTGTTCAACTGTTCTCTGCGAGCTACCTCCTTCCCCCATTCTGAGTTGTACTTCCTGAATGATTTGTTTGCACTTTTGCATCCTTTCATGCTCTAACTCTGGTATGGGATAGGCCACTGCATGATCTGTAGGGTTTGGTCCTTCTTGAATCCTTCCCTTATATGCTTTGATTAGGGTGTCTAGACTCTGAGAACTTCCTATTTCAGACTGATTTTGTGTCTTTTGAGGAGAAGTACTTTTGGGCTGATCCTGATTGTCTTCTTCCAAATTTTTGCCCATCCTTCTCTTCTTTTCCCATTTCCCTTTTTGTCTATTTCTCTTCACCTTTGAGGCTGAACCTTCATTTTGTTCCTTAATTGTTCCTTGTTGCTTAACTTGAGCCCTTGTTATAATATTTATTCCAACTTGGTCATTTTCACTCAATTCTTCCCGTTCCATTATGTTAACTGTTTTTAAAGGTATGTTATTAGGTGTGTTCTGTTGTTTTTGGGGATTCTTTGGGCAATCTTTTATCAAATGTTCTCTGCCACAATCCTTACAGTAGGCTCCCTCTATTCTCAATGTAGGAGGTTGCGGACAGTCTCTAATGAAATGCTCTCCCCCACACCTATAACAAGTTATCTTTGGTCCCCCTTTGAATTGAGGTTTTTGGTTGGACATGTAATTGTTGGTAATATACATGAATGTTGCTGTGTCCATTTCAATTTTCCCATGATTTCCCAAGTCTAGGGCTTTTAACTCAGGTTCTCTTATTTCATATTCTTCCCAATCTTCTTGATATCCCTCACTCCATTGATATTCTTCCTTATATGGTGATCTTAGTCTTGAATTTCCCTCCTCTATTGGTGTATACTTGATTGGTACCACATTAGTTGGTATAGGAGGTTGTTGTCCAAGCACATGTCTTGGTTGTTCAGTATAGCCTGATTCCCTTTGAGCCATATAATCTCTTTCCTTGATGGGTTGTTTGTTATAGAAGCATTCCTCCCTGGTATGGTTTGTCCATTTTCTCTCTAGTGTATAGTACTTAAGTGTCTTCCTATCTTGTAAGTGTGGTGGCTTCTGATATGGGCATTGTTGTGCCAGATGATTTTCTCCACAAATGTAACATTTTTTATTTGTGTCTATCCTAGAGTTCATCAGATTAGTTTTAGTGCTTACCTCTAGGGCTTTAGCAATAGCCTGAGCCAACTCTTCTTCTGGAGGAATTTTGTCTTCATATGATCTAGGTTGATCAAATGCTAATAGATCTTGACCTCAGTTGTCCTCCAAATCTATTGCTTCCTTTACACAGGCTGCTAAATCAGGACATCTTCTATAATACACTAGGGTTCTTAGTTGGGCACTTCTCAAACCCTCAATGAATAAGGATACTTGTTTTGCCATGGAAGGTACTTCCTCTCTTGGGCATCTATCAATGTATTGTTTAAATCTTCTGGCTGCTTCTCTAACATTTTCATCCTTTTGTTGTTTGAAACTATGTACCAATGTGGCTGTACTATGTTTTATCCCGGTCTTAGAGAATTCCCCAATGAAGGCTTCTAAGAAAGATTCAATATCCTGGTACATTTCCTTTCTCAAAGGAATGAACCAAGATAAGGCTGGTACTGTTAGGGTTAGACCAAATGCCTCAAATTGTACTTTGTAATCTTCTACCTCTTCAGCTCTAATCAATTGCCTAAATTCTGCAGCATGAGCATGAGGATTTGAATAACCCTCATATTGGTTCTTCATACATTTGGCAACTTGGTATGGTCTAAGCATTCTACCCTGAGGTTGCCAATGGGATCTTCTTCTGAGTGGGAAGTCATTATATCCTTCTGGTTCCTTGTCAAAGGGATTAGGGGAAATCTATGTCCTCCTCCCATGTTGTTGTTCATTACTGGTATAGTTTTCATTTGGCCTAGGTAAATTTGTTTGCTCCATGTTATGTTCCCAAGGTCCTTTGTCAGTACATTGCCCTAGATCATTTGAATTTCCTGGGTCTTGAGAAAATATGTACACACATCCTTGCCTATCTTCATATCTCCCATCTTTGAATTGAGCTACAGGGGTTATATTCAGGGGAACTTCTAAATTTCTCAATCTAATGAGAAATTTATGTATTCCATCCTGATATACATAGGTTCCAAACCTATTTGTATACATGTACTTGAGGATATTTCTAAAATCCCCAGTTTCCATAGGCTCATTTGTAGTATAGTGGTGAGTATCCCCGCCTGTCACGCGGGAGACCCGGGTTCGATCCCCGGCAACGGCGCCAAAAAATGTTTGTTATTGACTTTGGAGTTATCCTCTCCAATCATGAAGTACAAAAGAATCAACAAATCATCTTTATTTTGTCAATTCTGGGAATATCCATAAGACCACAGCCCCTTCTAGATGATAGATTCATAGAAATAAGAGATTGATGGCTGGAATTCTGAGAATATGAAAATCAAGAGGAAATATCTAGGGTTTACCTTATCTAGAGCAAATCTTCATCATTTTCTATGATCTTTGTGTCTAATTCATGTTATTTTCTCATTAGAATACAAATATGAAATCAGAATTGGAAAATATCACCTGTATCACAGAGACGAGACAATCGCGATTCTGTACCAGTAGAAGATTTTCACATTTCTGCAACATTCTTCAATCCTTCTTCACTCAATACATCAGTAATCATCTCTCTTCATACATCTTACTCAGCATTACACAAATGAAACTCACAAATCTCCATGATAAAGCAAGAAACAAGCTCCCACATCAAAGAAAACACACACAATAAGAGAAAGCACGATTTCAGCAGAAACTCTCTCTTCTCTATTGATAGCATGTTCAAATGACTAACCAACCTCTCCAAAATAGAGAAAATTGACTTATATACATTTTCAAGTGTCCTCTTTCACACTTGAATTTTGGTCCTTTCCTCTATTATTCTAAAAATATGCTATCTAAGAGTTTCCAAAAATTCTAGAAAAAATACATAAGATTTTATCCTACATAAGGAAGACTCTTCCTTATTTTTACAACAATTGCATAAATATTTCTACAAATTTCTATCATTTTACAATATTTTTCCTTCAAAAAAGGTTTCCAAAAATGCATCTTCCAACACCCATCTTCTCATGATCAGTGCATGTCTGCAGTAGACTCAGATGTTTGGTACTTTGACAGTGGGGTGACCAAACATATTACCTCGCAGCGTAGTTTCTTCTCTTCACTCGAGCCTGCCCCTACAGGGAATACTGTTACATGCGCCAATAACTCCTCTTATCCTGTTATGGGAGTTGGTAAGATCATTTTGACTATTGTTGATGGTAGTTCTTTCACTTTGTCAGATGCTTTATTTGTGCCAGGGATAAAAAAGAATCTGTTATCAGTTTCTGCATTAGCCAAGATTGGCTTGGTTGTGAAATTTGTTGATGACAGGTGTACAGTTCATGATCTCTCAAATGGCGATGTGATTATTGCTTCTGGCATTTTATGTCGTGGGCTGTATAAGCTCATAGACTATGAAAGATCTGTGAATGATTCGGCATGTGCAGTTCAAGATTCTCAGGCTATGTCAGATGCAAAGCTTTGGCATGCATGCTTTGGTCATCTAAATTTTGCTAGTTTGCTACGCCTGCAGAAATCTGAAATGGTTTCCTCTTTGCCCATACTTGAGGCACCTGGAAAAAATGTTTGTGAAGGCTGTATTTTGGGCAAAATGCAGCGTTCTTCCTTTCCAAAAGATGGTTCAGTGCGGGCTACGCAGAAATTGCAGCTTGTACATAGTGATGTCTGTGGTCCTATGCAGACACCCTCTTTTGGAAATTATCTTTACTTTGTGACTTTCATTAATGATTTTTCCAGGAATGGATGGGTATATCCACTCAAAGTAAAGTCCGAAGTGTTCATGTGCTTCAAACAGTTTTTGGTTTTGGCTGAAAATCTATCAGCATGTAAAATGGGCACCCTCCGTTCAGATCGAGGGGGGGAATATATGTCTTCGGATTTTAATGCATTTCTGGCTGAACGTGGGATAAAACACCAGTGTACAGTGCCGTATACACCTCAACAGAATGGAGTTGCTGAACGGAAGAACAGGTCTCTCATGGAGATGGCGAGGTGTATGGTCAAGAGTCAGGCTTTACCTCATAGTTTCTGGCTTGAGGCTGTCATGTGTGCAACATATGTACTGAACAGGTGTCCCACTAAAGCATTGTAGTCTATCACTCCATATGAGGCTTGGCATGACCGCAAGCCATCTGTTGCTCATCTGCTTGTTTTTGGTTGTTTGGCATATGCATTAGTGCCTGAACAACATCGCAGAAAATTGGATGATAAAGCAGTTAAATGTATTTTTGTTGGATACAGTTCTGAAAGTAAAGGCTATCGCCTATATCATCCACAGACTAAACGCATTCTGGTTAGCCGTGATGTTGTATTTGTGGAAGATGCTATTCAACCATTGCTTTCATGTACTAAGGAGACATCTATTAGCTCCAAAGACATGTATGATACTTTGATGCCTCTTTTTACAGGTGGACAGTCTAGTGCTGGTCCTAATGAGGCAACTTCTCAGCCTTTGCAGGTTTCATATGATGATGCAGATCATTCCATTTCTGATGCAGATTTACATGATGCACTTGCTGATGAGAGAGCTGATATTGAGCAGGCAAAAACTATGCCAAAATGGCTAGTGCAGACTTTGTGTGACAACAAATTAGATGCACCTTTGTCATATCGTACTCATTCAGGCTCTCATAGTGCCTCCTTTGCATCAGATTGCTATGCTATGGCTGCATCTAGTCTCTATGATGAGAATGAGCGTGTTTCTTTTGATGAAGTACAGAATTCAGAAAATTGGATGGCTGCTATGCAATCTGAATATGATGCTATAATGAAGAATGGTACATGGTCTTTATGTGACTTGCCTCCTGGCAAGAAGGCCATTGGCACTAAGTGGGTATACAAGCTGAAGCGTAAACCTGATGGTACAGTTGACAGGTATAAGGCTAGGCTTGTTGCAAAGGGTTATGCGCAGGAAAGAGGCATTGATTTTGATGAGACCTTTGCACCTACATGTCGTATGACTACTGTTCGGAGCATTTGTGCACTTGCAGCCCATCATGGTTGGAATGTACATCAGTTGGACATTAAAACAACATTTCTGAATGATGACTTGCATGAAGAAGTGTATGTTTTTCAGCCCCGTGGCTTTGTGCAGAAAGGGCATGAAAACCAGGTGTGCAGGTTAAAGAAGGCATTATATGGTTTAAAGCAAGCACCACGTGCTTGGTATGAGAAGATACATGCCTATCTGATTGCACATGGTTTTGAGAACAGTCCAACTGAAAGCACCTTATATGTTAAGCATGCTAATGATGTGCTTCTGATCATTGCTATCTATGTAGATGACATGCTGCTCACTGGTCGTATTGAGAAGCATATTGCTGATTTTAAGGCTAATTTGCATGCCTTATTTGAGATGTCTGATTTGGGGCATTTGCATCACTATTTGGGCATTCAGTTTATGCAAGTTGATGGTGGAATGGCTTTGTGTCAAACGAAATATATTGACACATTATTGCAGCGTTTTGGCCTTGAAGACTGTAAGCCTATTGCCACTCCTATGGAGACAGGTTTACGATTGAGTCTTCATGATGCTGGAGATGCATTTGATGTTGTTCTCTATCAACAGGCTGTTGGATGCTTGATTTACTTATGCATTACTCGACCAGATATTCAGTTTGCTGTCTCACAGATGAGCAGGTTTATGCATTGCCTAGGAGTCACGCATTGGAAGGCGGTTAAGCGCATCTTTCGCTACTTGAGTGGTACTTGGCTACTTGGGTTGTTTTATCCCAAGGGGGGATCACTACCGCCAGATATGCATACTTTTTCTGACTCAGATTGGGCTGGTTGCTATGACACTCGTGTGTCCACCAGTGGTTTTTGCTTCATGCTTGGTAGCTCATGTATATCTTGGTTGAGCAAGAAGTAGCCTACCGTGGCCACTTCCAGTTGTGAGGCTGAGTATAGGGAAGCTTTCACAACGACTGTTGAGTGTGTGTGGCTCAGACGCCTTATGGCTGATTTGGGTGTTGGCCAGTCTTCTGCCACCACCATCTTCATTGACAGTCAGAGCGCATTGGCAGTTGCGAGGAACCCTGTGTTCCATGCTCGCACTAAGCACATTGAGGTGCATTATCACTATGTCAGGGAGAGGTTCTCTGCTGGGGAGATCAGCTTGGCATATGTGCCCACGTAGGAGAACATTGCAGACCTTTTCACGAAGGCTCTGCCTAGGGAGAAGTTTGAAGCTTTCCGTAAAGCTTTGGGCTTACTTCCTTTTGTGGAGTGATTTCCACATAGCTTGGCACTTCCTTATACATGAGTGCCAACTCCTTGTTCACCGCATCACTCCCAGGGGGGATTTGTTGATATATTTAGGTAGTGATGTGTGTGAACACTCTAGGACCGCCGGGGCACTTTTTTCCCTCTTTAGGAGGTTTTTTTCCCCCGGCTTGTATATACGCCTATTGCCCTAATGGGCTACTTATCTTTGTACATTCTCTAATAATACATTCAGTCTTGTGTGTTGTGCTCCAAGCTTCTTCTTCTTCCTTGTGCTGTTCGTGTGCTTCCGCAGACGTCTAACTCCAACATGGCTTGGGCTCGAGTAATGGATTTTAATGGTACTATGTATTCTTTATCGCTTCTCGATGATTCAATCACTTTGATTACATTGATCTAAGTCATGTTATGAGTCTTATTGGGATTTTTTGGGCAGTCTCTAAACAAATGCTCCTTGCCACAATCATTGCAATAGCCTTCCCATGTCTTGGGAGGTGGTGGGTTGTATGGAAATGTGCATTCCCTTATGAAATGATCTTCTCCGCACCTATAGCATGGTCCCCTTGGTACTGGCAATCTAATGGGTGGTCTCATCAGGGTTGGTGCCTTAGGTGCAATGTACATCAAGTTCGCATATTCAGGTCCATAAGAATTGTCATATCCTTTGTAAACAAGGTATGTTTTGTCATACTCTACTAGACTTGCATCATAAGGATATTATCCTCCTTGGGTCTGCTCATATCCCTAATTTGTTGTTTCTGCACTAGCTAAAGGTGTAGCTGGTACTATGGCTCTCTCCATGTTTTCCTCTAGTCGAGTGTATTTAACTGGCACTACGTTTTGTGGATGGGGTGGTTGTTGTCCTAACAGAGGCTGTGGTTGTCCATATCCTCCTTGTTCATAAGGTCTGGGTGCTCCTTGTGGTCCTGGATAAGGGTTATATCTAGGGACCTCTCTACCTTGATCTCACGGAGGGTATTCGTAAGGTCTGTACTGGGGTTGAGTCATTGGCCTTGGTTGCCTGTTAAATGGGAAATTTTCGGTAGTGTAGTTGGTATATTTCTGCTCAATATGACAATACAGGTTGGATCCTTGAGGTGGCTACCTATTGTATATGTAAGGTTGTTGTATGCCTAAACCTCCTCTTGTACAAGTATGGGATGGATGGTCTCCAGCTTGCATCTCCTCAGCATTGGCATTCTCATTGGTGGGTTATGCTAATTTCTCTGTCCATGCACTACTAATTTCTTAGCTACCAATTTTGCTAATTCATCCACAATACTAGAACTAGTCGTCACGGTACTCCTAGTGTCTTCTGATTTAGTAGATCTTTGTGTATTTTTGAGGTCATCTGCTAGGTTATCTTCTAGGTCAATGCGTTCTTGGAGGCACTCACTCAATGTCTATAAGCGTTTTACATAGATTAAGGTTCTTAGCGTCCCATTAGTCAATCCATCTAAGAATAGGGATATCATCTTTTGCTGTGAGGGTCTTTACGTTACTCGACATCTGTCCACGTATTGGTTAAATCTCTGGGTAGCTGTTTTTACGGTTTCATTTGGGTTTTGTTTGAAACTATGAATTAAGGATGACGAGTTGTGTTTAATCCCTTGCTTGGTAAATTGTCCAATAAACTCTTGGAAAAACTGTTCAATATTTCCAAAGTGATTTGGATCCAATGGTTGGAACCAGGTTAAGGCTGTTCCCGTGAGGGTTAGTCCGAAGGACTCATATTGCACAAAGAACTCATCGACTTGTTCTGCTCGCAACACTTGATTGAATTCTGCTATGTGGTCACAAGGCTCTCTCGTGCCATCATAGTGATTTCTCATGCATTTAGCAACTTGGATTGGTCTCAACCTTCTCAGTGGCTCTGGGGGTTTGAGCATTATAGGAATTGTGGGTCTAATTGGATGCATTCCTGGTTGCACACCTAGTTGTGGCCTTGGTCTAACAAGTGGTCTATTTGTATTTCCCATCCCTGAGTTGGGTTGATTGTGCGAATGTATTCATGGCATAGTGAATTGCACATGTGTTCAGGAGGGGATGATTCGTTGACTTGTTTGTCCTCACATTGTATTCTCTGTTCCTTGGTGGGGTCCAAAAGGGTTGTGCGAGGTAGTTGCCTGCTCTCTAGGAGGGAATACAAGCAACCCCATGTATTTCAACCTTGACCTATCAATTTCATATACTGGCCAGTACCTTCTTTGGTTTCGGTCTAGGTATGTGACTCTAGACTCATCCTCCTGATCCTTCAGCTCATAGATAGTCATTGGGCTTACTTCTTCTCCTCGCATGGATGAATCGCTCTAGCCCATGGATCAGATATATGTCTAATAGGTAGTCATCTTGAGGTATCAGATCCCCTCTCAAGACTTGGGTTACTATGGACTTGCCCCTTGGGGTAGTCACAGTGTCTTCATGATTAGGTCTTCCTGAAGTTCCTTGTCCTTCTAGCCCTTCTTTCATTGATCTTGTCAAGGTTTTACTACATAGAGCTGACCTAATTTGTCCATGTAAACCCTTCCTTCATACTTGACTGAGGGTCTTGGAACTATTTCTGAATCCATAGAGTTTATCATTCTTGCTACCGACCTATTTATGCCATCAAGGTAAATAGGGATTCCCTCTCGGTTGGTGGATACATACTATAAAGAGGTCTACTATTCAACTTCTATGGTAGACATGAAGTTCTCTCTTGGAACTGAACCATGCATGTCCTCTGAGGCCATGGGTAGTTCCTCCTCTGAGTCACTTGATGTCTCTGAGTAAATTGAGTGATGGCTTGCTTGGGCTGCACTTCCTACCGATGAGATGATACTTCGTTGACTACTTAGCACCCGTCCTGATCTTAAGTTCATTCACCTCTTAACTTTATATATTCTCTCCTCTTTTCCTTATCTTCACCTTAGATTTCTCAAAGTTTTACTTTTAGGTTGTCTGGGTTCCTCTGGATGATACCAGTGATGGGCGATGGAATAGTGGTAGACACGGTACGATACCGCTCCAGGCGATATCTCTCTAATGACATGATACTACATTTGAGGTGATATGATACCAATAGAACACCAGGATACAATACCAAAAATTGGCATGATACGATACTACTAAGCGAGACGATACAATACTAGATTTGCTATCGATACGATACCTCTATCGGGTCACGATACGATACCAGCCTCATGACATGATACTATAATAAGAGACGATACGAAACCAGGGAATTCTCGGTAGGATACGATACCGGATGAACTCACGATTCGATACCAATAGTTTGGATGATATGATACCTACTATGTGATTGACACGATACCAGTCCGATCGACAATACGATACCTTCACCTAGACGATACGATATCTGAATCCGATACAATACTAAGAGAAGCATGATATGATACCAGGTGGATCACGATACGATACCACCTAAAAATCGCGATTGGGATATCGATACTTGGCGATACATGATTCCTTGACTGTATCGCGATACCTCAAGGTGGTATGCACGATACGATACCACACGAGTATCGTGATACTAGGGAATTTTGGTATCGCGATACCAAAACTCAATCAATCGTGATACTACACCCAAAAGTGACTAAAATTTAGAAATATTTAGTGCAATGTGTGTGTTTCTCTCTCCCCTTCAGTATTTGCCCATTGTGCCACTCAAAAACTCACTCAAATCCTTCTGTCTCTGTTGGAGTTAGACGTCTGTGGAAGCACGCGAACAGCACAAGGAAGAAGAAGAAGCTTGGAGCACAACACACAATACTGAATGTATTAAGAGAATGTACAAAGATAAGTAGCCCATTAGGGCAATAGACGTATATACAAGCCGGGGGAAAAAAACCTCGTAAAGAGGGAAAAAAGTGCCCCGGTGGTCCTAGAGTGTTCACACATATCACTACCTAAATATATCAACAAATCCCCCCTGGGAGTGATGCGGTGAACAAGTAGCTGGCACTCATGTATAAGGAAGTGCCAAGGTATGTGGAAATCACTCCACAAAAGGAACTAAGCCCAAAGCTTTGCAAAAAGCTTCAAACTTCTCCCTAGGCAGAGCCTTCGTGAAAAGGTCTGCAATGTTCTCCTGCGTGGGCACATATGCCAAGCTGATCTCCCCAACAAAAACCTCTCCCTGACATAATGATAATGCACCTGAATGTGCTTAGTGCGAGCATGGAACATAGGGCTCCTCGCAACTGCCAATTTGCTCTGACTGTCAGTGAAGATGGTGGTGGCAGAAGACTGAACAACACCCAAATCAGCCATAACGCGTTTGAGCCACACACACTCAACAATAGCTGTGAAAGCTGCCCTATACTCAGCCTCACAACTAGAAGTGGCCACAGTGGGCTGCTTCTTGCTCAACCAAGATATACATGAGCTACCAAGCATGAAGCAAAAGCCACTAGTGGAAACACGAGTGTCATAGCAACCAGCCCAATCAGAGTCGGAAAAAGCATGCAAATCTGGCAGTAGTGATCCCCCCTTGGGATAAAACAACCCAAGTAGCCGAGTACCACTCAAGTAGCAAAAGATGCGCTTAACCGCCTGCCAATGCTTGACTCCTGGGCAATGCATAAACCTGCTCATCTGTGAGACAACAAACTGAATATTTGGCCAAGTAATGCATAAGTAAATCAAGCATCCAACAACCTGCTGATAGAGAACAACTTCAAATGCATCTCCAGCATCATGAAGACTCAATCGTAAACCTGTCTCCATAGGAGTGGCAATAGGCTTACAGTGTTCAAGGACAAAACACTGCAATAATGTGTCAATATGTTCCCTTTGACACAAAGCCATTCCACCATCAACTTGTGTAAACTGAATGCCCAAATAGTGATGCAAATGCCCCAAATCAGACATCTCAAATGAGGCATGCAAATCAGCCTTAAAATCATCATTATGCTTCTCAATAGGACCAGTGAGCAGCATGTCGTCAACATAGACAACAATGATAAGAAGAACATCATCATGCAGGTGCAAAGGTCTCATTAAAATCAATGCCTCTTTCCTGCGCATAACCCTTTGCAACAAGCCTAGCCTTATACCTGTCAACTGTACCATCAGGTTTACGCTTCAACTTGTATACCCACTGAGTGCCAATGGCCTTCTTGCCAAGAGGCACGTCACATAAAGACCAAGTACCATTCACATTATTGCATCATATTTAGATTGCATAGCAACCATCCAATTTTTTGAATTTTGTGCTTCATCAAACGAAACAGGCTCATTCTCATCACAGAGACTAGATGCAGCCATAGCATAGCAATCTGATGCAAAAGAGGCACTATGAGAGCTTGATTGAGTACGATATGATAGAGCTACATCTAATTTACTGTCATGCAAGGTTTGCACCAGCCATTTTGGCATAGTTCTTGCCTGCTCAATATCAGCTCTCTCATCAATAAGTGCATCATGTACATGTGCATCAGAAATGGAATTATTTGCATCATCACATGAAACCTGCAAACGCTGAGAAGTTGCCTCATTGGGACCAGCACTAGACTGTCCACCTATAAAAACAGGCAGCAAAGTATCATACATGTCTTTGGAGCTAACAAATGTCTCCTTAGTACCAACCAAAACCAGGCAGATGAGCAACAGATGGCTTGCGGTCATGCCAATCCTCATATGGAGTGATAGACTGTAGCGCTTTAGTGGGACACCTGTTCAGTACATATGCTGCACACATGGAAGCCTCAAGCAAGAAACTATGTGGTGAAGCCTGACTCTTGACCATACATCTCGCCATCTCCATGAGTGACCTGTTCTTTTGTTAAGCAAATCCATTCTGTTGAGGTCTATACGACACTGTACACTGGTGTTTTATCCCACGTTCAGCCAGAAATGCATTAAAATCAGAAGACATATATTCCCCCCCCTCGATCTGAACGGAGGGTGCCCATTTTACATGCTGATAGATTTTGAGCCAAAACCAAAAACTGTTTGAAGCACATGAACACTTTGGACTTTGCCTTCAATGGATATACCCATGCATGCCTGGAAAAATCATCGATGAAAGTCACGAAGTAAAGGTAATTCCCAAAAGAAGGTGTCTGCACAGGACCATAGACATCACTATGTACAAGCTGCAATTTTTGAGTAGCCCGAACTAAACCATCTTTTGGAAAGGATGAACACTGCATTTTGCCCAAAATACAGCCTTCACGAAGATGTTTTCCAGGTGCCTCAAGTTTGGGTAAAGAGGACACCATTTCAGATTTGTGCAAGCGTAGCAAACTAGCAAAATTCAGATGACCAAAGCATGCATGCCAAAGCTTTGCATCTGACATAGCCTGAGAATTATTTATTGCACATGCCAAATCATTTATAGATCTTTCATAGTCTATGAGCTTATACTGCCCACGACATAAAATGCCAGAAGCAATAATCACATCGCCATTTGAGAGATCATGAACTGTACACCTGTCATCAACAAATTTCACAACCAAGCCAATCTTGGCTAATGCAGAAACTCATAACAAGTTCTTCTTGATCCCCGACACGAATAAAGCATCTGACAAAGTGAAAGAACTACCATCAGCAGTAGTCAAAATGATCTTACTAGCTCCCATAAGAGGATAAGAGGAGTTGTTGGCGCATGTAATAGTATTCCCTGTAAGGGCAGGCTCAAGTGAAGAGAAGAAACTACGTTGCGAGGTAATATGTTTGGTCGCCCCACTGTCAAAGTACCAAACATCTGAGTCTACTGCAGACATGCACTGCTCATGAGAAGATGGGTCAAAACTGCAAACAGTAGTAAACGCCCATTCTTCTTCTTGCACAAGATTAGCAGACTCCATTTTTGGTGTAGAGGCTTCTACAACAACCATTCTAGCCTCTTTCTTCTTTGCCTCTTTTGCAGCTAGTTTTGGTCAGCTCTTTATGATACGATCATTCCCTTTACAGTACTTACAAAAAAATTTCTGCTTTTCTAATTTTTTTCTCATCTTTCTCTTGGTGCTTTGAATGTGCAGCATTTGCAGATTTCTGCTTACTAGTAGAAGAGCTCCATTTTCCTTTGCCCTTCTGACTAGCCAGGAAAGCTTGATCTACAACATGCATAACGGACCTGTTCTGCCTGGACTGATCTTCTTGCAACAGAACAGAGAATAACTCCTCAAATGAGAAGGCATTTGGATTGCCTTTCATCATCAACTGAAGAGTAGAAGCAAAACTCTGATATGAATCAGGAAGACCATTTAGAACGGTCTGCACAAGTGAGCTATCTGGTATAACCTCATTAGCAGAAATCAATTGTTCGTTCAAGTCTTTGATCTTTGTTAGGAAACTGTCCATAGAATCACTTTCATTCATGTGCTCACTCTCCAACTGTTTTCGGAGGTAAGCAACACGAGCCTCATTCCTAGCTTGGTACAATGTGGTAAGTGTATCCCAAGCATCCTTAGTTGTTCTGCAAGAGTGAATATGAGGAATAATGGCATGTTTGACAGACAAAGCTATCAATGCATGTGCCTGGGCATCTCTACCATCCCAACGAATGTGCTCTGCAGTAGGTGCAGCAGAAACTTCAACACGAACACGAATATGCAGAATACCATCATCTTCGACACCTTCTGCATCAGCTTCAGTACCTACAGTTGTAACAGTTGCAGGTGTGATAGGACGTTTTTTGACACCCTGCACAATGTTCCACAGTTCTTTTGCAACCAACACATGTCACATCATATAAGCCCATAACGGGTAGTTGGTACCATCCAACTTATCCTCAACAACCAACATACATAATACATCTCTGCCTTCTAAGTACATATTTCTGGCTAATCTAAAGGTGCGGGCGATCTTTTTCTTTAGAGTTTCAAACAATTGTTTGAGTGTGTCCGGTTCTATTAGCTGTGCATCTATTCTTACAGAACTTAAGGCTATGGCTTCGGTGAGCAAAATCTCTGCTTGCGTCTGGAGAAAAGCTTCTTGTAGGTAGAATTCGTTGGACAAAGCCGCATCTCTGGATGTCTTCATTTCTGCAACTTGCTTTTCCATACTGATTACTCTTTCTTTTTGATTGTCCAGTTGATTTTCCCGTCTCTCGATCTCTTGATTCTGGAACTGGATCGTTCTGGAGTATGCGTCCCTTTCTCTATGTAGATCTGTTATTACCTTCTGTGTTTGAGCTTCTTTTGACAAATAGCATTTGAGCATATTATTTACATCAGCTAATTGATCTTTGTATCTTTGAAGTTCTTCCGCTGTCTTCATTGCCAGATCGTGCTGTTCTTGGCCTTTCTGTACCACTTCGTCGAGTTGCACTCTGGTCTCTTTTAATAAATTACCTAGGGCTACTCTGGCATCTTCTTTATCCTGTAGATCTAACTTTAACTTATTGATTTCGGCCTGTGCTTCGGTTAGTAACTTATCCTTTTGGTTGAGATCTGCCAGTGCAGTATCTCTCTGATCGACAATTATCTGTTGTTCTGCAAGCTGGGCTTGGAGATGGGTAATTTGAGAGTACAGCTGATGGTTTTCTGCTTTGACCTCATCTATCTCTTCTTGCAGAGGCGTGATATCTGCTTCTAGGACATCCACCTTGTGTTGTAACTCATTCCGAATATTATCGGTGACTTCTCTCATTTGGATTGGCAATTGCTGTGATAACTGAATTAAGAATTGGCCCATGTTTGCAAGTTCAGAGATTTTAGGGATTGAAGGAAGTGGTAGCTGCGGTTGAGGTTGGGATGAGGAGGCGGTGAGCAGTTGCTGGGAGTTCGGTGGAGAGTAGTTGGGGGATGAGGAAGAAGAGTCAATGGGTTCGTCGGGGTGGATGGGTTGGATAGGGTTAATGGAGTCGAGTGGCAGCTCCGGTGGGGGAGTGGGAAGGACAGAGTGAGATTGCGTTACCTTTGTTGGAAGTGATGGTTGGATGCACTCAAGAAATGAGTTGATGTTGCAAAACCTGCTTCACACCTGCCCTCCTTTGATTCCAGATATACTTAGTACACTTGCTTAGCTTCCAAATGACACAAAGAAACCATATATGTACTTTGGAAATGGTTTGTGTAATGATCAACCAAAACAGATAACTTGGCACTTCAAAATCAAGAAAAAACTTTCTATTTCTGTAGTGACACCTGCTCAGACTTTCATTCAGTGTGACCAGCACACTAACAATTGATCTAATTCCTTTTGGTGGAATTAAAGTACCTTAGTAAGCTACCAATCACAAGTGGAATCACTCAAATTGATAAACCACACACTGAGAAATAAGTTTAGGAAAAATCTGATTACCCCCGACTTTTTAGGAACTCTGCAGACACAGACCAGTGTGCACTTCGAAGCGGATTTCTCCCAAATGGCTGAATGAAATCTTCTGAGATTTTGTATGCTTGTAGAAGGCTTTAAGCTGGTTCCAATGAGCTATAGATCTCTTGATTTGGTTCAGTAGATCCTGAGATATGCTCCTTTGAAGTTGACAGACTTGGAGAAGATAACACAGAGAACCAGAAATGATGAATGTGTATATATCTATTGATTGATAAGATTGTACAAGCTCAATAGCATGACAAGCATAGCTAATTGAGGTGTGGTGGTGTAGGCTATGGTGTAGCACTAACACACACTCAGTTACAATGAAAAAAAATGCCTCGGGGAGTGAGCTGAAGTGACTCTACTAACCGCGACTTTTTTCCTCTTCATTTTATATGAGTTGAGAGAACATTTGAATTTCAAATTCAAACTAAGGCTCCCTAGAATCTCTCCTCTAAAAGTAGGGAGATATTCTCTCCATTACATCATTCAAGTTTCCACGACTTTCTCAAGTAGGTGTGAGTACAAACTATTCCAAGTCACAATGACTTTTACAAAGGGGTAAAAGGTGAGAACATCTAAGCATATGTTCATATGAGCCTTGCTTCAAGTGAAGCCTTGATGAAGCTTTGTCCAAGCTAGTCTTTCATGATTTCAAGCCAATGTGTGAAGGCTTGATATGCACCAACAGCTCCCCCTCAAGCCAAGCACTTTGGCTTAAGTCTTCTTCTTCATTCTTCAATCACTTCCTGCAATCCAATCATAGATTTAAATCTGCATAACTTGTTTCCATCCAATGCCTTTGTAAGTAAATCTGCACATTGCATATTAGTAGACACATAAGTCAATTGAATCTCTTTGCTAAGTAACTTCTCTCTCACATAGTGGTAATGAACCTCTATGTGTTTGGTTCTGGCATGATAAATTGGATTAGCTGCAAGGTGAAGAGAGCTAGTGTTGTCTCCAAATATGATTGGTGGTCTTGTATATAGACCTAACTCTGTATATAGAAGCTTCAATCAGATAGCTTCTTGAGTGGCATTGGCAAGCCCTCTATACTCTGCCTCAGTGGATGACAATGCCACTGTAGGTTGCTTCTTGGCTGACCAAGAAATGGGCTTATCTCCTGCAAAACAAATGTATCCTGAGGTGCTTCTCCTATCATCCTTGCATCCTGCCCAATCTGCATCTGAGTAAACTTTAATGTCAATATCTGATGTATAAGGAAAGTACAAACCATGACTTTGAGTTCCCTTCAGATACTTCAAGATCTTCTTTGCTGCCTCTAGGTGAGGTATCCTTGGTTTGTGCATGAATTGACTAAGCACACTAACTCCATATGCTATGTCAATTCTTGTCAAGGTAGCATAGTTCAAACTACCTACCATACTTTGGTATCGTGTAATATCTTTGATTTCTTCTCCTTCATGAGCACTTAGCTTTAGATTCACCTCCATTGGAGTAGTAGATACCTTAGCATCCTGCAAGCCAAACTTCTTGACCATATCCTGCACATACTTCTTTTGAGTGATATATATACCTGAGTTGGTGTAGACTAACTCAAGACCTAAGAAGTACTTTAATAATCCAAGATCACTAATCTTGAATTCTTTCATCATCTGTCCTTTGATGTGTCTAATTCCCTGAACATCATTTCCTGTAATAATGATGTCATCAACATAGACACAAAGATATATTACCTCTGTACTACTTCTCTTTATGAATAGAGAAGTGTCTGCTTTACTCATCACAAATCCTTGGTCTAGGAGATAGGTTGTCAACCTGTAATTCCATGCTCTAGGTGCCTGCTTTAAACCATACAGAGCCTTCTTCAATTTACAAACATAATGTACCTTTTTTGGATCTTCATAGCCAGGTGGTTGTGACATGTAGACTTCTTCAGATATCCATCCATTCAAGAAAGCATTCTTGACATCTAATTGGTACATATTCCAATTCTTGGATGCAGCTACACTCACCAAAATTCTAATAGTTGGCATCTTAGCCACAGGAGAAAATGTCTCCTCATAATCAATGCCTTGGGTTTGTGCAAAACCCTTGGCTACCAACCTAGCTTTGTACCTGTTTATTGTTCCATCTGAATTCTTCTTTAGTTTGTAGATCCATCTGGATCCTATCACCTTCATAGATTCCTTCTTGGGTACCAAGTCCCAAGTATCACTTTCCTTGAGAGCTTCCATCTCTTCATCCATGGCTTCTCTCCATTCTGGTTTGGTAATTGCTTCTTCATAGGTACCTGGTTCTTCATTCAACAAGTCTTTTGCAAGATATACAGAATGTTTAGTTACAAGTGATGTGTCATACCCAAATCTGATAGGCTTCTTCTTTTCTCTCTGAGATCTCCTCATTGCTTGAGTTGAAGTTTCTGGTTTATCTTCTAATTGCTTCATCTTCATCTTTCCTTTGGACTTCCAAGCTTTGAACTCTTCAAGGTTTATTGTATCATCATCATCTGAGCTTGAATCTTCTTGCTGAGTTGGTTCTTCCTTAGTAAGTTTTGGAAAATCTTCTTCCATGTCATAGGGTAGACTCACTTTCCTGCATTCATTCTCATACCATGAGTCATTCTCATCAAAGATGACATCTCTGCTTACCTTGAACCCTTTGTTTGTTGGATTGTAGAATCTGTATCCCTTTTGGTTCAAATCATAACCAATGAAGATACATTTTTCAGCCTTGGGGTCTAGCTTTCCCCTTACCTGTGAGGGAATATGCACATATGCAACACAACCAAAAATTTTGCAATGATCCAGAGAGGGTCTCTTACCATGCCAAGCTTCATATGGTGTCATGCCATCAAGTGATTTGGATGGCAACCTATTGATGAGATAAGTGGCAGTGGATACACTCTCTGCCCAAAGATAATTTGGCAACTTTTTCTCATTAAGCATAGACCTAGCTGTTTCCACAATGAGTCTATTCCTTCTTTCAGCTACCCCATTTTGTTCAGGTGAGTACCTTGTAGTAATCTCCCTTTTGATGCCTCTTTCCTGCAAGAAATCTTCAAACTCATTGGAGAAGTACTCTCCTCCACCATCTGACCTTAGCCTCTTCAAGCTTCTTCCTGTTTAATTTTCAACAAGTGCAAGATACCTCTTGAAACAATTAAACACTTCATCTTTATGCTTCATAAAGTATAAAATGGTCCACCTGCTATAATCATCAATGAAGGACACATAATACCTTGAACCAGAAATGGAAGGGTCCTTGCTAGGTCCCCAAACATCTGTGTGTACCAAGTCTAGGTAGTCTTCATGCATGAAACCTTTCCTTGAATATGGTAATCTGTGAGACTTACCAAATTGACATGATCCACATTTGTAAATCATGTGTTGCTTGGATACATTAGGTATCCCAAGCACACATTGATCCCTGCACATTTGCTTTAGAGTCCTTTCACCTATGTGCCCTAATCTCTTATGCCATATTTCTAACTCTGAAAGTGTCTGATCCTTATAATTATACAAAGCAATGTTCTTAGTGTCTTCTAGCTCAAATGTAAATAATCTACCTGATTTCTCCCCTTTGGCTATTCTTCTGAATCCATGTTTTGGGTCCTCCACATATGCTCCATGTTGTGTGAATCTGACCTGCAAACCTTTCTCCACAATTTGACCAACACTCATTAAATTCTTGGTGATGGTTGGTACATAGAGTACCCTCCTCAATAGGTTCTGGTTACCATCACATGTTTTGACATTGCCTACTTTAACAACTGAATGTTTAGTGTCATCACCTGTCTGCACTTGATGCTTGCCTTTGGGTTCTTCCAAATCAGAAAGTAGTGCCACATTGCCAACTACATGGTTAGAACATCCTGAATCAATATAAAATAAATGATCATCATTTGTACCTATCTTGGAGGTCATATTCATGATCAATAGGGAGTCATCTTGCTCCTCTATGTAGTTGTTGTAGTCTCTTCTATTTCTGAATCCACCTTGGTAGTTACCATTGTGGTTGTTGTTGTAGTTGTTGTTGTATTGGTTGTTGTATCCATTGTAGCTTTGATGTTGGTTGAATCTGCCTCTCCCTTGAGAGTATCCACCTCTTGAGTAGCCTCTTCCTCTCTGATTCTTGTAGTTCTTGTAGCATTCATCTGTGGTATGATTGGACAATCCACAAATGTTGCATGGTGATGAGTTGTAGGGTCTCCCCCTACCTGACTTACCTCCTCTGCCTCTTCCTCTAGATGACCTACCTCTCCCTGCATAATTAGCTTGAGAGGTAGAGCCTTCTTCATCCTGTTTCTTCCCTTTACCTTTATCTTTAACTTTCTTATCAGTATAGAGAGCAGAGGGATTGTTACCTTTTGATTGATCTCCAGCCTTTGTAAACTTTGCTTCATGTGTAAATAGTTGGCCCATGAGTGTTGTGAGATCAGGGGTATGCATGTCCATATAGAGGTCCATTGCAGTGGTGAAACTTTCCCACTTATCATCTGCCTTGAGTCCATTTGTTACTTGCCTGACTATTTGTTCCTCTTCAATCTCCTCTCCAATGCTTGCTAGTTGGTCTGCCACATCTTTGATCTTTGTCACATACTCTGAGACTGATTGCTTGGGCTGCTTCCTAAGGGTTGTGAACTCAATCCATAATTGATTCTTCCTAGCCCTTGTGTTGGAAGAAAAATAATTTGACAAGGTTTCCCAAGTCTCTTGGGAAGTCTTACAATTCCTTACATGAGGTAAAAGAAAGTCATATATAGAGTTTAAGAGATAAGACCTTGCCAAAGCATCCTTTGCACACCATTGGTTGAGCCTTTCATGTTCATCCTTTGTGGGTAGTCCTCTAGTCTTGAATGAGGGCAATTCCTCATCTCCTGATATGTATCCAAATAGACTTCTCCCTTGTAGATAGGTCTTCATTCTCAATGACCAAGCCTGATAATTGTTTCTGTCCAATTTGTCAATGAAGGAAGGGAAACCATCACCCATGATTACCTTATTTGCTCTGATACCACTGTTGGAAGTGATGGTTGGATGCACTCAAGAAATGAGTTGATGTTGCAAAACCTGCTTCACACCTGCCCTCCTTTGATTCCAGATATACTTAGTACACTTGCTTAGCTTCCAAATGACACAAAGAAACCATATATGTACTTTGGAAATGGTTTGTGTAATGATCAACCAAAACAGATAACTTGGCACTTCAAAATCAAGAAAAAACTTTCTATTTCTGTAGTGACACCTGCTCAGACTTTCATTCAGTGTGACCAGCACACTAACAATTGATCTAATTCCTTTTGGGGGAATTAAAGTACCTTAGTAAGCTACCAATCACAAGTGGAATCACTCAAATTGATAAACCACACACTGAGAAATAAGTTTAGGAAAAATCTGATTACCCCCGACTTTTTAGGAACTCTGCAGACACAGACCAGTGTGCACTTCGAAGCGGATTTCTCTCAAATGGCTGAATGAAATCTTCTGAGATTTTGTATGCTTGTAGAAGGCTTTAAGTTGGTTCCAATGAGCTATAGATCTCTTGATTTGGTTCAGTAGATCCTGAGATATGATCCTTTGAAGTTGACAGACTTGGAGAAGATAACACAGAGAACCAGAAATGATGAATGTGTATATATCTATTGATTGATAAGATTGTACAAGCTCAATAGCATGACAAGCATAGCTAATTGAGGTGTGGTGGTGTAGGCTATGGTGTAGCACTAACACACACTCAGTTACAATGACAAAAAATGCCTCGGGGAGTGAGCTGAAGTGACTCTACTAACCGCGACTTTTTTCCTCTTCATTTTATATGAGTTGAGAGAACATTTGAATTTCAAATTCAAACTAAGGCTCCCTAGAATCTCTCCTCTAAAAGTAGGGAGATATTCTCTCCATTACATCATTCAAGTTTCCACGACTTTCTCAAGTAGGTGTGAGTACAAACTATTCCAAGTCACAATGACTTTTACAAAGGGGTAAAAGGTGAGAACATCTAAGCATATGTTCATATGAGCCTTGCTTCAAGTGAAGCCTTGATGAAGCTTTGTCCAAGCTAGTCTTTCATGATTTCAAGCCAACGTGTGAAGGCTTGATATGCACCAACAACCTTATCTACTATTTGTTGTGCAGTGTCGGCGGTATCAGCAATTGTGGATTCTACTGCTCTGAGGAGTTCGTCAAAAATATCCTTAGCTACCTGTTCTTCATCTGTTTGTTTTTCCGGCTCCGATTGTTGCTGTGATGCCTCTTCTGATGAGCTTGTGTCAGTTTTAGTGTGATCCTCCTGTTCTTGTTGCCCTTGTGAAGATGACTGCGCGGATGATTCATGCTGCATCGATGTGGCAGTGTCGTGGAAGGTTTCTTCGTCATGCTTTTCTTCTTCCTTGTCATCATCTTTGTTTCCTTTGGCTGATCCCTGTGCCTCACTTTCATAAGAACTGATTCTGATTCTCTTCCGGCGGAAGAGTTGGTTTAGCTCCTCTTCATCTTCTTCATCATCGTCCCATAATTGCACAGATTCTTCATGTCATAGGACCGGGCCTCTGGATGGTGGTTGTGCTGCAAGGATGGCCGGAAACAAGAAGGATATGATATGAGGGAGTCTTGATCTTGGCATTCCTCCCTTGTTTACTTGTTTGATGATTGCTACGCATTCTTTGTGAATGCGGTGGAAGAAATAGGACGCAAAATTCACTAGTTCTCGGGCGGCTAAGTCTATGGTGGAGTAGAAGGGACGAGATATTCCATAAGTACATTTCTGTAGGTTGAGGATAGCTACTAAGAATTGGAGGGCTGATCTCTCAGGTTCCGGTCGACAAAGGATCGCGTATTCGTTTGACGAATACCTAGGAAATAATTGGGTCATTGTTGCTACGGGGAGGTTCGGGCCATTTTCCCGACCTTGCGAAGGGAGTCGGAATGACTCAGCGAATGTTTGGAAGGTGATCAGTGTATGGGATGGTAGGGAGGTGATCAGCCAACTCAGCTCGGTGGCAGGTGTGTTGGCGATGACAGAGATGATCTGGGCAAAGAAGGGGTGGGATTCCACTGAATGCCAAGGCAGTTCAGCAAAATTGGATAGCCCATGAATGCGCAGGAACTCTCCTACGTCGGCAGGGAGTCCATCACGGAAGGCGGCATAGTTAGCCAAAGCTTCCATGGCACACACAGAGACAACAATCACAAGTACACAGAACACAGGGTACGCACAATAACACAAATCACACAAACACAATAGCGATTTCGGCGAAACTGAAGAGGTTAAGTAGATGCCTTGCAATGGAGAGCAATCAAGAATGACTAATCATCGCGCGGTATTGAGATGATAATTCTTAACTTCGGTGTGCATGCGTGAGTAGCTGGAAAGGGCAGGGCGGTTGTGGACATAATTAAGTATCAAAACGTGGATATTTACAGACTTATTTTATTAAGCACGCCAAAAAAGAAAAGAAAAGAAAATAAAAGAAAAGAGAACGCCAAAAGACGCGGCCAACCGCGAAACGTTTCAGTGTGGATTAGATGCTTGTTGATACGGCCACAGCTTTGATCCATTTATCACCTTTGGAAGAGGAATTCCGTTCAAAGTGGTCAGCCAAAAAGTTGCTGGGCCCACTTGTTCAGCAATCCGGTAGGGACCAAACCATCGTAACTTGAATTTGCCAGCAGAGCGATTCGACTTTGCATTGTAAAAGAGTACAAGTTTTCCCACCGAAAAAATTGGAGTCTTTAGATATCGATCATGTGTTCGAGCTTGTCTTAGCTGTACTTCCTGCATAGTCAAAAAATTGTGCCATCGATGCTCGTCTAATTCTCTGAGTGTATCCAACCGAAATGACAGTGATTCTTCAGGTAGCAGTTTCTGAGCGATTGTTACTCGTAAACTTGGCATAACTATCTCCATCGGTGCTATTGCTTCCAATCCATAAGCTAGTTTGAAAGGGGTTAATCCTGTTGCTACCTTGTATGTAGTCCGGTATGCCCATAATACTGCAGGTAACAGTTGATCCCATCTTTTTGGTACGTCCAAAATGAGTTTTCGAAGCATATTCAACAAAGTTTTGTTTGTACTCTCAGCCAAACCATTTGCACGAGGATAATATGGTGAACTAAATTTATGCGTGACCTGAAATCAATGTGTGAGTACTTTCATTAAATTGTTGACAAAATGAGTGCCTTGATCTGTAACAAGTTCTAGCGGTAAGCCAAAACGTGGAAAGACATCTTTCAGTAGACATTTTGCTACCGCAACAGCTGTGGCAGACCGTAAAGCCCAGGCTTCTGCCCATCTGGTAGCATAATCAGTACATGTCAAAATATAACGATTATTACTGAGGATTGCTGGTGGTGTAATAGGGCTAATGAAATCTAGACCCCACTTTTGAAAAGGCTCTAATGGAAAGACAGGTTGTAGAGGGAAAAGATGACGTTGCAGGGGCTGTCCAGATCTCTGACAACTATCACATTGTTTGACAAACTGTGATACATCCCTGTACATAGTAGGCCACCAAAGACCACTTTGCAGAATTTTCCGGTGTGTTAAGTCTGCAGCAAAATGGCCACCGGAAGGAATTGAGTGAGCCAAATTAATGACTAAGTTAACTTCATGTGGTGGAATACAACGAAGTAAAACTCCAGTGTGATCCATATAGTATAATTCCCCAGCAATTAACCGAAATCTACGACTGAAAACTGAAATTTTCCTTCGTATTGAAGGAGAAGTCTGAGAGGGAAGGTATCCATCAGTGAGGAAGGTCAAGATCTGATCATAATATGTAGATGGCATAGGTGGGTTTGTAATTTCATCATTAGTCGGTTCAGAGACATAAATTGCCGGTGTTGTGTCATCTACACCGACCGGAGCTTCATCGGAATCTAAGCGAGAGAGAAAATCTGCTAAGGCATGTGAACTGCCTGGCCGATGAATAACTTCGTAGTCAAACTCTTGGAAAAGCAGAACCCATCGTGCTAATCGACCACCTAGATGCTGTTGCCGAACTAGATAGACAAGTGCAGCATGATCTACATGAAAAGTAAATTTACGGCCCAACAAATAATGTCTGAATTTCTTGACAGAATATACTAGACCTAGACATTCTCTCTCTGTTACAGAGTAATTCTTTTCAGCAAGGGCTAATCTTCGACTTGCATAGTACACTGGTCTGAACGACTTATCGGTTTGTTGCATTATAACGCTCCCTATTGCTATATCTAAAGCATCAACAAATACATGAAATGGGCGATCCCAGTCAGGGGGCTGTAAGATTGGAACCTGTGTTAGTAATCCCTTTAGACGATCAAAAGCAGTTTGACAGTCCGGGGTCCAGTCAAATTGTCGAGGGGTCTTGGTTATTAATTTGTTCAGTGGTATTGCCAAATGAGCAAGCCACCGTAAGTGCCGACCATGCCATCTTACTTGGCCCATGAAGCGCATTACTTCCTTAGGTGTAGTGGGTACAGGTGCTTCTAACACAGTTGTGATTTTATCTGGATCCACCTGTATACCCTGTGCAGATACAATGTGACCAAGTAGCCTTCCACAGGAAACCGCAAACACAGATTTGTTTGGGTTCAAACAGAGTCTGTATTCTCTGCACTTTTCAAAGCAGCACCGTAAATGGAACAGGTGTGCTATCATCTTACCGAAAATCGAAAAATCATCAAGATATACTTGCATAAAAGAGGTAAGGTAAGGAGAAAATATTTCCTACATACACCTTTGGAACGTACTTATCTAACTTGATTATACCCACTGTACCCATCTAAGAATGAATACATTTCATGTCCTGCTACTCTATCAAGCATCGTGTCAAGAAAAGGTAGCGGAAAGGGATCAGGCACCGTAGCTGCGTTCAGTTTCCGGTAATCTACACATATTCGTAACTGCTTATTCTTTTTAGGGACAATAACAATTGGTGAGATCCATTCAGCATGCTCTACTGGTACAATGAATCCGACTTTGAGTAGCCTATCAAGTTCTGCCTTTATCTGTGATGCATAGTTTGGATTCATCCGGTAGCTGGGTTGCTTAAGTAGTTTTGCTTCCGGCTTTAGCATGACCCTGTGTTGATAGATGCGCGGGTCCAAACCCTTCATATCTTTGTAATCCCATGCAAATAGATCAGAAAATTCTCGAAGTAGTTGGATTAAGTCTGATTGAAATAACTCAGGTAAGCTCTCCTTTATCTTAACAGGTCGTGGATTTTCTTCATCCCCTAAATTGTAGGTGGTCAGTTGATCTTCTGGAACATAGAATTGTTGAGGCTTCTCTGTATCCTCAGATGGCTTAAAAAGTTGTTGTAGATCAGCATCATCTATGGTAGCCTTATCTCCAGCAACAGCAACAGTGCAATCGGAACCTGATTCTACGGTCGATCATTCAGTTCCTTTAATTACGGTATGGTATAAAAATCATAAAATCACACAGGTACTAATTGATGGAGGATCTGGTGTCAACATTGCTACTGCTACACTATGTAAAAAGTTAGGATGGACCGAAATCGAACCAGTTCATTTTTTTGTCAGAATGGCTGACCAGTCAAGAGTTCATCCCGTAGGACTTGTACAAAATGTACCAATAACTTTACAAGGTACAACATTTAAAATGACCTTTGTCATACTAGAATTATCGGAATCCACCCTTGATTATAATCTCCTTTTCGGTCATCCTTGGCTGAAGCACGCTAAGGTAATACAAGATTGGTCTGCACAGGAACTCACTTTCAAAGATAATAATCGTAAATACGTTGTAAAATTAGATGCTATACAACCTTGCGAGTTGCATGCTAGACCGTATTTTGCAGAACGAGTCCATATGCTAGATGGGTTTTCAGATGATGAAGAAGAAGAGTTTCTGAAAAATAACATTGACTTGATCTCCCTAGGAACTGTTGATCTACAATATGTTGTAGATAATTGGAATCCTGCAGTTTGTACGATGATGTCAGTAACAGAGATGGATGCTTTAGATAAAATTTCCCAGGCCTTTTGTGATTGGATTGTATTTTCCACAGATTCTGAAGATGATGCGCCTGCTGAAGATGATGTGCTTGCTCCTGTATTAGAATCCTGTTGTTGTGTTCCTTCCTCGGTTAACGGAGCCTAGGTCACCGGAATAGGATCTGGGAACAGTGGAGGTTCTGCGGTGGTCCATTGACTAGCTTTATCATACATCCTTTGTTGTTTACGTATGCCTGGTTCAAATATTTCTGCTGCTGGTTGTAGTTGTTTACCGGATCGGGTCTGAATTACTGCAGCGTGTGTTTCTACTGGTGTGATTTGTACCATATTAGCCATTGGGTTTTGACATTCTTTCTTCCTCTGATCATACTCAGTTGCATCCTTACAAAATCTTCTAATGTGACCAAATTCACCACAAAAATGATAGCGCGGTGGTGGCAAATTGGGATTTTTTGGTGTTGGTCCGGCCTGCCAGCGGTTTGCATTGTAGTTATTATTTCTCTGTCCTCTGTAGTTTTGATAACCTTGTTGCTGGTTGTTTCTCATTTGTGGGGGTACATAGTAATTGGTTGGCTTCCCTGGTTCCTGTATAATAGCATTGACAGTTGTTGGTCCTTGTACTTTGGCATTATATGCACAGTTTTTGATGGTGTTTTCGGTAGTGTTGCAGATAGCACAAAACAACTGATTAAGTGCACAACTGGCACTAGTATGGCCTGAATTCTTGCATGTAGTGTAGTACATCTGTATGGTCGGGTCTTCGACGATATTTCTATTTGCTTTTAACCACTCCAGATCTTCTGTAAATCCGCCAACCTTGTTTTCCAGCTGCAAAGCCATTGCAATCACTGCATCTAGCGTCATAGCTCCTACACAGCGTATGATCATAATCTATTTAAGTTGCGGAGTCAATCCATTGATAACCCATTGAGTAATAACGTCATCCGGTAGGTTGGCATGTGCTGGTGGTAACTGCCTCAAATGAGTCCTGAATAGAGTGGCGTATTCCTGTACTGTTTGATTTATCTTCTGTCTATTGTTTTGCAGGTAGTCAAAAATTTTGGCTGGATTCTTCTTTAGCCTGAATCTCTGCAAAAATGCATCCCTTACTGCTTCATAGGTGCCGAAATGGTTAATATCATATTCTGTAAGCCATCTAGCTGCTTTGTTAACCAATGTCGATTGGAAAACAATAGCCTTATATGCCGGATCAAGTGGATGGTTGAGCACTGCGTAACTTATCTCAAATGTGCGTACATGAGCATCTGGGTCATCTCCTGGGAATCCACCAAATTTGGTGTACGTCACTCCTGTTGGAGTCGGCATTGGTGGGCATAATTGTTGTTGTTGCTTCTGTTGTTGTTGTTGCTGTTGTTGTTGTTGCCCGTTCATGGCTCTGATGGTTGTATTGTGACTATCTTCTGTATCCCAAGGCTGAATATCTGAACTATCGGAATCTGTATCGTTGGCCTGTGCACTTTCCGGTTCGATAATCTTGTTCAGTATGTTTCGAATCTCAGCTTCAAACAAGCTACCTCTATGCTTGATGTCAAATGTAGGGAAGCTTATTGCCAATAGCAGTGACTGGGCTGAAGATTCACCAAAAAATGGTAAACCGTCGCCGGAAAACTGCGATCTTTCAGCAACTGTTACCGAAATATCACCGGAATGTATCGAATCTTCACCAAAACATGGTGCTTTTTCTCCTTCACTAATTTCTTTGGCTAAGGTGTTTCTAGTCGTAAACAAATTTGAATCTTTACCCAATGTTGTTAAACTAACTTCAGGCTACGTCCTGGTAGATTCTAGAGTTACTATATCTTCGACAAACTGTGCCGAAATCGTACTGGAATTTACCAGAGGCGTAGCACGTTCCATCGGAATATGACCGGAATCACTACTAACGTTCTTTACTTTCTTGACAACTGGGTTAGACCTAGCTGCACTTCTACCTCTCGGAGTCGTCCTTAGTAAATTAAGTACCCCAGGTTGGCGGTTCTTTGGATACGTTTCACCAGATCGAGTAACCGGCATGTATCATCTTTTGTACTAATCGCGTACTATTACTGTCGATTTAAAATTTACAGTCACGTTTCCATAACTGGTTTGCAACAATCTGATCTGTTGCGACCTTCCCACAGACGGCGCCAGTGTTAAACGCTGTTATTCTAACTATTAGAAGTGTGTTTAAGCGATTCTTGGGTTCATGGAAGTGGAAGGGGTCTGTTAGACAGAGGCCCTATACTTAGTTCCCAAACTAACCACTTACACACAGCAATATACTGATGCTGAGAGATCTATCAAGAATCTGTTGTACTTAGACATTACAGTTCATAGTTTAGCTCAGCCACGTGTACCGAATACCCTAAGATGCTATATTGCATCTGCACATAACTTGCTGAAAATACCAGAAACAAGAGTAATCATCAACCTTTACCGAATGGGTACCACAATCCTACCAATGTCCGAAGACACAGAGAATCCAAGTGTTCAGATACACCGTACTGAAGGTTCAGTACGCAACCCAAGAAATCCGACTATAGTTTAAACTTTGCCGTATGAACCTGGACCTCGATACTAAGAGAATCTTAATACAACCCGAATACCAGAAGCACTACCACAACTGCACAGACTTCGCCACACACTTGCAGAACATTCCAAGAAAAGAGACAACACGATACGTGAACTAACTGATACTCACAACTGCAATGGATACCAACAGACAACAGACAAGACAAGACACAGATACACACAGAATACTCAGAAATTAGACAAGATACTCTGAATTAACCAACTCGACACACAGTAACGCTACAGACAAATCACCCAGACAGACAATCTGGTGATCTCTCGAACATCACTGAGCATCTCTTTTCATTGCTTTATAAAAGAATACAACGTGTCTGTGTAACAACCTTTTGCACGTGTGAAACAAGATTTCAGTTATACACTTCCAATCCGGCGGCCGCTAACACCTGCAAAAGCACTGCGATAGTGTGTTGGGAGTCCGAAATGAGCCTGAAACACCCTGAGTATGCTCACCGAATTTGGTGTGAATTTGAAACTGCAAACGGAGGAGTGTCGATGGTGCCCTAGATGAAGCGGCGACCTGCTCTGATACCAATTGTTGGAGTTAGACGTTTGCCGAAGCACGCGAACAACACAAGGAAGAAGAAGAAGCTTGGAGCACAACACACAATACTGAATGTATTACTAGAGAATGTACAAGGATAAGTAGCCCATTAGGGCAATAGACGTATATACAAGCCGGGGGAAAAAACCTCCTAAAGAGGGAAACAAGTGCCCCGGTGGTCCTAGAGTGTTCACACACATCACTACCACAATACCGTGTGTGGGTTCAGTCATGTCTGTGAGTTCTCTATTGATTTTTTGAGGTTCTAGAGTTGAAGAACTCACCTTCAAGAGTATCTTGCCTAAGCTTTGTGCCCGCAATGTTAGCTATGTCCTCCCTCGCCACAAGATGACTCCTATGATACCAGTCGCTGCTCTCCACGATAATTGCTCAAGACAAGTGACTGAGGAATGACTATTTTTTGGGTTTTATGGCCTTGGTTAACCAAGTGCCTGAATTGAACTAAACTAAAGTTTTTTTTTGGGATTTTCTCAAGGTTTCCTACTTCTCCTATCTTTAATCCTCCTTCTTCCCTAAACCCTAACTCTTTTCTTACTTCCTCACTCCTAAATCTAAACCTAATTACTCATTACACACACTCCTAAAGTGTGAAGTAACAAGTGTTGAAATACTTGATGACTTGGCACTGACTCAGTTCACCTCTACAAGTACGATTCATTCACTCCTTAGCCATAACCATCACAAAGGCACCTTGATTGGGCTATTCCCTGGCAACGATGCCAAAAATGTGTGTACCTAAGTCGTGAAGTCTTAGGGACTTGTGTCGATGAGACTATACCTCAATCGCCCCACAAGTGCAAATAGTGGTGGATTAATACACGTTTAATTATCAATCCTAAGAATTAGATGTACCAAGTCTATGAAGACATGCACACACGTGATGGTAAGTGAAGTATCAAGGCTACAATGCATGCGACTTGTCTCAACTACCTCTCCAACTCACTGACTCTCTGAAAATGCACCTCGTGATACCATTTACAGTAGTAAGCACAAATTCGAACTTTTCTCTTGGCTTTGAACTCCGAATATGGTCAATCGCGGATTCATTTTGAACCTCTTGATGAGGCGCATCTAATGGTCCTCTGTTGAATTTGACAAACATGCTTTGAGTTATGAGCAAAATAGTGAATGTCAGGGAACACCAACACCTACTCCACAACTCTTTATGGCTCACACACACACACCACAGTAGTTCAAAAGCGATGGGAAGGGATAGACAACAGTCCTACACACACATTTCAAGCATTGCACACACAAAAAAGCTCTTGGAGAAGAAGATAAACAACAAGAGAGAGGAAATTCGAAATTTTGCTTCAATTTTCATAATGGCAAAAAGTTCATTACAAGAGTCACCAAGTGACTTATATACATATGCCCTAAAATTGGTCCTTTCACACAAGATATCGGCACTTTTATTGAAAAACTCTAATTTCCTAACATATTACAAGGATTATGTTACAATGATTGGGGTTTATGCATCTAGAGGACTCCTCTAGTGCATTTATATGGCTTCAAGGAATTTTCATGGGAATTTGAAGAAGAAAATTTGTGCCCATAATTTGAAAATTTTTGGGGCTCCCTTTTCCGTACTTCGTTACTCTGCAACAATGAGTATGCAGACATACGCGATGAGGAATTAGAATTTACCATACCCATAAGTATGTTCTCTTTTCATAAATTAATATTGTTAATGATATTATAACACATGTTTTTATTCATTTCTATCTATTTATTTTTAAGACACCTACATCACTTTGAGCTCATTAGAGCACAAAAGAGGTGTCTATGAGGACATGCATAGGTAGCCTAGGGCTGGAGTGCGACATAGAACTTGAGGGAAATATAGTATATATGAGGCATGGATCAGATTTTCAAAGAAGAATGAGAGCTTTATGTGACTCCTACCTGCATTTTGTTCACTTGAAATGGAAGTAAGTATAACTTTACATATAAGTTGAGATAAATATTTTAGGTTTTACTTATATGATTTTTTTTTTGTAGTGAGTTTGATGAGAGAGATAAAACATATGTATTTAGTTCATTAGGGACAAAATTTGGCACTGGGTGGGCGCATAAATGGTGTTTGAAAGATATGCGGATACTTATGGCACATCGTTGTGATAATGCACGATATTCATTGCTTTTATTTGTTATATTTATGTGTGTATCTATATAAATGCTGATATATTTAGGTAGTGATGTGTGTGAACACTCTAGGACTGCTGGGGCACTTTTTTCCCTCTTTAGGAGGTTTTTTTCCCCCCGCTTGTATATACGCCTATTGCCCTAATGGGCTACTATTCTTTGTACATTCTTTAGTAATACATTCAGTCTTGTGTGTTGTGCTCCAAGCTTCTTCTTCTTCCTTGTGCTGTTCACCTGCTTCCGCATACATCTAACTCCAACAATTGGTATCAGAGCATGTCGCCGCTTCATCTAGGGTGTCGTCTACACCTCTCCGATTGCAGTCTCAGATTCGCACAAAATTTGGTGAGCATGCTCGTTTCGGCCTTCGAACGCACTATCGCAGCGCTTGTGCAGGCTATTTCATCTTTTTGTTCCAAAGGTATATACCAGTTTTTGTTCGCCAATATAAACGTCTCGAAGTCTGCTACAGGTCTAGCAGAACTCGTCTGGGCAGTTCCGTTCAACTTTTTGAGATACAACTAGTTTTTTGCATCAAGGTATTTTAGTCACTGACCATGGCTGAAAGCAGTGATGTATTCTGCATGTTGGCTATTGAGGATAAGTTGGATGGTACCAACTACCCATTATGGGCTTATATGATGCGACATGTATTGGTTGCAAAAGGACTATGGAACATTGTGCAGGGTGTTGAAAGACGTCCTGTTACACCTCCGACTACAGGTACTGCAAATACAGGTGCTGAAGCTGATGGAGATGGTGTCGAAGATGATATTCTATAGATTCCTGTTCGTGCTGTTGTTTCTGTTGCACCTACTATAGAGCAGATTCATTGGGATGGCAGAGATGCCCAGGCATATGCATTGATAGCTTTGTCTGTCAAACATGCCATTATTCCTCATATTCGCTCTTGCACAACAACAAAGGATGCTTGGGATACACTTACCACATTGTACCAGGCTAGGAATGAGGCTCGTGTTGCTTACCTCCAAAAACAGTTAGAGAGTGAGCACATGAATGAAGGTGATTCTATGGACAGTTTTTTGACAAAGATCAAAGACTTGAAGGAACAGTTGATTTCTGCTGATAAGGTTATACCAGATAGCTCACTTGTGCATACCGTTCTGAATGGTCTTCCTAATTCATATAAGAGTTTCGCTTCTACTCTTCAATTGATGATGAAAGGCAATCCAAATGCCTTATCATTTGAGGAGTTAGCCTTTGTTCTGTTGCAGGAAGATCAGTCTAGGCAGAATAGGTCCATTATGCGTGTTGTAGATCAAGCTTTCCTGGGTGGTCAAAAGGGCAAAGGAAAATGGAGCTCTTCTACTAGTAAGCAGAAATCTGCAAATGCTGCACATTCGAAGAACCAAGACAAAGATGAGAAAAAATCAGAAAAGCAAAAATTGTTTTGTATGTACTGTAAAGGGAATGATCATATCATAAAGAGCTATCGAAAACTGGCTGCAAAAGAGGCAAATAAGAAAGAGGCTGGAATGGTTGTTGCAGAAGCCTCTACACCAAAAACAGAGTCTGCTAATCTTGTGCAGGAAGAAGAATGGGCGTTTACTACTGTTTGCAGTTTTGACCCATCTTCTCATGAGCAGTGCATGTCTACAGTAGACTCAGATGTTTGGTACTTTGACAGTGGGGCGACCAAACATATTACCTCACAGCACAGTTTCTTCTCTTCACTCGAGCTTGCCCCTACAGGGAATACTGTTACATGTGCCAACAACTCCTCTTATCCTATCATGGGAGTTGGTAAGATCATTCTGACTACTGCTGATGGTAGTTCTTTCACCTTGTCAGATGCTTTATTTGTGCCAGGGATCAAGAAGAATCTGTTATCAGTTTTTGCATTAGCCAAGATTGGCTTGGTTGTGAAATTTGTTATGAGAGATGTACATTTCATGATCTGTCAAATGGCAATGTTATTATTGCTTCTGGCATTTTATGTCGTGGGCTGTATAAGCTCATACATTATGAAAGATCTGTTAATGATTCGGCATGTGCAGTTCATGATTCTCAGGCTATGTCAGATGCAAAGCTTTGGCATGCACGCTTTGGTCATCTAAATTTTGCTAGTTTGCTACGTATGCAGAAATCTGATATGGTGTGTCTTCTTTGCCCAAGCTTGAGGCACCCGAAAAACATGTATGTGAAGGCTGTATTTTGGGAAAAATGCGGCGTTCCTCCTTTCCAAAAGATGGTTCAGTTCGGGCTACGTAGAAATTGTAGCTTGTACTTAGTGATGTCTGTGGTCCTATGCAAACACACTCTTTTGGAAATTAGCTTTACTTCGTGACTTTCATTGATGATTTTTCCAAGCATGCATGGGTATATCCATTGAAGGCAAAGTCCGAAGTGTTCATGTGCTTCAAACAGTTTTTGGTTTTGGCTGAAAATCTGTCAGCATGTAAAATGGGCACCCTTCGTTCTGATCGAGGGGGGGAATATATGTCTTTTGATTTTAATGCATTTTTGGATGAACGTGGGATAAAACGCTAGTGTACAGTGCCGTATACACCTCAACAGAATGGAGTTGCTGAAATAAAGAACAGTTCACTCATGGAGATGGCGAGGTGTATGGTCAAGAGTCAGGCTTTACCACATAGTTTCTGGCTTGAGGCTATCATTTGTGCAGCATATGTACTTAACAAGAGTCCCACTAAAGCACTGCAGTCTATCACTCCATATGAGACTTGACATGACCGCAAGCCATCTGTTGCTCATCTGCGTGTTTTTGGTTGTTTGGCATATGCATTAGTGCTTGAATAACATCGCAGAAAATTGGATGATAAGGCAGTAAAATGTATTTTTGTTGGGTACAGTTCTGAAAGTAAAGGCTATCCTCTGTATCATCCATAGACTAAACGCATTCTGGTTAGCCGTGATATTGTTTTTATGGAAGATGCTATTCAGCCATTGCTTTCATGTACCAAGGAGACATCTGTTAGCTCCAAAGACATGTATGATACTTTGATGCCTCTTTTTACACTAGGTGGTCAGTCTAGTGCTGGTCCTAATGAGGCAAGTTCTCAGCCTTTGCAGGTTTCATGTGATGATGTAGATAATTCCATTTCTGATGCAGATGTACATGATGCACTTATTGATGAGAGAGCTGATATTGAGCAGGCAAGAACTATGCCATAATGGCTGGTGCAAACTTTGCGTGACAGCAAATCAGATGCACGTCTCTCATATTGTACTCGTTCAGGCTCTCATAGTGCCTCTTTTGCATCAGATTGCTATGCTATGGCTGCATCTAGTCTCTGTGATGAGAATGAGCCTGTTTCGTTTGATGAAGCACAAAATTAAAAAAATTGGATGGCTGTTATGTAATCTGAATATGATGCTATAATGAAGAATGGTACCTGGTCTTTATGTGACTTGCCTCCTGGCAAGTAGGCCATTGGCACTAAGTGGGTATACAAGCTGAAGCGTAAACCGGATGGTACAGTTGAGAGATATAAGGCTAGGCTTGTTGCAAAGGGTTATGCACAGGAAAGAGGCATTGATTTTGATGAGACCTTTGCACCTACATGCCGTATGACTACTGTTCGGAGCATCTGTGCACTTGCAACATCATGGTTGGAATGTAGATCAGTTGGACATTAAAATTGCATTTCTGAATGGTGACTTGCATGAAGAAGTGTATGTTTTTCGGCCCCGTGGCTTTGTGCAGAAAGGGCATGAAAATCAGGTGTGCAGGTTAAGGAAGGCATTATATGGTTTAAAGCAAGCACCACGTGCTTGGTATGAGAATATACATGCCTATCTTATTGCACATGGTTCTGAGAATAGTCCAACTGAAAGCACCTTATATGTTAAGCATGCTAATGATGTGCTTCTGATCATTGTTGTCTATGTTGACCACAATGCTACTCACTGGTCCTATTGAGAGACATATTGCTGATTTTAAGGCTAATTTGCATGCCTCATTTGAGATGTCTGATTTGGGGCATTTGCATCACTATTTGGGCATTCAATTTATGCAAGTTGATGGTGGAATGGCTTTGTGTCAAACGAAATATATTGACACATTATTGCAGCGTTTTGGCCTTGAAGACTGTAAGCCTATTGCCACTCCTATGGAGATAGGTTTACGATTGAGTCTTCATGATGCTGGAGATGCATTTGATGCTGTCCTCTATCAGCAGGCTGTTGGATGCCTGATTTACTTATGCATTACTCGGCCAGATATTCAGTTTGCTGTCTCACAGATGAGCAGGTTTATGCATTGCCCAGGTGTCAAGCATTGGCAGGCGGTTAAGCGCATCTTTCGCTACTTGAGTGGTACTCGGCCACTTGGGTTGTTTTATCCCAAAGGGGGATCACTACCGCCAGATTTGCATGCTTTTTCTTACTCAGACTGGGCTGGTTGCTATGACACTCGTGTGTCTACTAGTGGCTTTTGCTTCATGCTTGGTAGCTCATGTATATCTTGGTTGAGCAAGAAGCAGCCTACTGTGGCCACTTCCAGTTGTGAGGCTGAGTATAGGGAAGCTTTCACAGCTACTGTTGAGTGTGTGTGGCTCAGATGCCTTATGGCTGATTTGGGTGTTGGTCAGACTTCTGCCACCACCATCTTCACTGACAGTCAGAGTGCATTGGCAGTTGCGAGGAACCCTGTGTTCCATGCTCGCACTAAGCACATTGAGGTGCATTATCACTATGTCAGGGAGAGGTTCTCTGCTGGGGAGATCAGCTTGGCATATGTGCCCACGTAGGAGAACATTGCAAACCTTTTCGCGAAGGCTCTGCCTAGGGAGAAGTTTGAAGCTTTCCGGAAAGCTTTGGGCTTACTTCCTTTTGTGGAGTGGTTTCCACATAGCTTGGCACTTCCTTATACATGAGTGCCAGCTCCTTGTTCACCGCATCACTCCCAGGGGGGATTTGTTGATATATTTAGGTAGTGATGTGTGTGAACACTCTAGGACCGCCGGGGCACTTTTTTCCCTCTTTAGGAGGTTTTTTTCTCCCGGCTTGTATATACACCTATTTCCCTAATGGGCTACTTATCTTTGTACATTCTCTAGTAATACATTCAGTCTTGTGTGTTGTGCTCCAAGCTTCTTCTTCTTCCTTGTGCTGTTCGCGTGCTTCCGCAGACATCTAACTCCAACAATAAATAACACATAGAATACAGCAAATCGACTTTATATATATATATATATATATATATATATATATATATATATATATATATATATATATATATATATATATATATATATATATATATATATATATATATATATATGTATATATATATATAACACATGAATACACATACATATATATACACACATATATATACATACATGAGAGAAATTTTGTCCTAAAAAATAGAGCTACATATAAAATTTTAGGCATACCCCCGATCTTCATGTTCTAACTTAAAAGAGCATGTTTTCATCTCTGTGGTGGGATTCACCTATATTCTAGTTGAATAAAGGAGAACCCATTGTATGATACCCATTCAAATGTTTCAAGTTAACGATCATAACGATCCTTTTTCAATGGGAAATTTCTACCTTCATGCTCAACTAGAAATCAATCAACCTTCAAAATAACTTATAAAAATATAAAAAAATAAAAATTCATTATTATGTGCTTGAAAGAATATTGAACTACATCATAAAAAGTAAAATCTTTTTTTACTTATTTGTATCTCTTTTGTCATAAGTATCCAAGAAGCATGTGCATAACTTGATTTCTATCAAAAGTTGGACATAAAAAGTCCCTCTTGATGCTATTATTTCAACAAGTTGATTTCTGTCTCTCAACAAATCCCTCTTCATGCTATTGTCTTGATGCCAACATCTCATCAAGGTGGATCTGTGAAATATATCATCTCGTATATCAAGTGCTCAAAGCAAAGATGAAGTCGAACCTTGTACCAAGCTTTAAGCATCAAGAAGTTTTCGTGGAGAGTGCTGATTATGATACTAAGATACCATACGTTGTACTTCCTAAGAGGACTAGATTACATGGTGGGTCATACGAGGAACAACAAAGCGTGCATCAATGCATTTTTGAAAGCACTGAGATTCACAAGAGAAATGTGGATCAATGCTTTCAGAAATTGAGTATATGTGAGGAAGAACATGATAGTCCTATTGATATGAAGAAGAAAAAGGCGGATGAGATTGTACATCTTGACAGGGAAATAGATTCATTGTCGGGACAAGCTTAGGATTTACATGGAGTTAACACATCGATGCTCCTTGAATCTCATCAAATCTATTTTATGTGTTAATTCCATATAAATCCTCAGCTTTCATCCATAATGACTCTATTTCCTCTTCAAGCTATACAATCTGATCCGCCTCTTTCTTCTTCATATCAATAGGCCTATCACATTCTTCCTCACCTCTAGTCAATTTTTGGAAATATTGATCCACCTTTCTCTTGTGAATCTCAATGCTTCCCAAAATGCATGGATGCACCCTTTGTTGTTCCTCATATAACCACCATGTGATCCAATCCTCTTAGGAAGTACAACGTATGGTATTTCGATATCATCATCAGCACTCTCGAGGAAAGCTTGTTGATGCTTAAAGCTTGGTACAAGATTCAACTTGAACTTTGCTTTGAGCTCTCGATATATGAGATGATGTATTTCACAAATCCATTGAGCTTTTTTAGGAAGTTGTATTGTATCGATACACCTTCTGTTAGCTGATATGCATTGTCATAGAGGCCATTGATCTTGATGAGATATTTGTATCAATACAATATAGTATCATTTCTTGATGCATTGTCTTGATACCATTGACCTTTGATTGATCATAATCTAATTCTATAGCAAATAAAGGTACAAGATATTAATAATCTGATTATTTACATACATACACATTCAGATGTACATATTTATACATACACATATTCAGATATACACAAATATACATTCTAAAATATAAATACACATAGAAAACTATAAATGTATAACATATGTATGTGTGCATGTATTTAGTATGTATCTGTGTATATGTATATGTGTGGATATGGGTATGTGTGTGTATGTATTTATGTGTAATTGTATGTATGTATGTGTATGTGTGGGTATGTATCTATGTGTATGTGTGAGTATGTATATATGTCTAAGTGTATGAATATGTATATGTGTATGCATGTATGTGTGTGTGTATGTATGTATGTATGTATGTATGTGCAAGTATATGTGTATGAATATGTGTATGTGTATGCATGTATGTATATGAATATGTGTATGTATATGTGTATGAATATGTGTAAGTGTATGCATATGTGTATGTGTATGCATGTATGTGTGTGTATGTATGTATATATGTGTAAGTATATGCACATATATGTAAGTGTAAGTTTATGTATATGTGTATGTGTATGCATGTATATGCATGTATATGTAAGTATGTATGTATAAGTGTAAATTATGTAGGTGTAAGTGTATGTATGTGTGTCTCTGTATGCATGTTTATAAATCTAAAGTTTTTCTTATATTCTGATTTTTTATGTTTGAGATTAAAATAATAGGAGATATTGTATGATAGAACAAAATAAGAGAAGACCTAACATACCACCTAAGACGTGGCAGTTTTTTTTGCAAACAGCTACATCTTCAAGAATCATTTTCTCAGCAGAAGTATAGAAATTAATAGTTTATATTACTATGATTTATAATTCTCATATATTTTATAAATGTTTTACATTTAATCTATGTATTTTTTTTATTAAATAAACGCAGGCTTCTGCAAAGGAGAGATCTGAGTCAAGTCATACATTGCATTTAGGCCAAATGGGCGATCATGGTTTTGTAGCTATATTTGTAAGCATATATATTATTGAAACTATATTTTTTATTTTAGTTAAAACACTAATCATTAATCTTTTTTATTTGTTTCAAGGTAGCGAAAGGATTATGGTTGATATCCCACAAAAAAGGAAATCAATCTTGCTGCACATTGTGGATATCGGCCTCTGAGTGAGTACATGCAAGTTCATCCAAATGCTTTTGTAAGTATTACTAAACTTCATATAACTATTTTATTTTTATTGATGTTTTATATGTTTTATATGTTTTATTTATTTATGTTTGTTATATGTAATACAAGAGTATTATGGAGAGGCAGATATGGATGAGGTGGAGAAGCAGAGGTGGAGAAGTAGACATAGACTGGACAATCTGGATCGTCACAGAGTGCTCACACCTCTACCCATGATGCCACTATATATACATCAGGTCATGTGGATGATCATAATGATGAGGATGATCATGATGATGATCATGATGATGATCATGATGATGATCATGATGATTAGGACTTACATGATGTTGTGGATGATGATGATTAGGATGATTGATATATTACATTGGATATATATTTTACATTGATATACAGATTTTTTTTTATATCTATATATTTTGTCATTTCAATTATGCTTTGAATTGTGTCTATGCCATATTAATTAATGAAAATTCTTGTTTTAATGATTTTTATTACTGTTTATATTTAACATGTATTTTATTACTTTAATTATATAATTCATTCATACTATATATGTGTTTATGTGTATAAATATATATATGTGCATGTAGTTGCAATGTGTATATATATATATATATATATGTGTGTGTGTGTGTGTGTGCGCGCATGTGTATGTGTAAGTATATATGTGTATATATGTGTCTATATGTGTGTATGTGCATATGTATATGTATGTGTGTATATGTGTGTATGTGCATGTGTATATGTGTGTTTATGTATATATATATATATATATATATATATATATATATATATATATATATATATGCATATGTATGTTGTATGTGTATGTGTATATGTAGGCATATGCATGTGTATATATATGAGCATGCATGTGCATGCATCTTCATTTGCATCCATGTGTATGTGCATGCATGTGAATATGCATAGCATGTGTATAAGTATATGTTAATGTGTGTAGGAGTATGTGTGCATGTGTATGTGTATTTGTGTGTATATGTATGTATGTATGTATGTGCAAGTGTATGTGTGTATGTGTGTGTATATGCATGTGTATATATATGATCATGCATGTTCATGTGCATGCATCTTCGTTTGCATCCATGTGTATGTGCATGCATGTGAATATGCATATGCATGTGTATAAGTATGTGTTAATGTGTGTATGAGTATGTGTATATGTAGTAATTCATGCATGCATGTCCTTTTATGTGTTTGCTCATATGTTTGTGCATATGCATGTTTATGTGTGTGTGTGTTGATAAATTATATCCACTCCTAGTTGCAATAGAAGAATGATAGGCCCTTCCTAGGACCAAATAGTTCACTACCACAGTCCACCAAAAATTGAATTGCTCTCTGGACCTGAAGACTGAACCTATGGAATTTTGCATAGTAAAAATAGACTCTATAAACTTTCCAACAAGCAATAGATCACTCAATTTGGAGAATGTGAGCTATGCAAATGCCTTGAACAAGACAGACCAAAATCTGCCCAAACTGGTAGCTTGCACCTATGTGTATCCAACACACATATATTTGGAAATATGCAGAGATCAGACCAGAGAGCTTTCAAGCTCAATATACTCAAGGTTAATGAACACTTGATACTAAGATTACATCCAAAAGAAAGCTTACAATCATAGGAAAAAATTGAGCTATCTTGCAAATGAATCGGACTACTACACAAAGAGGTATGGGTGATCAAAGATCACTTCCTATGAGAAAACTCCAACAAGCAAGGGGCTTGCTTAGCTAGGGGCTAGCTTAGACCTTGAGTAAACAATCCTAATGAGAGCCTACAAGTGCTCAAATGGTAGAGGAGGATGGCCACGACTTTGCTCCATGTCTTTGCTCATATAATGCTCAAAAAGGTGGTTGTAAATTTGAATTCAAAAATGCCCTCCAAATGATCCTGACTTTTCTCCATCAATTAGGTGAGTAAAGGGCTGAGAAAACTCGTGGAAAAGTGTTTTTATATCTTACCAAAAAGTGTGAGTAATGTGGCACTTCAACTTAACATGAGTTCCCACACTTGAGATTGCTAAAATTCTAACACTCCCCCTCAAGCTCAAGTGTTAGTCTCCATTGATCTCGTTCAAGTTGAGGTTGATCTTAAACTTCTCCTAGATGATAATGCAACTGTAGGTTGCTTCTTGGACATCCATGAAATGACTCTTTGACCTAGCATGAAGACATAGCCAAATGTGCTCCTTTGATCCTCCCTTGAACCAGCCCAATCAGCATCACTAAAGCCTTCAGGTTGTAATCCATCTCCATAAGGGTAGTACAACCCTTGGTTGATAGTGTGCTTGACGTACCTAAGCACTCTCTTGGCTACATTCATATGAACATCAGTTGGTGAATTTAGAAACTGAGAAATAACTCCTACAACATAAGACAAGTCAGGTCTTGTGATGGTAGCATAATTAAGGCTTCCAATTATGCTTCTATATGCTGAAATATCTTCAAGAGGTTGTTCTTCACCTGCACATAACTTAGTGTTTGGATCCACATGTTGTGTGAGTGGCTTACATCCACTCATACCATACTTATAAAGTATATCTAGCAAGTATTTCCTTTGAGCAAGGTAAATACCATTTTCCACATAAATAACTTCAATCCCAAGAAAGTATTTAAGAACTCCAAGATCAGAAATCTTGAATTCATTTCCAAGCTTGGCCTTGATTCATGTGATACCTGCATCATCACTTCTTGTTATAAGCAAGCCATCCATATATATGCATACATAGACAACTAGTCCTCCTTCCTTCTTGAGGTATAAGGAAGGATCTCCATCACTTGGCTTGTATCCACACCTGCACAAATACTCCACAAGCCTTTGATTCCATGCCCTAGGAGCTTGCTTTAAACCATACAATGCTTTTCTAAGTTTACAAACAAAATTTGAATATTTAGGGTTCTCAAACCCTAATGGTTGAGTCATGTAGACTGTCTCCTGCAAATCATCATTAAGAAAAGCATTCTTTACATCCAATTGATAGATTGTCTACCTCCTAGGTGTAGCAACCCCAATGATTGCCCTAATTGTGGTCATCTTTGTAACCCAGCTGAATGTTTCTTCATAGTCAATCACATACCCACTATGTTAAAGGCACATTCATTTCATTTAACATACTCCTAGCAATTTTAGCAATATACCTATTCTTCCTCTCTGCCACCCCATTTTGTTGGGGAGGATACATGTAAGTGATTTGCCTCTTTATACCTTGGTCCTGCAAGAAATCACAAAAAGCATGGGAGAAGTATTCTCCCTCTCCATCGAACCTTAGTTTTTTGATGTAGCAACCTGTCTCCTTTTCAACTTGTGCCTTGAATCTTTTGAATACATCAAACACATCTGATTTTTTCTTTATACAATACAACCATACTTTTCTTGAGTAGTCATCTATGAAGGTTACAAAGTAACTATTACTTGCAAGAGAGGGCTCTTTGGTTGGCCCCCACACATCTGTGTGCACAAGGTCTAACACACCATGTGCTACATATCCACTCTTCTTGAAGGGCTGCCTAGTAGACTTGCCTAGTTGACAAGCTTCACACATCTCATGCAGCATTTTTAATGAAAAATGTGGTAAACCTCTTACCAATTGCCTCTTCTCCATGTCTTTCAACCTTTGAATCTTGATGTGACCACACCTTTTATGCCACAAATCCAAATCTCCAATCTTCTTGTCGCCATAGGTGATGAACATTGCCTTGTTGCTTTGTTCTTTGCCAATGTCAAGAGTGAACATTCTTCCTTCCTTCTTTCCTTTGGCTATCAGCTCATAGCCATTCCTTGGGTCTTCAATAAAGCATCCTTTGTGGTTGAACTTGACTTGGTATCCCTTTTCAACCATCTGTCCAACAGAGATTAAGTTCTTTGTAATAGTAGGAACATGCAATACCTCAGATAATCTTTTTGCTTTGTGGTTGCCTTCAAGCTTCACATCTCCCATTTGTTGTATCTCATGCTCTATGTTGTCTCCTGTCTCCACAAAGCCTCTTTGCTTGGGTTCTTGAAGATTGCTGAAGTACTCCTCTTTACCTGGCATGTGGTTACTACAACCACTATCTATATACCACACTTCATCATGTGGTTGACCTTCACGTTTATGCTTCATAGCTAACAAATGCTCATTTTCAGAATTTGTTGAGGAGCTAGCATGATTACCTTGCCCTTTTTAGATGTGAGAAAGAATGATATGTTACCTTCCCACAAGAGTCTCCACTTGTTGTGAACTTTCGATGATTATAGAAGCTCCCCCTTGCTTCAGATCCTTCTTCAAATCTTGCTAGTCTTTGCTTCAATCCTTGGCTCTCAAGGAACTTCAGGCCTCCTCTTGATGTCTTAAATGCTCAGTGATGAGCTCTGATACCACTGATGGAGTATATCCACTCCTAGTTGCAGCAGAAGAACGATAGGCCCTTCCTAGGACCAAATAGTTCACTACCACAGTCCACCAAAAATTGAATTGCTCTCTAGACTTGAAGACTGAACCTATGAAATGTTGCACAGTAAAAATAGACTTTCTAAGCTTTCCAACAAGCCATAGATCACTCAACTTGGAGAATGTGAGCTATGCCTAACTTCTTGAACAAGACAAACCAAAATCTTCCCAAACTGGTAGCTTGCACCTATGTGTACCTTCCAACACACATATTTGGAAATATGAAGAGATCAAACCAGAGATCTTTCGAGCTCAATATACTCAAGGTTAATGACCACTTGATAGTAAGATTACATCCAAAAGAAAGCTTACAATTATAGGAACAAAATGAGCTATCTTGCAAATGAATCAGACTACTACACAAAGAGATATGGGTGATGATCAAAGATCACTTCCTATGAGAAAACTCCAGCAAGCAAGGGGCTTGATTAGCTAGGGGCTAGCTTAGACCTGGCGTAAACACTCCTAATGAGAGCCTAATAGTGCTCAAATGGTAGAGGAGGATGGACATGACTTTGCTTCATGTCTTTGCTTATATAATGCTAAAAAAGGTGGTTGTAAATTTGAATTCAAAAATGCCCTCCAATGATCCCGACTTTTCTCCATCAATTAGGTGAGTAAAGGGCTGAGAAAACGCGTGGAAAAGTGGTTGTATATCCTACCAAAAAGTGTGAGTGATGTGGCACTTAAACTTAGCATGAGTTCCCACACTTGAGATTGCTAAAATTCTGACATGTGTATGTTCATGTGTATGTATAAGTGTATGTGCACGTATATGTGTATGTGTGTGTATATGTGTGTGTGTATGTGCATGTGTATGTGTGTTAAATGGTAAGCATGCATAGTCATGTATATGTGTAGATGTGTATATGAATGAGTAAGTGTGAGTATGTTAATTAATGAAAATAAAACAATCTAAATGATATATAACCAATGAAAATTATACTTAAAATAATTAGCCATATTTTATGCTTGGTGAACTTTTTGAATAACCTGTGAGAGAGAGAGAGAGAGAGAGAGAATAAGAGAGGGATTAGAAAAGAGAGAGATCTAGAACGAGCTTGTTAAGGTAATTGTCGCATAAGCGATAAAATTGCTTGCATTATATAAGCGACACATATGCGTTGGATAAGAGGTAGCCAATAGCATCGCATAAGCGACGCTAGCTGATAAGTCGTATACACAACTCTTATGAATAAGTTGTATAAGAAACACCAAATGAGCGACACTAATGTTTACATCACTAGGAGCATCGATCTAAAATTGGAAATAACATTGAGATTAACATTGTTTAGATGATGGTATGCACTTGACTCCTACTCTAATGAAATGCTCGATCATGAAGCCATGAAAATGTGTTGCGTTAACCATTGCTATGCCCCTGTATTCATTGTAGTGAAGGTCCTCCACATGTGCTAGATACTTTTTCAAGCATGCAAACAATTCATTCTTAATTTTGATAAAGTATAAAACATTCCATCTACTATGTTCATCAATAAACGGAACATAATACCTTGATCCTGTCAATAAAGGTTCTTGGCTTGTCCCACATACATCTGTTGGTGCATGACAACCATCAACTGATGTTTTGATGAAGGATTGAAGTCAAAGATTGAAGAAAAGACCAGCCAATGAAGCTTGAAGATAGTGCACATTCAGGAAATGAAGACTTGTATACGTATGTACATTAAACTTGTAATTAGCTAACTTGTACTTTTGCTAAGGACATGAGCTTGTAAATAACACCTATATATACAAGTATAAAGTCAGGGCATGAATGAGAGATAAAGATTAGAAGTTACAAGATTCATTAGACACTTTAGAAGTGAAGTAGATCTCTCTCATCAACTGATGTAAAAGTTTTATGATTAGAAGAAAAGTTGCACCCGCTATTTTGCTGAGTACTCCTTGTGTGTTTAATCTTTTGTGAAATGCTTTTGTACAAGTCTAAGTCTATAGTAGAGTGACCTCTGTACAAGCTTTCAGATTCTAATTGTAATCACACTGAGAGAATTGTGAGTAGGAACATTTACATGTGTAAATGTGAAGAAGTGAAGATTGCAACATGCACAAATTCGATGCTAGTTTTTGGTCAGTTCTCCTTCCACAGTCTAAATTTTGAGCAAGCATGAAATCATTCTTTAACTTGGAAGGTAAGCTACCTATGGCTAAAATCATTTGAATAAACTGGTTGTACTTTGAGAGAACTATGCATTAGAAGTTAAGGGTGTCAAAGTCGACTGTAGAGAAGTACAATTTTAGACATAGGTGAATTGTTTGGAGTAAATCTCAAGATTTATTGAACCTTTTGAAATGTTTTGACTTGGAGAGGGTGTGCAATATTTAGGCAACACATCATACAAATTTGTTGATGTATGAAACACCACAAGAAATGAATTAATGTGACACTAGAACACCTCTATGGTCACCATTAACTCATTGCCACTCCAAACTTTGAGAAATGATAGCCTAAAGTGAGAACTTTGCTTCTACAGAAATTCCTAGTCACTGAAATGACATACCTTCAGTATTTTGCTAATTTCTCCTAGCTCACATATTATTTCTCCATGAAACTTTACAGTCTAAAACTAGAAGAGTAGAGCTTTCCAACAAGCTATCATACGCATGAAACAGATCTCTAGAACTCAAGTTATGGCCCTCACAAGATGACCCTGTATGACCTTCCAAAACTGGAAATTTTCGCCTGTTTTAGTAATCCAGAGTGTCTAAAAATAAAAATTCGATGCCTAGCATCGAATTTCAATCAAGGTCGATGCCCGACATCGACTTTGAGCTTTTTTAGGATTTTTTTTTATCACCAGAAATAGCTTCTTTTACACACACATGAAGAAGACCACTTGTATGCTAGAAGTCGATGCCAGACATCGACTTTATGCTGAAACTCGATGCCAGGCATCGAGTTGCTCCACAAACTCATGTTTTTAAAAGATTCAACAACAGGTAACACACAGAGAATGAAAATAATGACTTATTAGCACAAACGCGATAAGAGGCATCAAATTGCTTGGAAAACTTGAACTTTTGAATTCATCACACAGTAGGCAAGCATGGAGATGATGAAGAGAGACTCATACACAGAACTTTACTCAGTTCTTTCTCATAGCTATGAAAACTCAGAAGTTTTACAGATGCTTTCTCACTCAGAGAAGCCCGACTATACTCCATCGTATAAAATGAACTCCTTCTCATTCTTTTCACTTCTTCTCTCTCGCTCTCTCTCCGTGTCAGTTGATACAAACTAACTTATATAGATTTTCGTATTCTCGTGATTTTAAAAAAACTTCTAGAACTAAAGTGAACTAACTTTACAAATATGATACACTTGTGAATTTGTCCCTTCACATAGGCATGGGGTTTTCTTCCTAAGATTTGACCTTCAAATATATGTCCAATTAGTGATTGTTTCTCCAACAGCTCCCCCTCAATCACTAATTGACATTCCCTATTTCTTCATATCATCTTCTTTTCTTTTACTCCTGCCATGCTTTTGAATCTGCTGGTCTTCACACCATCCAAGCTCTTTGTCATTATGTCTGCTAACTGATCTTTAGTAGAAATGTACTCCACTTCAATCTCCTTCTCCATTACCTTTTCTCTGAGAAAATGATACTGTACCTCTATGTGCTTTGTCCTTGCATGAAATACTGGATTTGCTGCAAGATAAAGTGAACTCATATTATCTCCATGTATTTTAGGTGTACCTTGATCAATGCCTAAGCTCTTGAACAATGTCTGCATCCATATGACTTCCTTAGCTGCTTCCACAAGTCCTTTGTACTCTGCTTCAGTTGATGATAATGCTACTGTATGTTGTTTCTTTGAACACCAACTTACAAGCTTATCACCAATGTTTATCATGTAACCATGAGTTGATCTTCTGTCATCTTGGTTACCTGCCCAGTCCGAGTCACTGTAGGCTCTCAACTTCAAAACTTGATGTATAATCCTTCCTTTATAGTTCCTTTGATATATCTGAGAACTCTTTGACCTGCAATCCAATGTGGGTCCTTTGGACAATGCATGAATTGTGACAAAACTCCCACTGCATAACTAAGATGAGGTCTTGTTAGTGTAGCATAAATCAAACTACCCACAAGAGATTGATACTTCCTCATATCTTTGTATTCTGCACCATCATATTTACTGAGCTTGTGATTAACTTCAAGTGGAGTTGAAGCTTCTCTGCAATTTTCCATATCAAACTTCTTTAATAGATTCAGAAGATACCTTTCTTGTGATACATATATGCCATGATCTATATAAGTAACTTCCATTCCAAGAAAGTATGACAACTTTCCTAGGTCACTAATCTTGAACTCTTTCTCAAGTAATCTCTTTACCTGCTTGATTCCTTCATCTAAAGTACCTGTGATTATAATGTCATCTACATAAATACAAATGTAGATTGTACCTTCCTCTGTTCTTTTGATAAGTAGACTTGAATCTACTTTTGAACTTTGATATCCAAGATCATTGAGATCCTTCACCAGTCTATAGTTCCAAGCTCTTGGAGCTTGCTTCAATCCATACAATGCTCTTCTCAACCTGCAAACAAAATTTGGATACCTGGAATCTATAAACCCTTGAGGTTGTTCCATGTATACCTCATCTGATATGTATCCATTCAAGAACGCATTCTTTATATCCAATTGACTTAGAGTCCATCCTTTTGAAGCTGCAATAGCAATGATTGTCCTTATAGTTGACATCTTAGCTACAAGACTGAATGTCTCATCATAATCTATGCCATAGGTTTGGGCATAGCCTTTCACCACCAGTCTAGCTTTGTATCTGGCTATACTTCCATCTGCAAGCTTCTTCACTTTATAAACCCATTTATTTCCAATTACTTTCTTACCATTTGGTTTAGGAACAAGTTCCCATGTCTTGTTCTCCTCCAGTGCATTGAATTCTTCCTTCATTGCTTCTTCCCATTGCTTCTTACCTTTAGCTTCATCATAGTTCTGGGGTTCTTCATCATCTTTGACCATATATGCATAGTTCTTCTGAGTTATGTAAGAAGTATCATAAGAATACCTTTCTGGTTGTCTTCTAGTCCTGCTTGACCTTCTTGGTTCACATTCTTCATAAGTTTATGGATACACCTCTTCATCAAATATAGGAGCTTCTTCATTTCTTCTTGTTAATCCACTTCTAGATGTACTTGCTTGTATATAGTCTTCATCTCTATTCACCTGCACAATTGATTTTCCTTTCTCACATCTTCTTACCTCTTCTTCAAATTCTTCAGCTGTATTACTTTGATCTGCATACCAACTTTTCTGTTCATCAAATGTAACATCTCTAGAAACAATAAATTGTTTGGTTAGAGGATTCCACAATCTGTAACCCATCTGCTTTTCATCATAACCAATGAACACATATTTTTCTGCCTTTGGTTCAAGTTTATGCCTAAGCTGTGATGGCACATAAGCATATGCAATTGATCCAAACACTCTACAATGATCTAGTGTTGGTTTCTTACCCCACCAAGCTTCATATGGAGTCATTCCATTCAGAGCTGCACATGGTAATCTATTCACAAGATATGTGGCTGTATTTACAGCCTCAGCCCAAAGATAATTTGGACAATTCTTCTCCTTCAGCATAGCTCTAGCAAACTCAACCAAAGTCCTGTTTCTCCTTTCTGCTACACCATTTTGTTGTGGTGTATACCTGCAAGTTATTTCTCTCTTAATACCTGCATTCCAAAGATAATCATTGAACTCTTGGGAGAAGTATTCTCCCCCTCCATCAGACCTCAGTCTCTTAAGCTTTTGACCTGTGACTCTCTCTGCATATGCATGAAAATGCTTGAAAGCTCCAAACACTTCTGATCTTTCCTTCAAAACATATAATGTTATCCATCTTGTAGCATCATCAATGAAAAGAACATAATACCTTGAGCCACTGATAGATCCTTCTTTTGTTGGTCCCCATACATCTGTATGAATGAGCTCAAGTACTCCATCATGTTTGAATCCTTTCTTTTGAAATGGTAACATGTGTGCTTTACCCATTTGACATGCTTCACATTTATAAACCATATGTTGATTCTGCACATTTGGTAATCCCAGTATAGACTGATTAGCAACCATAGCTTTAATTCCTCTTTCATTAAAGTGACCTAATCTCTTATGCCAGAGATCAAGTTCTGTAATCACTCCTTCACCATGTGTGAGCAAAGCTTGACCAATGTTCCCTTGCACTCTTAAAGTAAAGAGTCTACCTTCTTTCTTACTAGAGACAATCTGATTATATCCATTATCTGGATCTTCAACAAATACTCCTTCATTTGTAAACCTAACTTGAAAACCTTTTTCAACTATTTGTCCCACACTAATCAAGTTTTTAGGTATTGTAGGAACATACAAAACATTGGTTAGCAAATCTGCTCAACTCTTGCATTTCACTTTTCCAATTGAATGTACACTATGTCTTGTATTATCACCAGTTTGAACTGTATGACTAGAAATACCTTTTTCCAATTCTGACATCAATTCTATGTTTCTTGACAAATGATTAGAACATCCAGAGTCAATGTAAAATACCTTTAGATCTTCTTTATCTGATGTGCTGATGGAGTTCATCATCAATGATGTATGACTTTCATTCTGTGTGTCATTTGCATAGTTGTTGTAGGTGGTGTTGTAGGATTGATTCTGCCCCCAACTTCTTCCTCCACCTCTACCATAGCCTCCTCTCTGACTTTGTCTACCTCTTTGAAAATTACTTTGATATCTTCCACCTCGGCCTCTACTATTGTTGTTTTGATTCTGGTTTGATCCTTGTTGGTTATGCCAACAGTCATGAGCCAAATGATTACTCAATCCACAGATCCAGCAAGCCTTCTTGTTGTTATTTTGATTACCTCTTCCTCTTCCAAATCCTCTTGCTCTTCCTCTACCAGTGCCTTTACCTCTTGCATAATAAGCTTGAGAACTAGACTCCTCTTCATCCTTTGCTTTACCTTTATCTCCTTTCTTCTTGTTCTTCATGTACATTGCAGAACTTTGTCCTTTATCTCCATCTCCCTTCAAGTCTTGCTCATATGTGAGCATCAAACCAAGCAACTGGTTCAAATCTGGAACATAATGATTTAATGAAAGTTCTGTTGATAACACAAAAGGTTTCCACCTTTCATCCCCTCTCAAACCTGCAAGTAGCTGAGCAATCAATCTGTGATCTTCAACATCTTCATCTATGGATCCAAGACTATTTGCAAGATCCTTCATCTTAGTGACATAATCACTAGTGGTTTGACTTGGCTTCTTCTTGAATGTTGTAAAATCTGACCATAGACTTGCTTTCCGTGCTTTAGTAGTACTTTGGAAATGATACTCCAATGCATTCCATATATCTTCAGATGATTCCAATCCTCTGATGTGTGGTAGCAAATGATCAGAGATTGTATTGTAGATGTATGCTTTTGCACTTGCATCCTTCTTCTGCCAATGCTTTAAAGCATCAAGTTCTTCTTTCTTTGGTCGGCTTTCATCTTCAAATACTGGCTTCTCTTCTTCACCTGTAACATATATCATGAGATCCTTACTCATAAGTAAGGCTTCCATTCTCATTACCCATGCGGGGTAATTATCTCTGTCCAGTTTGCCAATGGAGATATGATCTGCCATACTCCTTCCCTTCTGCTGCAACCTTGTGAGCTTAAAGGATAAAGGATAATACCTTTTGGAATTCTTTGTGTATGAGGATACTTCGAAACTAATCTTTTGATGCCTTGTGTCTTCAAATGCTTCACCTTTGAAACTTTAATGGAAAACTTTCCAAAACTTCTCGTACCTTTGTCGTCTTCTGCTCTCGAGAATCTTTCTGCTATGATACCACTTGTTGATGTATGAAACACCACAAGAAATGAATTAATGTGACACTAGAACACCTCTATGGTCACCATTAACTCATTGCCACTCCAAACTTTGAGAAATGATAGCCTAAAGTGAGAACTTTGCTTCTACAGAAATTCTTAGTCATCGAAATGACATACCTTCCGTATTTTGCTAATTTCTCCTAGCTCACATATTATTTCTCCATGAAACTTTGTGGGCTAAAACTAGAAGAGTAGAGCTTTCCAACAAGCTATCATATACATGAAACAGATCTCTAGAACTCAAGTTATGGCCCTCACAAGATGACCCTGTATGACCTTCCAAAACTGGAAATTTTTGCCTGTTTTAGTAATCCAGAGTGTCTAAAAATAAAAATTCGATGCATAGCATCGAATTTCAGTCAAGGTCGATGCTGGGCATCGACTTTGAACTTTTTTAGCCTCTTTTTTTGCACTAGAAATAGCTTCTTTTACACACACATGAAGAAGACCACTTGTATGCTAGAAGTCGATGCCAGACATCGACTTTATGCTGAAACTCGATGCCAGGCATCGAGTTGCTTCACAAACCTCATGTTTTTAAAAGATTCAACAACAGGTAACACACAGAGAATGAAAATAATGACTTATCAGCACAAACTCGATGCCAGGCATCGAATTGCTTGGAAAACTTGAACTTTTGAATTCATCACACAGTAGGCAAGCATGGAGATGATGGAGAGAGACTCATACACAGAACTTTACTCAGTTCTTTCTCATAGCTATGAAAACTCAGAAGTTTTACAGATGCTTTCTCACTCAGAGAAGCCTGACTATACTCCGTCGTATAAAATGAACTCCTTCTCACTCTTTTCACTTCTTTTCTCTTGCTCTCTCTCCGTGTCAGTTGATACAAACTATATAGATTTTCGTATTCTCGTGATTTTAAAAAAACTTCTAGAACTAAAGTGAACTAACTTTACAAATATGATACACTTGTGAATTTGTCCCTTCACATAGGCATGGGGTTTTCTTCCTAAGATTTGACCTTCAAATATATGTCCAATTAGTGATTGTTTCTCCAAGAAAAGTTTCATTAGAAACTTTACATATTTGGTTAGTCAATGAGTGAGTTATGTGCAATACACTTTTCTGTGTAGTGACTCACTTCACAATTAGTGTAAATCTTGAAGATTTGGCATTGGTCTTCCAAAATTGATCAAGATTTTGAGTTTTTCTTGATATAGAGGTGCTCTAACATCAAGTATAAATTGTTCTTTTGGAGATTAACACTCTCCATCAGTGGTATCAAAGCAAGAATCATCAAAATTGAAGAAAGGAGGACCCCGACTACTGCAGTTATACAGAAATCAACTTTTGAAGATTCAAAAGGTGAAAGTTTGAAGTGAAAGCTAGAGAAGGAGGCGTGAAGTTATCAAGAAGACCAAAAGGAATTACATTCAAAGTAAAGGTACACTTATTTCTCATAAAGCTTGAAGAATTTAATACACAGGTGAAGAAAAGATGGGAGATTCTCTTCAGATAGAGAAATTGGATAGAGAAAACTATCCAACCTGGTCAATGAGGATGGAAGCTCATCTTATGAGCAAAGGTTTGATAGGATACATTACAGGTGAAGAAGAAAAACTAGAGTTTAAAGATCCTAGTGTTCCAACTAGGGAGGAGCTCACAGATTTGAAGACATGGATGAAGAAGGATGCTCAAGCAAGGAGCATTATATACATGGGAGTCAATGACTACTTTCTACCTCATATTAGAGGAATTGAAAGTGGAAGTGAGATATGGAATGCTTTGGAGGAGCATTTCCAAAATACTACAAAGTCAAGGAATCAGAGGCTGAAACGAGCTCAGATCGTGATTTCGGCACCATAGAAGGAAGCTGTTTTGATCTCGAAAACATGCTGGGTACGCTCACCAAAATTCATGCAATTCTGAGACTACAAACAGAGGAGTGTCGACGGCACCCTAGATGAAGCGACGACCTGCTCTGATACCAATTGTTGGATTTAGACGTCTGCGGAAGCACGTGAACAACGCAAGGAAGAAGAAGAAGCTTGGAGCACAACACACAATACTGAATGTATTACTAGAGAATGTACAAAGATTGGTAGCCCATTAGGGCAATAGGGTTATATACAAGCCGGGGGAAAAAAACCTCCTAAAGAGGGAAAAAAGTGCCCCGATGGTCCTAGTGTGTTCACACACATCACGATCTAAATATATCAACAAATTTTTGAGAAAGGTTATGAAGTAAGGTTCACTAATGACGGAGTTTATGTGGAAGATCCTAGCAATGGGTACAAACAAATTATTTCAGGACAGAAAAAAGGAAGGCTCTTCGCATTGAAGATTCAAGGCAATGTTGGTCATGCCTTGTTCACTTATGGAGGACATAAGATCTCTAAGTTAGATCTTTGACATAAAAGACTTGGACATTTCAATGAAAGAGGTATTAAGGATATGGTTAACAATGGTTCAGTGCTTGGATTACCTAATGTTGTAGGTCAACATATGACATACAGATGTGAGGCATGTCAATTAGGTAAGGCTCATAAGCAATCATACAATAAGCATGGATTTATGTATTCAGAGAAGCTTGAACTGGTACACACAGATGTGTGGGGACCATCAAAAGACTTTAGCATTAATGGTTCGAGATATTATGTGATTTATGTTGATGATGCTACCAGGTGGATCACCATATATGTGATCAAAGATAAATCAGAGGTATGCAATACATTTAAACATTATCATGTGTATGTAGAAAGAATCACATGTCAAAAGTTGAAGAGACTAAGGTCAGATGGAGAGGGAGAGTATTTCTCTAATGAGTTCATGGATTACTTATGGAATGCATGTATAAAAAGGGAAGTTACTTGCAGGTACTCTCCTCAACAAAATGGTGTAGTAGAGAGTAGAAATAGAACTCTTGTGGAGTTTGCAAGAGCAATGATGAAGGAGAAAAATTATCCCAATTATTAGTAGGCTGAGGCTGTAAATACAGCTACATACTTGGTTAATAGCTACCATGTAAAGCTTTGCAGGGTATGACACCATATGAAGTTTGGTGGGGTAAGAGACCTACCTTGGATCATTACAAAGTATTTGGATGTTTGGCTTATGCAGATGTGCCATCTCAGTTGAGGTATAAATTGGAACCTAAAGCTGAAAAGTATGTATTCATTGGTTATGATGACAAGAAGATGGGTTATAGGTTGTGGAGTCCATCCACAAAGCAATTTCTTTTGTCAAAGGATGTTAAATTTGGTGAGCAAGGTATTTGGTATGTAGGTACACTTAATATTCATGCACGTAATGAAGAAATCTTGGATCAGAAAAAAGGTATATCAATTATTCAAATATATGATGAAGAAGAGAATAATGAAGCAAAAATTGAAGCTCAAGAAAGGCCAAGGTTTGACCCAGAATGTGATGAACTAGAAACTTCAAGAAGTGGAGAACCCAGAAGGTCATCAAAACATAAATGGCAACCTACAAGATATAGCTAGGACACTTTTTTTTTACTACTAAAGATTATGCTTATATGGTGAAATTAGAGGAAGAACCTTCTACATATGAAGAGGCAAAAGGCAAGGAAAATTGGGAGAAAGCTATGCAGGAAGAATATGATGCATTGATTGAGAATGAGACATGGGACTTGGTTCCTAAACCAAATAGCCAGAAGATCATTGGATGCAAATGGGTCTACAAAACAAAAAGGTATGCGAATGGAAGTGTGTCTAGGTATAAAGCTAGACTTGTTGTGAAAGGGTATGCTCAGACATATGGTATAGATTATGATGAGACCTATAGTCCTGTGGCAAAGATGACAACCATAAGGACCCTAATAGCTATTGCAGCATGTAAAGGTTGGAAGCTATGTGAATTTGATGTGAAAACTGCTTTTCTAAATGGTTACATTTCAGATGATGTTTTCATGGAGCAACCAGAAGAATTCAAGGATAAGAGGTATCCACAATATATATGTAAGCTCAAGAGAGCTTTGTATGGTTTGAAGCAGGCCCCAAGGGCATGGAATTATAGACTTGCCAAGTTCTTGAAGGAACTTGGTTTCCAAGTATCTAAAGCAGATAGTAGCTTGCTTGTCAAAGCAAGTGATGATGGGTTTATTTATATGTGCATATATGTTGATGACATAATTCTTACAGGTACATATGAGAAGGGCATACAAAGCCTCAAGAAGCAAATGGAGAGAGAGTTCAAGATTAGTGACTTGGGAGACTTGTCATATTTCTTGGGTATGGAGGTCTCATATACTCAACATGGAGTATATGTAACTCAAGAAAGGTATTTGAAGAACTTGTTAATCAATTTTAAAATGGAAGATTGCGGGGTAGAACCTACTCCAATGGAGGTGAATCACAAATTGAGCAGACATGGAGGAGAAGAATTCAAGGACTTGAAGCTTTGTCAGAGTTTGGTGGGTAGCTTGATATATGCTACTTTAACTAGGCCTGATTTGTCATATGCAGTTGGAGTGTTGTCTCAATTCATGCATTGTCCTAGTAAAGAACATTGGGTTGCAGGACAAAGAGTATTGAGATACATTAAGGGCACACTCATGGAAGGTTTGTATTATGGTTTTACATCAGATACAAACATCAAGATATACAGTGATATAGATTGGACAGGTAATCATGATGATAGGAGATCAACCTATGGCTACTTATGTTATGTGGGAGATAAGTTAATCTCTTGGTGTTCCAAGAAGCAACATACAGTTGCTTTACCATCTACAGAGGCAGAGTATAAAGGTATGGTTGAAGCTGCAAAGGAGGTCATATGGGTAAAGACTCTCATGAAGAATTTTGACATCTTTCAGAGTACACCCACTATTCATGGAGATAACATGAGCTCATTGTATCTAGCTGCTAACCCTCTTGTTCATGCCAAGACCAAACATATTTGTTGAGAGTTCCATGCTCCACCCTTTTGTCCAAACCTAGAATCATTCTCATGCAAGTTCACTTATCCCACATGCAAGGGAATTCTCCCAAACTCCATATAAGCAAGGCCTCCCTTCACTCCTCACAAGCTCGTTCACTCTAGGCCATTGCCAAGAGTGTCCACTCCCTCCTCATGGAGTCTTCATGCTCCTAGAGAAACTCATGTAAGTCTTTTCATATTAATCAAGTTCATTATGTTTTCATTTCTTCTGTTTCATCCTCCTTAATCTAATTAGTGTGTGGTTAATAGTAGATTAGGAGTCATTTTCTTTATTTCAACATGGTATTAGAGCATAGGTTAATGTTTTTTGTCTTTGAGTTCATATTCTTATTTTCTTCATCATCATTAGCATAGATGTATTTTTTTATGCCTCCCTTCCTCCATATAAGCAAGGCCTCCCTTCACTCCTCACAAGCTCATTCACTCTAGCCCATTGCCAATAGTGTCCACTCCCTCCTCATGGAGTCTTCATGCTCCTAGAGAAACTCATGTAAGCCTTTTCATATTAATCAAGTTCATTATGTTTTCATTTCTTCTGTTTCATCCTCCTTAATCTAATTAGTGTGTGGTTAATAGTAGATTAGGAGTCATTTTCTTTATTTCAACAATATTGAGATTCAATATCACGTTCTTAGAGAAAAGGTGATTGATAAGGAGATTGAAGTCATACATACTTCAACAAAAGATCAGATTGCAGATATGCTAACCAAAAGCTTGGATGGACCAAAGCTACAGAGATTCAACGACATGGCAGGTATAAAGAAGATGGAGAAAACCTCAATTGATGATTGAGGGGGAGCTATGGTGCATGACAACCATCAATTGATGTTTTGGATGAAGGATTCAAGTCAAAGATTGAAGAAAAGACTAGCCAATGAAGCTTGAAGATAGTGCTTATTCAGGAAATGAAAACTTGTATACATATGTACATTAAACTTGTAATTAGCTCACTTATACTTTTGTTAAGGACATGAGCTTGTAAATAACACCTATATATACAAGTAAAAAGTTGGGGCATGAATGAGAGATAAAGAATTAGAAGTTACAAGAGTCATTAGAAACTTTAGAAGTGAAGTAGATCTCTCTCATCAACTGATGTAAAAGTTTTCTGAATAGAAGAAAAGATGCACCCGATATTTTGCTGAGTACTCCTTCTATATTTTTTTTGTGAAATGCTTTTGTACAAGCCTAAGTCTTTTGGACAGGGTGCGAATCTTTAGACGACACATCATACAAAGTTTCATTAGAAATTTTACGTATTTGGTTAGTCAATGAGTGAGTTATGTGCAACAAACTTTTCTGTGTAGTGGCTCACTTCACAGTTACTGTAAATCTTGAAGATTTGGCATTGGTATTCCAAAATTGATCAAGGTTTTGAGTTGTTCTTCATATAGTGGTGCTCTAACATCAAGGATAACTTGTTCTTCTGGAGATTAACACTCTCCATCAACATCCATATGTACTAAGTCCAATAAGTTGTTGTGGATGTAGCCTTTGTGGTTGAATGGTTGTCTTTGTGACTTCCCAATCTGACATGCATCATATCTATTGATCATGTTTTGCTTTGATATATTTGGTAGTCCTAGAAAACTTTGATCCCTTCATTTATCCTTTAAGGTTCTTTCATTCACATGAGCTAGCCTCTTATGCCACACTTGAAGCTCACTTAGGGTTTGAGACCCAAATTTGAATAGAGCTATATTTTTTGTTTCTCCTACTTCAAAAGTAAAGAGCCGACCATGCTTCTCACCTCTGGCTATCTTCTTGACATGGATCTTCCACAAAAGCTCCATATTGGGTGAACCTAACTTGCAAGCCTTTTTCAACTATTTGGCCTACACTTATTAGGTGTTTTGTAATAGTAGAGTACGTTGCAGAATGTTTTTCCTACCATTGGAAGTGCTGACATTACTGTTCTTCTCCACACTTTGCTTTGTGGCATCCCCTCTTTGAACTTCTTGTCAGTGCTTTGGAATTTCCAAATCAGATAAGAGAGCCATGTTGCATACAACATGATTTGAACATCTTGAATCAATGTAGAATAGATGATCATCTTCTTTACCTTCCTTCTGGCTTAGATTCATCAAGATTAATGAGTCTTCACGTTGCTGATCATCAAAAGAATTGTTGTAATACCTTTTGTTATAGCCTCTGTTGTTATTGCTGAAGTTATGTCCAGCTCTACCTCTATTGCTGCCATATCCACCTCTTCTACTTCCTTTCTGGTTTTTCCATTGAACCAACAATTTTGAGTGGTGTGGTTGGTCTTATCACAGATGGCATAATGCTTAACATTTTGGCCTTTGTTTTGTCATCTTTTGGTCCTTTTTTCTTCCCTTTCCACTTGCTCTTGCTTGCAAAGTTGGCTTGGGAAGTCCGCTCTTCATTTTCTTCCTTCTTCTTGTTGATATATTTAGGTAGTCATGTGTGTGAACACACTAGGACTGTCAAGGCATGTTTTTCCCTCTTTAGGAGGTTTTTTTACCCCGGCTTGTATATAAGCCTATTGCCCTAATGGGCTACTAATCTTTGTACATTTTCTAGTAATACATTCAGTATTGTGTGTTGTGCTCCAAGCTTCTTCTTCTTCCTTGTGCTGTTCGCGTGCTTCCGCAGACGTCTAACTCCAACAATTGGTATCAGATCGGGTCGTCACTTCATCTAGGGCGCCATCGACACTCCTCCGTTTGCAATCTCCGAATCGCATGAATTTTGGTGAGCATACTCAGCGTGTTTTCAAGATCAAAATTACTTCCTTTTGTGGTGCCGAAATTGCGATCTGAGCTCGTTTCGGCCTCCGAACGCATTATCACAGTGCTTCTGCAGGCTATTTTGTCTTTTTGTGCCATAGATATATACCAGTTTCTGTTCACCAGTATAAGTGTCTCGAAGTCTGCTATAGGTCTAGTAGAATTCGTTTGGGCAATTCTGTTCAACTTTTTGAGATACAGTCAATTTTGTGCATCAAGGTATTTTAGTCACTGGCCATGGCTGAAAGCAATGATGTATTTCGTATGTTGGCTGTTGAGGATAAGTTGGATGGTACCAACTACCCATTATGGGCTTATATGGTGCGACATGTGTTGGTTGCAAAAGGACTGTGGAACATTGTGCAAGGTGCCGAAAAACGTCCTATAACACCTGCAACTGTTACAACTACAGGTATTGAAGCTGATGTAGAAGGTGCTGAAGATGATGATATTCTGCATATTCCTGTTCGTGCTTTTGCTGCACCCACTACAGAGCAGATTCACTGGGATGGCAAATATGTCCAGGCACATGCATTGATAGCGTTGTTTGTCAAACGTGCCATTATTCCTCACATTCGCTCTTGTAGAACAACTAAGGATGCTTGGGATACACTTACCACATTATACCAAGCTAGGAACGAGGCTCGTGTTGCTTACCTCCGAAAACAGTTGGAGAGTGAGCACATGAATGAAGGTGATTCTATGGAGAGTTTCCTAACAAAGATCAAAGACTTGAAGCAACAATTGATTTCTGCTAATGAGGTTATACGAGATAGCTCACTTGTGCAAACCGTTCTGAATGGTCTTCCTGATTCATATCTGAGTTTTGCTTCTACTCTTCGGTTGATGATGAAAGGCAATCCAAGTGCCTTAGCATTTGAGGAGTTAGTCTCTGTTCTGTTGCAGGAAGATCAGTCGAGGTAGAATAGGTCCATTATGCGAGTTGCAGATCAAGCTTTCCTGGCTAGTTAGAAGGGCAAAGGAAAATGGAGCTCTTCAACTAGTAAGCAGAAATCTGCTAATTCTGCATATTTGAAGAAGGAAGATAAAGATGAGAAGAAATCAGAAAAGTAGAAATTGTTTTGTAAGTACTATAAAGGGAATGATCATATCATAAAGAACTGTCCAAAATTGGCTGCTAAAGAGGCAAAGAAGAAAGAGGTTGGAATGGTTGTTATAGAGGCCTCTACACCAAAAACAGAGTCTGCTAATCTTGTGCAGGAAGAAGAATGGGCATTTACTATTGTCTGTAGTTTTGACCCATCTTCTCATGAGCAGTGCATGTTTGCAGTAGACTCAGATGTTTGGTATTTTGACAGTGGGGCGACCAAACTATTACCTTGCAGCACAGTTTCTTCTCTTCACTCGAGCCTGCCCCTACAGGGAATACTATTACATGCACCAACAACTCCTCTTATCCTGTTATGAGAGTTGGTAAGATCATTTTGACTACTACTGATGGTAGTTCTTTCACTTTGTCAGATGCTTTATTTGTGCCAGGGATAAAAAAAGAACCTCTTATGAGTTTCTGCATTAGCCAAGATTGGCTTGGTTGTGAAATTTGTTGATGATAGGTGTATACTGTCAAATGGCGATGTGATTATTGCTTCTGGCATTTTATGTCGTGGGCTGTATAAGATCATAGACTATGAAAGATCTGTAAATGATTTGGCATGTGCAGTAAATGATTCTCAGGCTATGTCAGATGCAAAGCTTTGGCATGCACGCTTTGGTCATGTGAATTTTGCTAGTTTGCTATGCTTGCACAAATCTGAAATGGTGTCCTCTTTGCCCAAACTTGAGGCACCTGGAAAACATGTTTGTGAAGGCTGTATTTTGGGCAAAATGCAGCGTTCGTCCTTAACAAAGGATGGTTCAGTTCGGGCTACTCAGAAATTGTAGCTTGTACATAGTGATGTCTGTGGTCCTATGCAGACACCTTCTTTTGGGAATTATCTTTACTTCGTGACTTTCATCGATGATTTTTCCAGGCATGCATGGGTATATCCATTGAAGGCAAAGTCTGAAGTGTTCATGTGCTTCAAACAGTTTTTGATTTTGGCCGAAGATTTGTTAGCATGTAAAATGGGCACCCTCCGTTCTGATCGAGGGGGGGAATATATGTCCTCGGATTTTAATGCATTTCTGGCTGAACGTGGGATAAAACACCAATGTATAGTGCCATATACACCTCAACAGAATGAAGTTGCTGAACGAAAGAACAGGTCACTCATGGAGATGGCAAGGTGTATGGTCAAGAGTGAGGCTTTACCACATAGTTTCTGGCTTGAGGCTGTCATGTGTGCAACATATGTCTGAACAGGTGTCCCACTAAAGCGCTGCAATCTATCAATCCATATGAGGCTTGCCATGACCACAAGCCATCTGTTGCTCATCTGCGTGTTTTTGGTTGTTTGGCATATGCATTAGTACCTGAACAACATCACAAAAAATTGGATGATAAAGGAATAAAATGTATTTTTGTTGGGTACAGTTTTGAAAGTAAAGGCTATCGTCTGTATCATCCACATACTAAACACATTCTGGTTAGCTGTGATGTTGTTTTTGTGGAATATGCTATTCAACCATTGCTTTCATGTACTAAGGAGACATCTATTAGCTCCAAAGACATGTATGATACTTTGCTGCCTCTTTTTACAGGTGGACAGTCTAGTGCTGGTCCTAATGAGGCAACTTCTCAGCCTTTGCAGGTTTCATGTGATGATGCAGATATTTCTATTTCTGATGCAGATGTACATGATGCACTTATTGATGAGAAAGCTGATATTGAGCAGGCAAAAACTATGCAAAAATGGCTGGTGCAGACTTTGCGTGACAACAAATTAGATGCACCTCTATCATATTGTACTCGTTCAGGCTCTCATAGTGCCTCTTTTGCATCACATTGCTATTCTATGGCTGCATCTAGTCTCTGTGATGAGAATGAGCTTGTTTCGTTTGATGAAGCACAAAATTCAAAAAATTGGATGGCTGCTATGCAATCTGAATATGATGCTATAATGAAGAATGGTACTTGGTCTTTATGTGACTTGCCTCCTGCAAAGAAGGCCATCGACACTAAGTGGGTACACAAGCTGGAACGTAAACCCAATGGTACAGTTGACAGGTATAAGGCCAGGCTTGTTGCAAAGGGTTATGCACAGGAAAGAGGCATTGATTTTGATGAGACCTTTGCACGTACATGTCGTATGACTACTGTTTGGAGCATCTGTGGACTTGCAGCTCATCATGGTTGGAATGTACATCAACTGGACATTAAAACAACATTTCTGAATGGTGACTTGCATGAAGAAGTGTATGTTTTTCTGCCCCGTGGCTTTGTGCAGAAAGGGCATGAAAACCAGGTGTGCAGGTTAAAGAAGGCATTATATGGTTTAAGGCAAGCACCACGTGCTTGGTATGAGAAGATACATGCCTATCTATGTTGGAGCAAGTCTATGACAAGCCTAAGTATTGGCTTGAGTCCCACAAAGTCATAGAAAAAGCCTTAAAATGAAGACTATGTAAATTTCACTTGTGAACTACCTCTAGTAACTTTTGAAGAGTTTACTTAATGTAAAAGTGAAAGAATCTTAAGTGGTTGAGTTCACTTGATCAAGAATGGAAAGAGGAGCCACGAATTCGTGATTTGTGGTAGGTAGAGAATCAAATCAATCATTGATTGATTGGAGAGTGATTGAGGGAAGTTAGCCTCCCAAACTCAACTATAAATAGATGGCAGTTTTAGTTGTGGTTAGAGAGACCTATGTGAAGACCTCCAAGAGCTGAGCTTTATGCCATATCAAAGTGTGATTACAAGGCACACATATGTATCAGTAAGTCATTGTATTGTACAATTGTCATAAGTCGCTTTGGGTACATAGAGAAAGTAGTTGCCGATCGTGGAGAGTTAAATGCGAGAGAAGCTAAAGAGTTCTTTGAGCGTCACGGTATTCGTTTGTCTCTCAGTACTGCATATAACCCAGAGGCCAATGGTAAAATAGAGAGAGGGCATCCACCTATTGTGAAAGCCATATCTAAAGCATGTAATGGTGACATCAAACAATGGCCTAAATTCTTACCTTTTGCACTTTGGGCAGATAGAATGACATGCACACGTACTACTGGATATATGCCTGCTAAACTCATGTACTGTCAAAAACCATTGTTTCCAATTCAGTCTCATATTTCTGCATGGTCAAATTTGCCTTGGTCTGAAAACATGTCTACTGATGATTTTTTGAGTTTGCGTATTAAACAGTTAGAACAAGGTAAATTAAGACTTGATGATGCTGTTGAAAAATTAAGAGAATCTAGAATGAAGAACAAGCATCATTTTGATAAAACTCATCGATTGCGTCCTAAGCCAATTGAAGTAGGAGATTGGGTGCTCATTTATGATACTACATTTGACTCTCAATATGATGCATGCAAAAAGCTCACTCAACGGTGGTTTGGGCCATACATTGTATCAAAAGTCAACAATAATGGTACGTATGCTCTTTGTGAATTAAATGGTGTTGCACTAAAAACTTTGATTGCAGGTAAAAGGATAAAGCTATTCAAGAAACGTGATAATGACGAGTACATTTTGGATGAGGACATTGAAGAAGATGACAACAATGAGGCCGATTCATAAACAGGAGTATCCATGTTATAAAAATAAAAAAAAAGGAAGAAAAAAAAAATATATATTTATAAATATCATTTCAAGTTCATGTTGCTTTGTTTTTTTTGCAAGTTCATTCTATTTTTTTTTCCATTCTTGTTTCATGCATGTTTGTTTTCAGTCTTTGCATTGCATTGCATATCCACATCACTTGAGTCAAAAAAAAAAAAAAAGGGAAAAATGATGATTTCTCTACTTGTGTAAAATTGTATCTTGAGTAGTAATTTATCTACTAAGAAATCGGTTATAATCTAGGATTATGGAAAGATAGGACATGTAGATTTGGAGGTTTATTTTGGTGACATGACTTTCATATATAAACATGCATATGTATCTTGTATCGAAAGCATAATTGTTGAAGTCCTAGCTCCTGCTACTGCATGTTTCTACATCTTTAGTCCATCTCACAACACTTGTATCGGAGTTTAAACGACTGTTCTCCGTCATCAAAAATGCTTGTACCTTGTATCGGGGTTTAATTTTTCCCCGTCATCAAAAAAAAAAAAAAAAGTTGCTACATGTTACCAAGAAGTTTACACTTTCTTCCACCCCAAAAAAGTGATCGTAACCATAAAGTTGCCGAATCATCATCGTCATCAAAAAAAAAAAAAAAGAGCAAGCCAAAGGAGGATAAAGAGGCATAGTAGAATAAATCACGGGCTATATAGGCAGATTTATGCATTAGTGGAGTTTAGTTAGATTTCCTTGCATGTTATTAGAGAAAGAGCATATTCATATTTATGTAGGAAATGAGTTGATCTAAAATAAGCTAAAGATGAAAGATGTCCCTTGAAAATCCTAAATCTTTGTTTATAATCATATTTAAGGTAGATTGCTTTATGAAAAAGGTACAAAATTTTCTTCAAGATGAGAGGAACTGATGCTTAAAACAACTCAATACATCCACTTCCACTTCATATTGATGCTTCTTTTTTTTCTTTCTTGTTGCCAATGTTGCTTGTTCACTTGCATATATGTTGCCTATTTGTTCATGCATATTCATGTTGCCTGTTTCAATTCTTTCTTTCATGCAAAATTTGCTTCATGTCACGTTACCTACTGATTCATGCATATAATCAATTTTCCTTCCATGTTTCTTATGTTGCCTATAAAAGAATTTGATGCCTGGAACATTTTGTTTTTCACAGATGCTAGAGTGGCACTTCCGGAGGAATCGCAGGTTTAGTGGGGGCGAATGTCGTCGAGATTTTCTCTCCTCTCTCACTTGTGAAGGCCTACAAAAAACATATTTGGTGAAGGTAGCCGGAATTCCCCGAGCAGTCCAGGATGCATCAAGGATGTCAAAGGAAGCTCACATACAAAGTTTCAAAGAAATCAAGAAAGTCCATCGTAGCGGTCAAAGCTGGTCAAAGTTGGGAAATTAGAGCAAAAATTTCATTGTCACCAAATTAAATGAAAATCCACATACTTGTAAAGATTGTCAAAGGCAGTCTATAGCCCAAATTTTAGCAAAAAATAGATTTTGTAGCACATTGATATGCTATGTTCATTTTGTAAAAATGTAATTTTTCTAGTTTGACCCTACAAATTCTTGTATAGAAATTTATGTTAGCCATATGGTTTGGCATGTATAAAGATCATATGTGGCTACATATCTGTACAAATTTTCAAGGCCATCAGAGCTTCCTAGAGACCTTAATGCCACCTTGCAAGCTTCCAAATGTAGTCAAACTTGTACAAGGGAGATTCAGATGGGAGTTATTTCTTCATATTCCTGAAGGAGATCTTTGGAAACATAGTCCTACAAAGCTTCATCTTCATCAAAGCCTATTTGGAGGGTCAAAGAGCACAAAGTCCAGTTTTCAAGATCACCGCAGTTTTCTAGTTTAAGCAAATTGAAGGGTTGAAGGGCCACCACATGGCGAAAGTTGATTGAGCCATGTTGTACGATCAAGATGAGCTCATATTCAAGGGTGGAGATGCACTTATGCTTAAAGCAAGGAGGATCCACGAGTTTTTCCATAAAAGAAGATAATTTTCGACAATCAAAGATCAATAATGCAGCTTTTCTCCAAAAATAGTGGCTTATCTTATCCGAGTTGATGTCAGCACTGATCCGACGGTCTAGATCATCCCCAGATCCAATGGTGGAGAATGAGGGCACCTAAATTTCACTCCTTTACACTAGATTTGATAGAAAGAACAATTCCAAGCCATTGATTTGATTAATCAAATGGTTGTAATCAAAAGTAGTGATCCTAGAGTTGAGAGTTGATTTCTCTAGATCCAAGGGCCCAAATTCATTCAAAAAACTATATAAACCCCCCTCCAAACTCCTAGAGCATCATTGTTAGGCATCCATAGGGCTCATGCTAGCTTACGGTTTCCTTGAGACGATCACCCTCGGTTGAGCGAGTGAGGATCCAAGGTGAGCTAGTATGAGTATAGAACCTAGTTTCAAATTTAAGTTAGAACTCCAATCTAGGATAGGCTCTTGAAACCAGCATCTCTATCTTGACTCACCCTCGGTGGAGCGTGTGAGTGAGTTAGAGCTGATTTTAATGAGTCTTAGACTTCTTTAGTTAGACGTTACGAGCCTAGACAGACATAGGGTCACTGGAGTGGAACTCACCTTCTTACGTGTGACATTCGGTTGAACTGTCATGGTTTGAGGGTCGGAACCACCTTTGATTAGTAGACTGCTTAGCATGACGTACCACGACGATATTTTACATGTAACTTAATTCAAATTCTTTTAATTCATGTCACTTGTCACTTATCTCTTCTCGCATGTCTCTCAGTCTCTTAAGTATTTTTAAATGTCTTCTATTTTCTTCTATGTGTGAGAAGGCTCCACACGATTGCGTTGAACCAGTGAGGATGTCTCATTGAGCTTGTGAGTAAACTCTACCATCATGATTCACTTGCATGCATATAATCCATACATATCCATACATATTTATTAGTTTCTGAAAGTGTATAAGAAGCTCCAATATTAGACCATTCTTCCTTTCGAAAATGATTTATGTGTAAGGATTCCATCTATTCACGTCATGCATACATATCATCCAAAGAAGACTATGCATATGGATTAGAATTAGGAAGTGTTTAAGAAGCTCCTTCAATGGACCATTCTTCCTTCCAAATTTGATTCGTGTGTATGGTTCTCTTTCATTCTTATCATTCATGTTCATAAATCTAACTTGCACTCCTACTTTCCCATTCCCATAATCATTTCAACATCTCTCTCTTCTCCATCCTCAACATTAATTTCACTTTCATGTCCTTAAACCATCCAACATTCATTAGCTTCATACACCCTGTGTGTGCCACGACCGGACCCGATCCACCCGGATTGCGATCACCTCCACAACGTGCTACTGATGTGCTTCTGATCATTGTTGTCTATGTTGATGACATGCTGTCACTCATCTTATTAAGAAGCATATTGCTTATTTTAAGGCTGATTTGCATGCCTCATTTGAGATGTCTGATTTGGGGCATTTGCATCACTATTTGAGCATTCAGTTTATGCAAGTTGATGGTGGAATTACTTTGTGTCAAACAAAATATATTGACACATTATTGCAGCGTTTTGGCCTTGAAGATTGTAAGCCTATTGCCACTCCTATGGAGACAGGTTTACGATTGATTTTTCATGATGCTGGAGATGCATTTGATGTTGTTCTCTATCAGCAGGCTATTGGATGCTTGATTTACTTATGCATTACTTGGCCAGATATTCAGTTTGTTGTCTCACAGATGAGCAGGTTTATGCATTGCCCAGGAGTCAAGCATTGGCAGGCAATTAAGCATATCTTTTGCTATTTGAGTGGTACTCGTCTATTTGGGTTGTTTTATCCCAAGGGGGGATCACTAGCACCAGATTTGCATGCTTTTTCTGACTCTGATTGGGCTGGTTGCTATGACACTCGTGTGTCCACTAGTGGCTTTTGCTTCATGCTTGGTAGCTCATGTATATCTTGGTTAAGCAAGGAGCAGCCTACTCTGGCCACTTCCAGTTGTGAGGCTGAGTATAGGGCAGCTTTCACAGTGACTGTTGAGTGTGTGTGGCTCAGATGCCTTTTGGCTGATTTGGGTGTTGGTCAGACTTCTGCCACCACCATCTTCACTGACAGTCAGAGCGCATTGGCAGTTGCGAGGAACCCTGTGTTCCATGCTCGCACTAAGCACATTGAGGTGCATTATCACTATGTCAGGGAGAGGTTCTCTGCTGGGGAGATCAGCTTGGCATATGTGCCCACATAGGAGAACATTGCAGACCTTTTCACGAAGGCTTTGCCTAGGGAGAAGTTTGAAGCTTTTCGCAAATCTTTGGGCTTACTTTTTTTTGTGGAGTGATTTCCACATAGCTTGGCACTTCCTTATACATGAGTGGCAACTCCTTGTTCACCACATCACTCCAAGGGGGATTTGTTGATATGTTTAGGTAGTGATGTGTGTGAACACACTAGGACCGGCGGCACACTTTTTTCCCTCTTTAGGAGGTTTTTTTCCCTCGGCTTGTATATAAGCCTAATGCCCTAATGGGCTACTAATCTTTGTACATTCTCTAGTAATACATTCAATATTGTGTGTTGTGCTCCAAGCTTCTTCTTCTTCCTTGTGTTGTTCGCGTGCTCCCGCAGACATCTAACTCCAACACTTCTTGCCTTTCAGCTTCTTGTCCTGCTTATCTAGATATAGAGCACTAGTTGAATTACCATGATAGGAGTTACCTTCTTTTTGCTATTTTTTACTTCTTCTTCAATCAGCTCTCGAATGGATGCCAATTGATCAACAACCTCTTTTACCTTTGTAACAAACTCAATGATGGTTTGTTTTTTAGCCTTATTCATTTGATTGAGCTTATTTCGAAGATGGTTCTTCCTTGCCTTTGTACTAGTAGAAAAGAAAGTCTCTAGGGCATCCCAAGTCTCTTGAGATGTCTTGCATCCTCTAATATGTGGTAAAAGAAAATTAGAGATAGATTTGAGTATGTATGACCTTGCTTGAGCATCCTTTGCACACTAAAGTGTCATCTTATCTATTTCCTCTTGAGTAGGTTGGACCTTTGGATCTTGGAGTAGGCATTGCTTCATCACCTAATACAATCCCGTATAGATTTCTGACTAGATCACAGAAAACTTGCTAAATCCGATGAAATTTATGAATTAAAACACTAAGAGCAGCCAACACATCCACAATTAGAAAAATTCCTCTTACGAGAGTTTCATACATAGGGTTGTCTTGCTATAGTTCACAGAATCCCTAATTTATCACAAACAATGAAGGAGCAATAACTTTAACTCTAATTGGATGTCATCCCAATTTTTTTGGGGTGTGGAGAAGATGACCCTGAGACTACAAAACTATGATTTCTTTGAATCTACTAAACCAAATAATATGAAAATGTGTATACATAAACAAGCTAGTGACATCTTTCCAATGAATGTTAACACTTGAACTAGAGCTCCGTTAGAGAACATCAGCTTTGCAAGTTGAGTAAATATGAAGAAGAAGATGCAGAGAAATGAAGGAGCAATCCAAAGATGGCCAAAGTATATGTATATTGCTTCTATTGTCTTCCAACATAGTGTAGAATGTTTGTGAGTCATTATATAGAGTCTTGAGTAGCTTTCCATGACTCAATCCTCTTGAATTTGAATTCAAATTGAGCGGGATAATTTGTTGTGATTGATTGAATCTACTATTCCTATAATCTAGGAAAAGAGAAAGTTGAAATCACATCTACTTCTTGATTGATTGTTTGAGAATCATTTTCAACTACTTATAACTTGTGGTTTTTTGGGCTTTTACTATTTTCATTTACAAAGATAAATACCTTGAACCTTACAAGAAATGATCATAAGTGATCAACCAACCAATACAAAGAAATAATGAGCACATAAATGCTATTGTTCAAGGTACATATATAGCAACATCCAAACGATGGTTTGATGTAGACCATATCCACCTCAATCATATTACAAGCTTGGTATTTTAATAGATATAACTTCTTATAACATAATCTAATTGAGAAAAATGCGATTCAACACATATCCGAGTTAGTTCAACACATATCCGAGTTAGTTCAACACATATCCGAGTTAGCAGAACTACATAGCATCTGATTGAGGAGTGTTCTAATAGCCCTGAGGTATCACATGGCTATATGCCATGCTAAGAGAAATCCCTCTCATATCATCATTGATAGATGGCCCTTTGTCTCAATAAAATTAGGGCATGCCATGATTTCTTAAACAATCAAGGCATTGATTGATTTAGGTGCAGAAACTAGTGTTATAATATATTCTTTCTATCAGAACATGGGACTATCAATTAACCTTATCGAAGCCTATCTTGTAGGATTGGGAGGAGTGGGAACCCCTTGCATGGGCAAGTTGGAGCTTCCCATGTTGATTCAAGATGTTTTCAATGACGGTTAAAGCACTAGTATGCCACGATGAAGACCTCACTGATTCTTTCATCCTAGGTGAAGACTAGATCTATCATCATGCAGTCAACTTAAATCTAAGAAGTAGAATTCTTTAGATTTGGGTAAATGAGTAGGATGTCACAATAGAGCTAGAAAATTACACGATCAATGATCTAATAACTGCCAAGGCTACTAGTTTGACTATGATTAATCATGACAAAAAGGATGATGTTATTGTTCAAAACTACGTGATGTAGAAGAATTCAACTATAGAAGAACACGCAAGAGGGGTGATGGAACTCCCTTCTTTTTCAAGGCTACTAGTTTGAATACGATTAATCATGAAGAAAAGGATGGTCTTATTCTTCAAACCTATGTGATGTAGAAGGATTGAGCTGTAGAAGAACAGACAAGAGAGGTCTCAGGAGGTGATGGTCTCAGTATTGCAACTTGAGAAGTAGTACAATTGGCACAAGAAGACTCATGAATCAAGAAGAAAGGTAGCATTGCAATGCAAAGCAGTTCATGGTGTGAAGCAGATCTAGGTATGCAAGGGTGAGCACCCGATTGCTCCTTTGCTGGTGCAGCCTTTGCTTAGGAAGCAACCAAAGAAGCCAACGTTGTAGGACATGGAAGGTCTCATTCACAAAGAGTACTCTCCATTTGGGTACCAAAGTGGTCAATAAAGGCTGACAACAATTCTAGACAAATCTGGGTGCCGTAGACCTGCTTATGAGCTAAGATCGCTACACATGAGGTCTTATGGTTTGACCACTACTCATCCATCTCAACCCCTTGGAACCTCTAGTGAAAGCTATTGTAAATACACCTTCATGTAAATTCAAGCGTAGAATAAATTGGAAATGGGTACTAAAAAGTCCCATGGCCAAGTCAATTCATCATTGAAACCCCTATATGTACCAAAATGAAAAACTTGAAATCTAATAAGGGATGTCTGGAAATTGAAATCTTGTAAAAAACCACCCAAACCAACATTGTAAATCTTTGTACACTACTAGAAGCATTTTGAGATCAATGCATCACCCAAGTATGCATGTAGGTCATGAACTAACTACACTAACACTCACAAACACCAATTTCACACATCATTCACAAACGCATTAACCACACAGAGGGGTCAAAGGGCATCATGTTGGTATTGTAAAGGGAACAAGGCATCATCATGTTTCTAATACAATATTAATGTGGGTCTTCTTATTCTAGAAAATCTATTAAACAGCTTAGTTACCATCGTAACCCATGGTCAAAGCAGACACGAGCTCTCAACGAGTAGACATTAGTGTTACCTATCTCTGAATGTCCCAAAGAAATATTGAAAGCACTTTTGCAGGTGCAAACCATCCCCATTGAGGGCCCTCCTAGAGGACACACAGCAAAGGTTAGCTCTCACTCCCACTCGTTCAATAAAATGACATGATCTCTAGGATATGCCTACATTTGGGAAGCTAATTGTGAGTGAATAATATATCAATTTTTCACCTGAAAATTTGAGCAATTACAAAACACTGTAGAGGTTCAACCCATCTAGCAGAAGGCACGATTAGTTGATACTTTAGTGCAAGATTACTCAAACCAAACTTTATGAGATGTTACTTCACTATCTTGAAATAGGATCCAATATTTCAAGAGTAGAAGGCCTTTGCACCTCCATTCAAGCGGATGTGAGGATCGATTCCATGTGCCCAACCTAGAGGATCCATGCTAACTCTAGACATCTCACTAGTAGTGGAACACATTTTATAGCCATTCACAATTCGGCTCCCTAGTTGAAGCACTAATGAAGCATCCATAGCTCAACAAGTGGTACCACCTATATCGACTAACCTTGTGTTTCTAGGGCCCATTGGCCTCGATGAATTAGGCAATGTCAATTTCGAAGAACTTCTTGGAGAGGTAGACGTTTGTTGGAAATTTAGTAGGCCCATAACTAATACCACAGGTCCATAGTTCCATAGGTCCAGGATCTACAACATAGAATCCATCAATCTTCCAATATTGACAAAACATGAACATACCACATCTTCCAATATTGACAAAACATGAACATACCACACTTAATCATACAAATGATGAGACAAAGATAGAGAAGGATTAGCCAACATATGTAAAGTGTTACGTAAGCCACTACTTACTCACACTATCATATATTCAAATGTCAATTTACAATGTGGGGGCAAAACTCTAAACCACTCTATGTGAACAAAAATAGATGGATGAGTGTATGTACAAAATTTACAAGAATATTCAGATGTAGGAACAAAAATCTCAACATGTATGAGATGTATGACCTGATAGGTTGTAGAAGAGTGAATATGAGCGACAGAAAGAGGAAGGATCAATGTGAAACTGATAATCAGCAAACCCTCATCTAACTTTAGGCTATGGAAGACCCTAAGTCAGATACGTGTGTGAAAAGATCAGATACTCATAAAAGTAGCAAAGAATGCTAATAAGTTTGCTGCTAGAAATCCTCAAACTCATATGAACATACCTTCTCGAACACCTCATCCAAATATGCACAAAGCATACATGTACTGATTCTCTTGTACTTATGCCAAATAGGACTCCTCTTGATATGGATGCCACTTCCATATACTTCAAGTAGTACCTGTGTGCATAAAGAGAATATGTACCTGAATTCTTAACATAAGATGCAAATCTTATGTGAACCACCATTCAATGTCTTTGAAGTAACCCGGAATCTTCATGTAGAAGACAATCTTCAAATACATCATGTGGATGGCTGATTCACACCAAGCTACTGCAAGCCTCTCCATAAGCAAGAGTGTGAGCACACTCTTCTTCTCCAAGAAGAATTCCATAGCTGCTCCTCAACATGCTCCAAGATAGCAACATGGTTGGCCCATGTGCTAAGAAGCACAACCTCTATTGAGGGACCAAGCTCCAAAGCTTGTGTTGCAAAAGGTGTAGGATGATTCAACAATGAGCCAAAGCTCTTGTTATATATTATTGTTTGTCCCTTGAAAAGCACTCCAAAAGCACATCAATAAAGCTCGCATCGGAAGCTTTTACGAATTCATCTAAAACTGTCTGTGATCGCGGATCGTGTCGTCCATTTTACATTGTTTTTTTCCAAAAACATTACAACAAAAACTTTCCCATTCTTCACAAATGCTACTGACGGGTATCGAACCTAGATCACTACGATAGGAGGATTTTGTTCTAGCCAAGAGGCCTGGCACCGTTTGCTTGTAGAGACTACCAAAGGTGTAGCTACTCAACATGTAAACTGTGATATATTGATCATTTGACCATAGACAATGTACTTATATGACATTGTTTCTGACAATCCCCCCTGCAATGTCATATTGGTACAAACTGGACTAGATATCTAACTTCATTCATCTGTAAACTTCATAAGCTTGAAACTTGTACTCCCCAAATTGACTTCAAACCTTTTCTTCAAAAGTCTTCTTCAAAACTGAATTTGACTTTACTTCAAATTTCAAACACCTAAACTTGCTGAATACGAACCATAATACTTGACAACAAATGTAGCAGGTACTGACTCTAAACCTGGTATCTCCTGTCTTCTCAAACATGTAAGCATACACTAGGATCTACATATTTGCATTTACCTTACAAACGGTTTCTCAATGTACTTCTATTGTGTCATGTAAATACACTAAACAAAATCAGAAATTGAATCCAAGGTCTTGTGACTGACAACTCACAACTTAGTGTATTATGAACACTGCTGGTTCATCTCTGACTGTACTCAAGTCAACTCAACTCAAATCAACTCATAAGTCTCATCAAAATCTATGATGTCATCATTTCTTCATCCTTGTTCAATCTGTAAATCCGTCATACTTCTTTCCTTCAGAATCTGGTATAAACATATATGTGCGCACCTCTAAAACATACCTTTTTGAAATATCAAATTTCTCTTCAATAGAACTTTGAAACCTTCTCCTGAACAAGAACATCTAACAGGAACTTTCTCGAGACATTCTCCTTCTTCCTTCTTTCAAAGCTGGAACATAACTTGAGAAACTGACAAAGGAAATATAGGAATACCTGATATAGGAATACGTGGAATTCTTATAGGTATGACTCTGCATTCTTTCACATATGGCTAAAAATAAATCTTCATGTTTCATCACCCCCTTGGATGATTTAACACTAGTATCCATAATTCTTCAAATTATATCAGACTTTATGAAATTTGGAACGTCTTCCTTCTTTCATAAATCTGATCTTCCATGATTTAGCATTGCTACCATATCATCAATACCTGTGTCTTGAAACAAAATATCTGAACCCTTTTATTAGCACTACATTTGCCAATAACTTTCACTGTAACTCTTCAGCTTCCCATATTGTAGACTAAGGTTAGCTGATCCCAACATAACAAAACCTTGCTGAAAGCATTTTAGGATTCATAACCTTCTGTAACATAACAACTATCTTTTTCTTTTCCTTTGCAACACTAATCTGATAGAATATGAATCTTTGACTTACTTCTTCCAATGTTAAGCATCTTCACAAACAAAGGATAGACAACTGACTCATAAATACTCAAGATGATCATTCAAGATCATCCAAGATCATACAAGATCATACAAGATCTATGATCTTTCCAACAAAATACTTGTGTAGGATGTGCTCTCATCAAACCTTCATGATGACTGAATGTTTGATTTATTACCTGACTGTCTCTAAGTGTCCTTGCTTCTCACATAAAGTTGTAAAAATATTCTTTAACCAAATCCTTTCCAAGAATCTGCAACTCCTAATTGAGACATAAGTGGACAAACTCTCACCTTGAGAACTCCAAAAGCTGCAAGTTGATACTTCATATCTTCATATTCTACCAGGGTGAAATGTGATAGTACCTGCTTGACTTTCTTTTGGCTAACTCCACTTCTCAATCAAGTGATAGGATCTGATGGAACACCTTTTTGAATGAGCTAGAACTTTATTTACAGTTTCACTTGTCTTAGCAAATTCTTCATTATTTTTCCCCTTAGAAAAGAATTTCAAATTACACATGAGATGTTTCCATAAACCACATATTATTTCAATCAATTCCTATGTAGATACTATACACCTGAGATTGGTTTTATTAATTTCTTTCAACATTAGGGGAAAAAATGAACCCTGAATGGGCCTTTTAGATTAAGGGATGATTAGTGATGGACCAATGAGAAGAGGGTGGTGGCCACAGTCTACTCCCTTAATCAACTAGACTAGGCATAGGCTTCCCTTGTTTCTTTGTGGTCAAAGCTGGTATGAATGACTAAAAACCAGGAGTTGTTCTTCAAAAGTGGTTTGATGGGCCTAGAAAAAAGTCGTTAGAAAATGTGGACCATTGGATTAGGAAAAGATCCAAAGGTGTAGTTTAAAATTCATGAGAATTTGCGCCTTCATATCTCGTCCGTTGGATGCATCTAGAAATGAGTGGTTGTGATGCATTGTTTTGAATTTTGGGCCACTTTCCATTGCATCCATTGGATCTTTGCTTGATCTAGTGGTTGGGAAGCTTCACACTTGAGAGAATCCCAAAGCACTTTCGTAGCCATTAGATCTCTAAGAAATCGAACGGACTGCGCCAATTTCCGCCACGCGACTGCGCCAAAGTTTTTGTCCTTTTCTGCCAGTCCACAAGCTCCCTCAGCTCATTGAATGCCCCTTATTTTGGCCTTTAGTGACAGGTGCACTCGGATCCATCTCCTCCGTCCGTCAAGTGTCTATCCAATGGTCAATACTGCCGACGACTGTTCTCTTTGTGGGAGAACTTTTGTCCTTATGTGACAGACACACAAAGCTCAATCTTCGACGTCCATTCAATCTAATCCAAGGGACAAGAATGTAGACGAATCCATTTGCACTGAGCACATATCTTAGAAGAGATATTTTATTGCCAAAACCACTGGTGGTTTTTTTTGTGACCTTAATCCTGGTTTTTGTTAACTTTAATCCCTAAAAATTAGGGATCCTTACAAGGCCCATGCAGGGTTCATTTTTTCCCCTAATGAACTCTCAGGTATTTCCTTCATCTTGCTTTTCTATTTGCATATCATGGGAAGCATATATGCATATGAACAAGGTCTTTTAGAATTTGGAAATTTATTGTAAGCTCACACGATTATTTTCATGTGATATTTCTCTATATATCAATGGTACATCTTATACCATATTTTGATCCTAAATTGCAATGATCTCTAAATTGGGAGGTTGTGATTGATGCTATTTTCTCCACCTTGGTTCTTGTACTTTATTCTAAAGGTATCTCAAACATATTTCCTCTACTTTTAGTAATTTGGTTTCCACTTAGGTTTCTCTATAATTTTCATATATTTGTTTTTGAAATTTAAAGGTATTTAAATGAGGTGTTTGTGGAAAATGTCATTTAGTATCAAGTTCCTTTAATGAGTTCTAAAAATGGCTCTAGTAGTGGTTGTGATGCTTTAACTTTCTTAATTTAGATCTCTATCTTTTTTCATATGACTCCCATAGTATATTATTTCTCATAGTGATCCACGATAGGTCTTTCAAAAAGTGTATTTTCTAGATACTAATTTAAAATTTGTATACCTCAAGCCAAAATATTGTTAATAATGTCCCTCCCAAGTGTAATTGGATCCCAGATAATATGGACCATTATATGCACAATTTACCCGTGTATTATGTATGTTTTTTTTTTTTGGGCGAGGTATTTTACGTTTAAGATTTCTCACATTATAAGGTTGAGTTGATTGATTCCAAAACATGTTGAGGATATATTTTTTATAACGAAAATTTGTTAGCAAAAACATTAGCACATGGTGGTGGTTGAATCTTGAGAACAAGATGTGGTCCCCCATATCAATGTAACATTAATTGGTCTTGTATTTGTAAAATGTCGTTTCCTTGGTGCATCTTTGTATACATCTACAATTAGGTATGGATTTTCTACCAAACGAAGGTTCACCTTTGTCTTTTCTTGCTACCAAGTCTAAAACGTGTTCAATTCAAAAACATTTTTGCCCAGGCTTGGAACACATGAGATATTATCACATTTTTGTGAGCTTTCAGGTCTTTAACTAGGTTGTATTCCAAATGTATGCACTCCTTCAACACTCTTCAAGATTTCAGATACACTTGATACATACTAGAGAATATATCGTCCCTTTACAAATCCATTTAAAGATATGTCGTTCACTTACCAATACATTGAGAACAAAAAATTCCCTTTCCGATCAACAAGTGAATCAACATACTAATTAAATATTTGACAGATCAACCTAGTTGGATTGTGATTTGATTGCTTGAAGATATCTAATTTTGATGAGCTATCATCATACACATATTTTCTAGAAAAATGCCCTTCGAAATCTTATATCAATTGGTTGATCCATCTAAATTCATGTGTATTAAATGGGTCGAACTAGGCTAATTTCACTCTATGATGAACTGCAATGTTTATCTTGAGTCCACATCTTTCTAAAATGCATCTACTCTTGATGCACCCAACTAGTACCTAGACCATGTTCACTAATAGGTCATCTAGGAGGGAGTATTAATTGACCATTTATGATTATTCTATTTGGATAATCCCCTCCAATGTTGAATATTCCCTCTTATCTACGTTGAAATAGGCGTTTGGAGTATCCTTCGCATCATTAACCATTAACTTATAGTAATTTATTATGGGAATGCCTCCATAAGTGAAAACGCCAAAAAAATCGTGCAAATCTTTCTCTTGCTAGATTTAGATCACAATGCTATCTGAGAAATCATATCATACTTGATAATTTGTGTGAAGATGTGATTTCCTCTTAGAGCATTTGGCACGTTGTCGAGAAGGTTTAGCGGCTTACGACATGCATAGAGTACCAAAGACAACAATAAATTGAGTATGCCAAATAAAAACCATTAAGTTCAAGAACTTGGTTTGGTTGTTTCAGCAAGAAGTTAGTAGAAACAACAGGACTTCCATCTCATATAAGCTGTATGCAATCTATGCACCTTGTCCATGTCTGAGGAAAGCAAAATGCTAGTTATGGCACTGATTAAAAGCTTGATTGACAGTCATCCGCATCTGTGATCAAATCCCACTGTAAACGAGCGCTCCAGACTTTGAAACCTGTCGTTGATGCGCCACGCTATGGCATAAGGAGTTCTAGATGCTTTCAAAGAGAAGTGGGATGCCAAACTCAGGTTGCAGGACGAGGGCGACAATGGGAGAATGACGATATTGGGGGGAAATGCTGATGCGATAGCGCAGCAAAATAGCAGAGATGACAATCTTCGCCTGTTGGAGCGCGAATAGCTGACCGATGCAGAACTGAGGTCCCGACGAGAACGGTAAGAAAACGGTTGATTTTGATTGAGCTGCCTTGGATGATCCATCCCTGAACCTGTCGGGGCGGAACTCATTGGCGTCAGGTCCCCAGTACCTTTGGTCATGGTGGAAGGCGACGATGGGCAACATCATCACAGTGCCTTTCGGAACAAGAGTCTTCCCGACTCGAACATCCTTATTTGACATCCTCGTCATTATGGGAACTGGCGGATACAGTCGGAGGGATTCATTCAAAACCATGCTGAGCTGCATAACCACACCCCCCTCTCTCTCTCTCTCTCTCTCTCTCTCTCTCTCTGAGTTTTTTCTTCTTCTAAGCAAGACAAACACCTACAAGTTTGAGACGATGCAGAGAATCAGATGTTGGAAATCCGAACGCGTCACAGGCAGTCCTAACTTCCTCTCTCACACGCTCCTGCCATTCAGGGTGGGCTGCCAACAGCATAAGCGTCCACGACATGCACGTCGATGACGTCTCCTGTCCAGCCGCAAAGAAAGTTTTGGATTCACCAATGATGTCGGCCATTCCCATACTCATGGTCCTCCTTTCCATGCCCCGATGTTCCATGGCGTCTATCATCAGTCCCAGCAAGTCGTCATCGTGCGCATCTTCATGCTGGTCCAATTTTCTGCATTGAGTCCGCTTTTCAATGACCCGAAGGGTCAATTCTTCTATACTCTTCTCAATTCTCCAGCAACGCCGGTTGAATGCTGTTGGAATAAATCTCATATCGTTCAAGCAAGTAAAACAAAATTTATCAGATCAACAATCAGAGGAGAGAGATATTGTAACAGTTAAAGCCCTCAAATATTAAGGAGAAAAAATCAAGTACAGTTGCTGTTGATAAATACACCCATTACACAGTACACTCCATATTTCTCACCTAACTCCTGGGATGAAGGGTCTACCCTGAATCTTGCTTGCAAGCAGCATTTGCTCTTGCTGTAGCTCAAATATCTGCTTGGCCTCTGCATAACTGCTTCCAAAGGCCGTGCGGGCGATTATGTCAGCACTCAAGGTTTTCAGCTCAGTGAACACATCGATTTCGTGCCTCTTCAAATCCTTTGAGCTCCATCTCTCGATAATCTCCATGGTGCATCTTGACATTATGGGGAACATGGACTGCCCAATCACCAAAAAACTGTAAACAATCGCATCGAAATGCCTCTCGACTCTGCACAACGAGCGCATGGATATCGTCGGTAAAAGAGCGGTTGCTATGCAGGCAGCGCCAATGGCATCCTCTCCGCGAAGATGCAAGCAGCGAAACTTACTCAACCCTTACAAGCCAAGTCACATTTATTTGAGGTGCACTTTCTCATGCAACACAGTTTTCGGAGAAAAACGCAGCCATGAGGAGCTTCGGATCAAACATTTACCTTCAACTTCTCTGGTAGAAAACCAGGGTTTTAAGGTTCGCCTATGAAAAGACCAACGTTCTCCTTCTATCTGCAGAAGGCCGTTGTCAAGAAGATTCACCCCATCTAGTCGGCGCTTCAGCCTTGAAATGTGAGGAGACCTTGAATATAAAACTTCCTTGACATCGTCCGGATTGGTAAGGAAAAAACGAGCTTGGCTTCCTTGCCAAAACACAAAATTATCACCTGTAGAGTGTAGATCTGAATGTCATGGACAGGGCTTTGAGGAAAAAAACATGATGCGTAACTTGTGAAGACGGAGCATGACAGGGAACGGGACCGAACAAAAGTGATATTTTGCTGCAGATATCTTCTGCTTAATCGGGCAACAGCGAAATCTCGCTACGAATACCCTTTGCTTCATTTGACAGTGAGTTTTCGGGCGTTGCGAGAGGAAAAGTAGTTTACCATACTCTTGGATCCAGCGACCAGCGATAATAGTAGGGAATAGCGTGAGCAGCATAGTCGTGTTTTATGCACGACAGAGGCTGAGATTTAGCTTCCTTGCACAGAGCAGCGAGTTCGGGGAGGTTGCCGATGAGGAGGCGAAAGGGCAAGCACTTGATGCCCTGCCTCTCGAACGACCGCTTGATTCTGCGGGGCGTCAGCCACAATGCTTCCACAAAGGCCATCCACAAGCTGTGAAAGACGAGTGCGAACGTGGCCATCAGAAGGGCCAAGGTAACTACTACGAAGGACGAGGCCATGGTCCTCCCCCTGGTTCTTGTTTTCCCTGCACTTCTTCTTCTCCACGCCTGCTCGTATAAATGTCAATCCGGCACACATATTCAGGACAAAGCCTCACATGAACCACGTGAGGCTTTGTCCTGTATGTTTGAGTTGCGAAAACAGAGTCCAGATATTGTTTTGTTTTTGGGTTTTTTTTTCTTTTTTTTTTTAAAAGTACAATGAATTGGAAAGACACTCACACACTTAACCTCGTAACACCCTCACACACTCAATCTCATAAGGTAGAGGCACCTATCAACCTTGTAAGGTAGAGGCACCCATCTTATGTCTAGTCAAGACTTGAACTCAAGATTTCTTCTTAGAGACTCAAGACATCAAATCTCTATATTACATGGGCCCGGACTCAAGTAGATACATTATTTTCAGGTGGAAATTAGTTTTAAGTACAATGAATTGGAAAGACACTCACACACTCAACCTCGTAACACCTTCACACACTCAATCTCATAAGGTAGAGGCACCTATCAACCTTGTAAGGTAGAGGCACCCATCTTATGTCCAGTCAAGACTTGAACTCAAGCTTTCTTCCTAGAGACTCAAGACATCAAATCTCTATATTACATGGGCCCGGACTCAAGTAGATACATTATTTTTCAGGTGGAAATCAGTTTTAAGTACAATGAATTGGAAAGACACTCACACACTCAACCTCGTAACACCCTCACACATTCAATCTCATAAGGTAGAGGCACCTATCAACCTTGTTGTAAGGTAGAGGCACCCATCTTATGTCCAGTCAAGACTTGAACTCAAGATTTCTTCCTAAAGACTCAAGACATCAAATCTCTATATTAAATGGTCCCGGACTCAAGTAGATACATTATTTTCAGGTGGAAATTAGTTTTTCAAAGTTCCCCTTCGTATGCCATTGTTTTTGGCTGAAATCTTCAGAAAAATGAGTGCTCTTCCTTTATTTGTTGGCATAGTTTCTTTTTGGTTTCTGTTTCACATCAAAGTTATGTTTGATTTCTTCACTTCCCACCTTTATCTTAGTTTTTTTTCCTTTTCCCATTAGATCCTAATATTTCCTCATTTCCCTCCCTTATCTTACTTTCTGTTTGTTGTCCCATTAGTCTTAATATTGTACTCCTCTTCTTGGAGGATGTCATCTTAATCTTAGTAGCAACAGTCTGATTAGCTAAAATTTCTTTTGAGCATTTCTTTATCATCTCTTCAGCTTTGCACATCATCTCTTCACTATTGCACAGATTCTTCTTTCATTCAAGGTGAGGCTAAATGAAGAGAGAGCAAATAAAAGCTGCGCAAGAAGGCATTCGAGATATGTTGTCACTTCAATGCTCATCAGCTATCACATGAAAGAGGGAGGTAAACCTAATGGAAATGGGGAGAGGAAATGGAGCATTTCGTGGTGAAGTTGCTTAAAGACCTCGTGGCTAGATAGCAATCTATGCATGAAAAATTTTCAAATCACTACTACTATTGGACACGTGGAGGAATCTCAGGATATTGCTATTATATAACGAGGTCAGCTAAAAACATCGAGTGCTAACTAGCGAAAATTTAGAATATTTTCGTAATTTATCTAACACATCTATAAGCTCTTGATAATTTTTGAAAAACCTTGATAGCACTATACATGGTTTTTGAAAAGGTGTTAAGACATGAATTTTTTGACATAATTTGAATTCACTAAATATACAAATAGAGTGAAAATGAGCAATGTTTTATATCGAAATAACTAAATTTCATATCAAAGTGTATGAATGGACTAAGAAACGTCTTGTATCAATCATATATTCATGAATGTAAGAGATAATTTTATACAACAATAGAAGAAACCAAGAGACCATGCTTTCGTTATATGAAATGATTTCTATAGTCTATAAAGGAGACAAAATATAACTTATTTTGATAATAAACTTCATAATTACCTTCATCTATTTCAATGCCCCCTTCACCCAAGGCATCTATTTCATGATAAGAGTTTTTTTGAGCTTTCATCATGTTCTTCTATAGAAACAAGAGCCTTATCTTCACCTTGGTACATCCCAAAGTCATCCTTATGAAGAGTGGGCCTTCTTATTTTTTTATGATGTCCTCTTGTACATGGATTTAGAAGTCCTTTTTTTTTATTGTGCTGATAATTGGTTTCCTCAAATATCATGTTTTCTGGTTAGGACAAAAGTGTAGATGAGAGTATCCACCTCATCTAAGTGGAGATATTGTGCTGATAATTGGTTTCCTCAAATATCATGTTTTTTGGTTAGGACAAAAGTGTAGATGAGAGTATCCACCTCATCTAAGTGGAGAGTGGATGTACTATCATAGGTGAGTATCACTTTTTTACTTTATATTTTTAACCATGAGGGATATTCAAGGATACAAATTTCTTATACACGGAAATTTTCACTTTATTTTTTTGTGTGGTGATATTGATTTTGTTGTCCAGAATATGTATTTGCTAATTCACTTAAAACAGAAGCCTTAATGATGTTAATCTCCGTCGTCTATCTTTCAAACACCTTTTCTCAAATAATTGCACATAACAAAAATCATACTTGAATACTTGAAGATGCATACAGTCTATAACTCTATTTTTGTCTTTCTCTCCTTAAAAATCACATCGCTCTAAACCTCTTAAAACATTAGGCAAATACCGAAAAATCACACTATCTTAAAAGTTACATTGAGCAGATGGACTCCATATGCGTGATTGTTTAGTGACTCTAATTTTTTTTTCAAAGGGAGAGTCACTAAACAATCAAGCATGTGGAAAGATAAGTGAAGTCATTTTCAGTGTCTTCACTTATTTTCGTTCTATAAATATAATTACCATAAAAAAAAGCTTCCCAAGAGTTTCGCATCCTAGTCTATGGTGCAAAAAGGTGTTGACTGATTGTAGTACGAGATCAACAATAGAAAGTTCTCAATAAACTGAGGTGAAATGCTTGCAAATGCAAAAGGTAGATGTGATGGGTTATCTTAAAAAATAAAGGAACACTATTTTTTTTCCTAATCACAAATCATCAAATTTCTACTTGTAGATATTGTAGATAGTAAAATAATCATCACTCTCAATATAGTCATCTTATTTAATCATGTGAACCTTTAAAAAACTCATAAAAAACATATGAATCCTTGAACTTGTGTATGTGCGGGACCTAAGTAGCTGTGAAGATGCATATGCGAGACATAAGTATGCACACATGCAAAGAGAATGATAGAGAAACATGATTATGCGAAAGCGGAGCACGTAGAGACTGTAGACCTTTAGTGATAAGAAAAGGAAATCACTTAAAGCACAAGGAAAAGTATAAGAAAATGTGTAGTGCTAAGCTGGAAACCAGAGTTCTCAATTCACAACATTGAGATCCATGAAGGATAGATATACATTTCTATATTGACATTCTCTTGAACTGTGATAAAAATATCCGTATTAATCAACGTCACCTCATCATACAGGTTTTATCAACAAAAATGCACATTCTCACCCACCTTCATCTTCTTCAAGCACTTCCATCTTTGTTATAAAGTAGCTTGCACAAGGTTCAAGATAGTGATGACATTGGGAACTTATAGAGTACTAAATAAGATATGAGTGGTTAAGTCTCGAGTATGGAAAAGAGGAGGTCTTGGGTTCAACCTCATAAGGAGCATGGGGTGGACAATTTTTTTCAAAGAGCTCTAGAAACTTTTAGAAACATCCACTCAAGTTGGCATAAGTTGATTGGAGTTAAGAGAGACTTAAGCCAAAAGCTGAATACACCTACCCCTAGTGAACTCAAGTGGTAAGTCCTAAAGTAGTGGTGGAGAATGCACTTGTAAAAGTAGCTCCAATTGCTCCATAGGTCATAATTACTCCCCAAATTTATATAATGGCATGTTGGATGGAGGAGTCATACGTCATTCTCTTGCATGCATGGAAGCTAGGTTCTAGAGTTCATTACATTAAGAGTAGAGCAAGAGCATTCACGGTGACCCTGGTGGCCTTATCAAAGCTAGGTTCAAGAGTTCATTGCATTAGTAGTAGAGCAAGAGCACTCATGGTGACCTTACCATATTCTCCATAAGCTTCCATGATCTTCTTGCTCCGCTTATGGATGTATTAGTTTATTATATTTCCAAGAGTTTGTTAATACTTATGGATGTATCATGTTTCCAAGAGTTTGTTCATAGTTCTACTCATGTGCCACAAATGGATAGTTTGTATCTTGAATTTATCATGCGTTCCCCACTTGGATTTTTCTTTTTTTACTCAGAATATACAGCCATGTGCCGCTATACATTTTTCCAAAAGAGAACGGTGTCATAGGCCATTCTCTTGCATGCATGCAAGCTACGTTCTAGAGGTCATTACATTGGTAATAGAGCAAAAGCATTCATGGTGGCCTTCCATATTCTCCAAAAGCTTCCATGATGTTCCTGCTCCCTAGCTTTCATGGATGTCTTAGCTTATCATCACCTTTCCAAGAGTTTATTCAGACTTCTACTCATGTGGCACGAATGGAAAATTTCTGTTTTTTTATGCACTTGGATTTGTCTTTTGTTACTGTGAGCATACAGCCATGCTATCTCCATAGGCTTTTTCAAAAGAGTTCGGTGTCGTAGGTTTTTTCAAAAGAGATTGGTGTCGTAGGTCATTCTCTTGCATGCATGGAAGCTAGGTTCTAGACTTCATTACATAGGTAGTAGAGCAAGAGCATTCATGATGGCCATGGTGGCCTTACCGTATTCTCCACAAGCTTCCATGATGTTCTTGCTCCCTAGCTTTCATGGATGTCTTGGTTTATCATCACCTTTCCAAGATTTTATTCACACTTATACTCGTGTGCCACGGACAATGTGCATCTTGAATTTAGCATGTGTTGTTTCCTTTTGTTACTCTGAGCATACAACCATGCTTCTACAAGATAGAGGGATTCAACGAAGATCCTAAGACAACCCACATATCCACCTAACCATATTTTTAGATGACTTTTACTCCACGCAATCTAATATTAAAGCATTAGCTTACCACGTGAGATGCAGAAAAAGAGAATTCATGCATGTGGGATTAGAATGTAATCCTCTACAGCATTGCTTGCCCTCACAGTCTCTTTAACTAACTATGGTGTATGCATGAGACTTAGTTTTAAACTTCTTGCCCAGGTTTTTCTCCTCTCCGATATCGTGAAGAGTCACATAGTTACTATTTGTTGCTTCTTGTATATCAAAAGGAGCCAAAAACCTCTTTTTTCTTACTCTTCAAGCAAGAGAAGACTATTCAAAATCACATTTATAGGTGCTCAAGAACTTCAAGCTAACAATGCAAGAGGACAACAACGATGGAAGAAATCATATTTGGAGCATCAAAATGCAAGTCCAATTTAGGAGTAAGGGCATGAGCAAGGAAAATATGAAGCTAGAGACAACTTCGACAAAGATGTTTAGGAAGTTTCTCATCTATGTTTGTTATATTCTTTGCTTATTTCATTTTTGGCTTTGAGATAAGAGTATGCTTTGGAACTTTGAGTTATATGCTCTTTATGCACTAAAAACAAAGGTTCGTGTTTTATTTTGAAAGAGTTTTTATATATTTGGTGCATGTGTGGAAGGATATGCTCAAAAAAAGATGTACTTTATGTATGTGTGCATAATCGGTTATTCCTAGATAAATGAAATCAAATATGCAAAAAAAAAGGGACATGTTAGAGAAAAGTAGAGAACATGCATGATTGCATTTATTCATCAATTTAAGGTATCAATATTTGTCAAATTTCTTTGATTTTTTATCACTCATTTTTTGGAGTCTTTATTACACGTGTAGCTTCCAAGTTTATAATATACCTCCAATTTGTGGCTAGAGATCCTCCAAAGTAGCACATGCATACTTTCTAGCCAGTGACTAACTAGTACTCGGTCAACCTCAAATATGTATTGCTATCACCTTGGGTATTGTATTTCATTGATCTTTTGTTTGTTGGGAATTTTATCTTCGAAGCTTTCTACTAACTCAAAGGTCACTAGAAATGGAGGAGATTCAATAGGTATGCATAGAGAATTTGTTCTCAATAGTGGCTGCTTCATAGTTGAAAAAATAAATTTGGCGACTTCTTTTGAGATATCATTGGTACTCTTTCACTTCAAAACTTGGTGACTTAAAGCCCATGAATCTTTTTGAATACACTAGTTTGAGTTAAAAATTTAGGATTTAGCATAAAATTTTGTAATTGCACAATTTGTAAGTTCACATTATTCTTATATTGGGTTCAACCAAAGGGAGATCACATTCATTGTATTTTGTAAATCAAGGAGCCAAGTAGCACCTACCTCAACCATTTGTTGTATCTTAACATGGACCTGAATGATGCCTACCTCGAGCCTCGACTGGATATGGCTATGTGTGCAAGGCGATGAGTGCATTAGAGGGGGTGGACATGGGTCGATGCATGTGAATATGCACATGCACAGTTCATCAATGATTGTAAGATCATCCATACATGTACCATCACGGCATAAAAGTATGTTATGTACATTAAAATGACTAAGTCGACTCTAAGTATAAGTATAATCATGATGATAAGTGTAATTCATTCTTGGAAATATTGCAAGAATGTTAAGATTGAACCTTAATCTAAACTTTCAAAAGGGTTTTTCATAAAATATAAGTTAAATTTTGGTGATGGTAAGAGATTATCGAAGTTAGTCACATCTTCCTTAGGGTTGAGGTAACTTTTAGACCAAATACACTCCTCCAAGATAGACAGGAGAAGAGAAAGGGAATTGAGTTACTCAAGAAAGTCCTAAGTAATTGTCAACTCAAAGACTATGGTAGTTACGTCTTATGATTAGTATAGCCAAATGTGTATCAATTGTGAAAAAATTCCTAAGATTTGGAATATAGAAAGCATTAGTGGATGCTTAGGCATGATTTGTGGGGGAGACGTCTAGAAAATTGTTGGGGTAAGCTAAGCTTGGTTGACTTCAAAACTTTCGAACAAGGTGTTGAGTTACTCATGGACTCAAAAGTTATTAGAAATTGGGAGAGTACTTGATTTCAAGTACAAGGTTTTGAATCTAAGAAAGATTGAGGTTAAAAAGAAATCATAGCTAGATGGTGTGGATATGGGCTTGATGGACCGAAACATTACATTTTATATCAACATCAAATTTGGGTATGGTGCCATGGATGTAGTACTAAAAGGTCATGATTGCTTAAGTTTACGTTCAAGTCTTTGAGTGTTCTAATTTGGATAGTTATGAAATTCATTTAGAATTTGCTTTGGTCTAGTTGAAGCTCGGTTGACTAGGATGAAAAAATGCTTCTTTTCAATATGCTACTAGGATCCTAAGTCTTGGATTGGATACAATAGTCCTCTAGATAGGTAATAGGTTATTGGATGTTAGTTATATGTAACCCATAGTAACAAAATCGAAGTTAGATTTTTGTTCAAACTCAAACTTCATGTCTACAAACCAAATTGAAGTGAATTTGAGAAGATTTCGCAAAGTTTTGGAGTATCCATCCATTTTGTTAGATCCATGCACAAGCCATGCATAAAGATGGATCATAGACAACAGTTTGGATGGAGACACTTTGGATCCACCTAGTTTGCATGTTTGTGCTATGGATGCTCAATACACACATATGAAGCCAATGAATCAGGCTAGGATGTTTAGTCCACCTTTATCATTGTATCTGTAATTTCCACTACTTTAGTTTATTTAAGTGCAAAGCTAGATGGTGTTTTGAATGATTTGGGTATGGATAAAACCATGCATAGGCTCGCCTCATTTTAGATCCATTGCAGGAGAGGATCCCCTTTAGACTAAAGAGGAGGGTGAGAGAGATGGGATCCATGCTCCCCATTTTGGACCATGGACAAAGAGGAAGATCTATTATATAGTTATACCTTGAAGCGTACTTTTGAGGACGAAAAATGTTCTTCAAGTGGGTGGGGATGTAGCTTGGACAAGGTTCAAGATAATGATAATATTAGGAACTCTTGGAGTTTCAAACAAGATATGAGTTTGTCTTAGTGGTTAAGTCTCAAAGATGGGAAGGAGGAGGTCTTGAGTTCAACCCTATGAGGAGCATGGGAAGGGACTTTGCTCAAGGAGCTCTAGAGCCTTCTACAAGCATCCACTCAAGTAACATGAATATATAGGAGGTCTTGGGTTCAACCTCATGAGAAGCATGGGGAGAAAATTTGTTCCAAGGAGCTCTAGAGCCTTCTAGAAGCATCCAATCAACTTACATGAGTTAACTGAAATTTAGAGAGATATAACTCAAGGTGAGTACACCTACCACTAGTGGACTCCAATGGAAAGTCCCAAAATAGTGGTGGAGAAGGCACATGTAAAAGTAGCTCTAGTTACTCTAGAGGTCATACTTAGTCCCAAATCTGTATAATGAAAGGCTGGATGGAGAGTGATAAGTCATCCTCTCACATGCATGGAGGCTAGGTTCTATAGTTCATTACAATCTCTACTAAACAGAGGAAGCCAAGGGGCATGCATATATCAGAAATATCATTGATTTGAATACGAGTGGGTGGGATCTTTATAAGTAATCTAGACTACTCACTTCCAATCTTCATTGACCTTGATATATGGTTTAATCTTATTCCAACTCTTCCGCAAGGATCAAATTACAAAGTTCAAATGTCTCGGAGTCATAAGAAAAGGAAAAAAAAGTGGAAAGATCATGTCCGGCCTTCCACCTAGGAAGCCCCACAAGCATAAGAGAAGGTATACTTTTGAGAATCAGTTTCATCCAAGAAGCTTCTGATTTGCACCGTGCTTTGATCATCCACTTGCCAACCATCTTATCTTCCATTCCCCCAATTTCCACAATGCCCAAACCACCAAAATCTTTTTGGTTAGCACAAACGACCTGTTTGATTTTGGGCATACCTCTCCTATTGGGATCACCTATGCAAATGAAATTTGTACAAGTTCTTTCCAATTTTGCGTTATACTTTATGGAATATTGGAATGTTAAAGGGATTTTAATGCCTTGAGGTTTTTAATGTGTTTTGTGTTTTGATTTAGTAAGTGAAGATCCATGAGGGTGTGAATGTGCATGGACTTGTTTTTGGAGATATTTAGAAGAATTTTTAGAAAATAGTTATTTATAGAAGATAGTATTTTTAGTTATTTTTGTAAAAGAAGCAAAAGCACGTTACTTAAAGTGTGGCCCTCATGTATCTTCTATTAAGGACGTAATATGAATTACCTATAAATACACATGCTCTGATAGACTCATCCATTAGAGCATGTGGTGCGAGATTTTTCAGTTTTTTTTTGTTGTGTGATTTTCTAATATTGAAGGTCGTCTTCTATGTATGTGGGTGTCACATTTTTGGAGGCTCTTGGAGCGTTGTCATCGTGAAGTTCGTTGGAGCAGGAGACCAAAAGAAGTGTTTTTAGAGAGAGGAGCCTTAGGAACTCACCCTTTGAATTTTCGATGTGCACGCTTGCCAAGACCTCACCTCCTTGCCCATGCCCATGCGTGCAGTGAGGAGGAAACGAACAAGAACGAACACAATTTTCGTTTTATTCTACTCCTTATTTATGGAGATTTCAGAGTCTAAATGGAAGTTCATCGTTTTTTTTTTTTTTTAAATGGAGGTTCAGCCGAAGCCTACTCCCCCGGACTTTAAAAAAAAAGTTCATCGTTACCCCTGTCCTCTCACTAGCACCACATGAAAGATGTTTCACTACTGCCCGGGTTCATGAGTGCCTGCCCACACTGCCCACGCTACTAGGTAGAGTGCCTTCTCCTCTTGACGTGACAAACAAGGCTTGTGTGCATATTCAACACGTTGCCCAATTCTTCATCGACTCCTACATATATTTTCAGCACGAGGAGCCAAGAGAGAGAGCACTCATTTTGGTTTTACTTTCATTGAGGAAAACTTCGAGTACATATATAGTCTTGTGGCTTTTACACACATATGTGGGATTAGACCCTTCTTGCGTACGCTCTGCTGTTGAGGTAGCTTCTCAGACCATCTCTTCAATTTGTGTTTTTTTAAAGATTTTATAGCCAAGAGAGAGTAAACTCAAGTGTTGTTTTAAAGGTTGTGGAATCTCCTTTCGGTCTATTTGTAGTTAGATTGTGCCTGTCGACACCAATATCATGAAAATTGCTTGCCGTAATTTTCTCGATTTTCAAAATTGCACCATTATGCTGGCAAAATTTTTAGAAAATTAGTATACATATGCATTCAAGTATATAGCACATATTAAAAGTTTCTTACTCCATTGAGAAAAGGCTTATAATTGTTGGGGATGTAAGGATCATGTGACCTTACCCCCATATTCATATATATACATCATATATATAACATTGCCTCAAAAGAGATCATTATGTGGGTTTCAAAGCTCCCATGCATCTGTGTGTGTCTCTTCTCTCCTCTCTCTCCCTCCATCTCCTCCTTGTTCCTTTTGTTCTCCACACCAAAGCCCTTCATTGGTATCAGAGCATGTTGAAGGCTAGTGTGCAAGACGCTTCAATGGAAGCTTAGGTTCCAAAAGGTGAAAGTGTAGGTCGCCACTTCTTGATAGCTGTTTGGTATTTTAGCCATAATTCAATCTAGAAAGCTTTGATTGATGCATTTTGAAGTTCTATGCATAGCTATCACAAAGCACTACACCTTCACAGAAGAATCTAGGACCTGATTTGGAGTTTTAGATTGCCGAATTTTTTTTTGGCAATTCACATAACTCCCAAGTACCGTTCCTATGTATGAAATCCATTTATGATTGCATAGCACTCATCCAATGTGGACTTTCACATGCATCTTCAAAAGTAGTTGGCTCTTCATTACATGTTGTTGCAATAAGATAATAATCCACAAAATAACTTGATGCATGGAAAGAGCTTGATCTTGTCCTACCAAGCAAAGGTGCACTCAATTTGTTGTCCGCAAAGTTTGTTTTAGCCACTTTGTGAAGGGGTTTGGAGTGCAGAAGAAGAGGAGGAAGGAGGAGATGGAGGGAGAGAAGAGAGGAACGATGCGCGGATATGTGTGGGAGCCTCGAAACCCACATAATGATCTCTCTTGAGGCAATACTCTATATATGATGTATATATATGGATATGGGGGTAAGGTCACATGACCCTTACATCCCCAACAATCTCCCACTTAAGGGTCAATGTGACCATAAGTGGTAACATATACAAAGAATGATGTAGGACTATACAATAATGTACAGGAAGAGTTCGGATCTCTACCCATACCAGATCAGCCTACACCAACTGCCTCGAACAAGGTGTATCCATGCACCTCAAACTGCTCTAGACTCATATCAATAAGAGTCGAGCTCACATCTGACTGATGCAAGAACTGATGAAGTTCCTGCAAAGCTCCCACTCGCTCCATGCCTATGTCAATCATCGAACGACTGACAACTCCAAGTGCAAATGCTCCAATAGCAACTGCAATGTCTGGTCTCGAGCATAACAACTCGTACATCAAACTCCCGAATGCTGACGAAACATATGCTATCCTGGCTAACCTAAGCATGTCAGCCATGCCTCTATCCAAGGCATCCAAAGCACCATCGTCAAGACCAACATGTCCTGACATATCTATGTCAACATCTGGCATGAGCGAATCCAAGAATGACTGCATAACTGCTGACTCCTCAGCATCCAAATCAGCCATCCTATCAACCAAGGATGTGTCTAGCTGTGCATCCTGAGAGCTAATATGCTCTGGTATACGCTGTGTACCATGAGAGCAATCCTGCTCTACCATACCAAGTGTATGATCATGCTCCACATGAGCTGACTGCACAACATCAACACCAAGATCAAACTGATGATCACACTCTAACTGAGTATCATCACAATGCTCTATACGAGCATCCACATCATGCTCTAAAGCATCCAGCTGATCATCCAAAGTCTGCTCTGTAAGAGCATCCATATGATCAGAACAATCATGCTCTCCATAAGCGTCATGAGCATCCAAAGCATGCTCTACATGTGCATCCATCTGAGCATCTGAATCCTGCCATACATGTGCATCATGAATGTCAATAGACATATGTGTAGGTAGACAAAATGAGACATGACGAGTCTCACATCGCACATAAGGCTGAACTCCCACTAAGACGATACTGTCTCTCACATGAAGTACCTGTAGTGGATACCTGTGCCCAACCCTGGCACCTCTGAGAAGCATAAGCTGTCCAAACTGCAACTGAAAATGATGCTCACCAAGGAATGCATAACATCTGCTCTCCTGTAACTGGCTAACTGAAATCAAGCTCATAGGGAATGAAGGCACATAGCGTACATGTCTGAGCATAAGTGATGCTCCATTAGGTAGCATAAGACATACATCTCCTGCACCCTCAAAATCATATGTCGTACCATTAGGCAACTGCACATATCCACGACTCTCACCTGAGAATCGATAAAACCACTCACGATATGGAGTAACATGAAAATTGGCTAATGCATCAAGCAACCAAGCCATATGTGTGCCATCCAATGAATAAGAGGAATCCAAAGATGAACCATAGGAGAAAGTGATATCACCATCACTGGCATAATCAACTGCCATAGACTCTCTTGAAACTACTACCTGACCTGCATCACATGCATATCTCTGACGTCGTCGTCGCATCCGCCTGAAGCAACGTCGTCGAATATGGCCCTCATGACCACAATGCCAACATCGAAGTCGTCGACGTGATCTATGTCTCACATGAGTCAATGGACTCACATACATATCATGTAGTCTCTGCCATAATGCACTACTCGTCTCCTCATACATAACAGACTCATATATAGAATCCACAAGCTGTAATCGGATAGTGGAGCTGGCCAATGCATCCATATCCATCCATACGTGATCGGGCATGTCACGAGGCCTCTGTGCATCTCTATGCACATACATGTGTAACCCTGCACGAACCAATGTATGCCACATCTGAGCTTTCCATCTCGGAAAGTCAGTGCCATCAAATCGAGAAGACACCATGCTGGCAATCCAATAGACTAGCAATATAACAAGAGACTAGAAACAATACTCTATCCTGAATAGGATCACACCTGCATATCCATATGCATAAGTCATATCACAAATGTCTCGATGGAGAAGGAACTATGTGAACCACCTGTCACATAACCATGCATCTAGCATGCATATGAAACCATGAGCATAAGCCTGCTCACCAAGTCTCCAAAGGGACCAAATAGATGTGAAAGAATCCTGGGAAAAATTCGACAGAGTATCCCCTGAAAACTGAGCAATCAAACAAGATAACCAATCAGCAAAGAACAATGAATAATCTGTCACCACCTGTCACTGATATAAATCAAGAAGATAATGGCAACTATATGTGCCAAAAAACTAATGGCAATACATGCCAATACAATGGCAATACAACTCCCACTCAAGAATAAATCCTGCAAGATGGTCCAACCTGTCACAAACAACCTGTGAACAAGTCCAAGTGAATGGAGATAGTCAATGATCCAAAGCTATCACAAAAGCTTCAAGATCCACAAGAGCTCCTTTCTAGCATAAAAGCCGGTGAAATTTCGGCAGCATCTCCTCTGTAAAATAGACTCTAAAACCAAAATAACCATGTGGGAATCACCATCCACATATGCCAAAAATCACACTGGCAAATATATATCAATCAATGACCAAATGCTAATAATGATGACAAACAAACGTGTAACTGAGGCTCCAATCTAGATCACGTACCTGCAAAGAAAACAAAGATACAAGTACCAACCAAGATCCACAATCAACTCTCATAAAAGTATGTGCAATCGGAAAGTAAATCCATAACCAAGTGGCATAAGCAAGATGTAGACCACAATGCCACTATACATCCATGATCGAACTCATGATGACATAAACCTCAAAGAAGAGTATACCACAATGTCATCTTACATGCCAAACATGTAACAAAATCATGCTCTACTCTCATATGGAGGAGCTACCACAGTGATCATACATGTACAATGCCTTGAAGCTCTAAAAATAAGAGCTTGCACACCAAAAATTCTCTCTCGAAGAAGTTCCAAGGCAAATTCAACCTCCAAGTGCAATTAGGGTTCGTTTGATAAAAATCTGCTACTCTGTGTTTTTCTGTTTCAGTGGTGATAACCTCTGAATCTAAACTTTTGGTCTTCAGCAAACTTCAAGATCTAACTCTTGGCTACGTAACGACATAAAGAACACCTCAATCGGAGGTGCGTAGCTCAAGATATGTTCAAAACAAGCACCTGCTGTCAATTTCACTTTCACTTGCAACAGTACTGCTCTGTATTCTGCCCTTTCGGAAATCTAAAACTCAGAATTTGTATCTGAGTTCTTCTACAAAGTTGTAGCTATCTTTCCAAGCTACGATCAGCAAGTTAAATCATCGCATTCCGATCTGTAGAACTCAAATTATGACAAAAAAACCGACCTGCTATCCTACTCAATGTAGATTCGCCTTCTACAATACTCTACGTTTTTCGAATTTTCGGCACTTCAGAAGTCCGAACCAGGTTCTGCGCCCTTTTGTGAAGTTGTAGCTCTCTATGTTAGCTACGCACAGAACTTTAAAACGCATCAATCCGAACTTTGTAGCTCGAGTTATGACCGAAATACTGAACAGCTGTCAAGAGATGCCGACCTGCACTTCTACCTCTTCTCACCTAAGCTTCCATTGAAGCTTTTTGCACATCAGCCCTCAGCATGCTCTGATACCAATGAAGGGCTTTGGTGTGCAGAACAAGAGGAGGAAGGAGGAGATGGAGGGAGAGAGAAGAGAGGAACGACGCGCGGATATGCGTGGGAGCCTCGAAACCCACATAATGATCTCTCTTGAGGCAATGCTCTATATATGATGTATATATATGAATATGGGGGTAAGGTCACATGACCCTTACATCCCCAACACTTTGGCATACCTTGTCACTCTTGATACAAATGTGTTCATAATGTAATAAGTCCTCAACATGTATGTCATGGTGGGCTGAATTGCATGCTCATTTTCAGCCATATTTTGATGCAAATATTCAGCCATATGTGGCTCAAAGTTTTTAATAGTTCCAGTAATTTTTGGCTGAGAAATTTCAGCCATGCTTGGTTGGAAATTCTCTGCATTGTTAGCTCTATTTTGGTGGAATTTTTTAGCCCTTTGAGCCTCTATTGGCTGATCTACATGGCCATAGTCAATCAAACCATTTTGGAACAAAGGCATGAGTGTATGGACCACATCTTGTGAGCTTACTCTTGGTTATTTTTTGCATTCAAGTAGAGGAAAAACTAGATTTTCAACAAATACCACATCTTGACTCACAATAATTATGTTCAATGGATGGTACAAATGATATCCTTTAGTTTTAGCACTATAACCAAAAAATATACATTTATTTCCTTTTTCATCAAGTTTGTGACGTTGTTGTGATGGCACAAGAGCATATGCCAAACAACCAAACACACACATATGACTAACTATAGGTTTATGTCCATTCCAAGCCTCATAAGGAGTGATGAATCTCAATGCTTTTTAGGGTAGCGATTCAACACATAGTCTATGCACATGACCACGTCCATCCAAAACGTGTCAAGAAGGTGCTTTCCTTTTACCATACATCATGGCATTTCAAGGAGTGTTCTATTTTTATGCTTCGAAACACCATTTTTTTGAGGTGTATATGGCACCATACATTGGTTTAAAATTCCTCTTTCATGAAGAAAAGCATTAGACTCATGTGGCATGTATTCACCACCACGATCAGTGCATAGAGTCAAAAGCTTGTTTGAAAAAACTTTTACAGCTATGTTGTGGGCTCAACAACTTAGTGATTATCCCTATGTGCTAACACTACAAGGAATACGGGCGTGTAGCGACAGTTAACGCGACAGAATTTCGTCGCTATAAAATTGCAACTTGTATCGGAATTACCGTCGAGCGCGGACCGTCGATTATACGAGGCAAAAAACGACGGTATTTGCGACCTGTATTGCGACGCTCCCGTACAACGTCGCTTAAACGACGCTTGTTACGGGCGTCGCTTAAGCGACGCTTTTTTGCATCGCATAAGCGACGGTTCACACCGTCGTATAAGCGACGCTAAGGAAATGTCACTTATACGACGATGCATAGCATCGCTTACACGACGATCTGTTGACGGACAAAAATTAAAACGTTGGAGGCTCTGCAATCGGCATTTTCACGCATCCGATCGAAGAGCTCTCCAACGTTCGCAATTGCGTTGCGCTTACGAGCTGAAGCAAGTATATGCAGAATTGTTGTTTTGCTTAAGCTCTTTGTTATTGTCTCCCTCTGTCTTTGTTTCTCTCTTTCTACATCTTTCTCTCTTTGAATTCTCTCTCTCTCTCTAGATCTCTCTCTCTAGATCTCTCTCTCTAGATCTCGCTCTCTCTCTCTCTAGATCTCGCTCTCTCTCTCTCTCTCTAGATCTCTCTCTCTCTTTCTCTCTCTCTCTCTCTCTTTTCTCTCTCTTTATTGCAGGTTATTCAAGAAGCTAACCAAGCAAAAACTATGGATCACAATTGTAAGTACAATTTCTATTATTTGTAGATCATTTGAATTGTGTTATTTTCATTACATACCATACTCACACTTATTGATATGCACTCATACACTTATACATGATGAAGATGCACACACACATGCATATACCTACATATACACATATACATGCACATACACACACATACACATAGAGTTATACATATACACACACATACACAAGAACATGCACATATTGATACATACATATACACTTATACATGCACATGCATATACATACATATACGCACACATACACATGCACATATACACATATACATGCACATACACACACATACACATAGAGTTATACATATACATGCATATACATATACACACACATACACATGCACATGCACATACTCATACACACATATACACTTATACATGCACATGCACATACATACATATACACACACATACACATGCACATACATACATATACACACACATACATATACACTTAGGTACACACATATGAATGAATTATATAATTAAAGTATTAAAACACATGCTTAATATAAACAATAATAACAATCAATAGAACAAAACTCTTCATTACTTAATACCATACACACAATTCAAAACATAACTGAAATGAAAAATATATAGATAAAAAAAAATAGATATATATATCAATGTAAATACATATAATCCAATGTCATAATCAACTAAAATCCTAATCATCATCATCATGATCATCATCATCATCAGCAATATCATGATCATCCTGATCTTCCTCATCTTCATCGTCATGATCACCCTGTGATGATCGAGATCGTCCCTCCTGTGTTTGTCTCTCCACCTCATCCATATTTGTCTCCCCATAATACTCCTGTATTACATATAACAAACATAAATCAATAAAATAATTAAAACATTCATAACAACAAAATAATTATATAAAATTTAAAAATACTCACAAAGGCATCAGGATGATCTTGTATATACTCGCTCAAACGCCGATATCCAAAATGTGTAGCATACTCGATCTCGTGTTTCGTAGGATATCGGCCATAATCCTTTCGCTGCAATGAAACAAATAAAAAACATTAGTTGCTTGCATTTTAACTAAAATAAAAAATATACTCACAATAACACATATACTTACAAACGTAGCTACAAAACCATTATGGCCCATTTGGCCTAAGTGCGATGTGTGGCCCGACTCCACTCTCTTCTTTGCAGCAGCCTGTTTATTCAAGGAAAAAAATACATAAATTAAATTAAAAAATTACTAAAATATCTAAAAATTATAAATATAAACTATTAATTTGTGTACCTTCTGTTGAGGAAATGACTCCTGAAGACGTAGTTGTCTACGAAAAAACTTCCACAACTCAGGTGGTATGTTAGCTCGCCTCTTATTTTTTTCGACCATACAATATCTCCTGTTAATTTAATCTCAAACAGAAAAAAAAGTCAGAATACATACACATATATACACACACATACACATACACATACCCACATACACATATACATGCAAACATATACGCATGCATATATGTATATATATACACATATACATACATATAACATAAACACACATATACATATCCACATATATACGTACACACACATGCATGCATATACACTCATTCATACAAAATACATGCATTTATCCCACAATAATATGTAGTTGTGTATATGTGAATATGTGTGTATGTATAAATGTGTATATGTGAATATGTGTATATGTGTAAATATGTATATGTGAATTTTTTATTTATGTAGATAATCAAATTATTAATATCAAATACCATTATTTGTAGATTCTGATCAATCAGATGGAACTCCACCACCGTCTCCTCATCGTGCAACGACTTTATACTGTAAGTATATGAAATATTTAATTTTAACTATATTTGATGGATACATAACTTATATTTTTTTTTATGTTTCTTATGATGTACAGATTCTGATCAATCAGAGGGTAATCCACCACCTCCTACCCATGCAACGACTTCACATGTGTCCTCCAATAGGAATTATGATGAATTTTACTATCAAGAGCATATTATATGTTGGTGTAACTCTTGTTATGGCACGTATCGAAGACCACGATTGGAATGTTTTCAACATGAGGCAGAGTATGGTACTTTTGAGCATGCACCATCACCTAGTCAACGTGATAATGCTTGGGTATGTATTTTCTATATATATTAATGTCATTATTTTATTTAAAAACCATGTATAAAATCAAATTATTATTGATATACAGGAATACTTTCTCGATGATGATGATGATGATGATTTTTCTCATAATGTTAATATACCTCGTACACATCATGGACTTGTTGTTCATCAATTACAAGCAGAGGTTTCTAGAAATCCTCTACCTCCTGGTTTAGAGAATGAAACGGCTGGAGATTATCCATTGCCAGCTCGTGATCGTTCTTTAGTACAAACATATGATAGAAGAAGATATGGAGGATGGAATAGAGGACCACTTCCTTTAGATGGAGAGGTTTTCAACTTTTGGGGTAATCGCTATATGATTGCTCCATCCACTATTACTAATGCTGGTCGTGGTCTCTTTATTGTAGAGGATTTGTATGTGCCTCCGAACTTTGAAGTCACTCTTATGTCATTTTGTGGTCCTATATATGGATGGAGAGATTGGCATCGACTTTCACGTTATGTTCAAAGCATGAGTACTTATGGAATATGCTTGAACGCAGCATCTCTTACTAGTAGAAGGATTTTACATGCAGAAAATGAAAGATTATATATTGATGGAAGACCTTGCACACATGGTAATATAGAAGGTTTAATAAATAGTAGTCGAGGGTTACATAATAGTTCAAGGACTAATTGCACATTTGAGGAGCGTGAAAATAGTCATGAATCACCATACATGAGTAGAGATGTATCAAGATACATAGTTGTCAATGCTATTACTACATTACATGCTGGTGATGAACTATTAGTGAATTATGGATGGCGTAGACCTCCAAGAGCACCTTTTAGCTAGAGAGAATAAAAATTTTATATCCATATATAATAAGTTATATACTTAATTTTATATTTGAAGTTTAATTTTTATTCATTTATGGAATACTAATGAGTTTTATTTATATGTGTAGATTCCAACGTATGATGTTGATGATATTCGTCCACAACATTCACAATTACCAATAAGACCTCATTTATCAGAAGCTTCCATGAGGAGGCTACGGAAAACTAAGCCTGTGCAATATGCAAAGTTGAAAGATCTATATTCAAAAGATGATAAAGTACAAGATTTGTGTGACAATGATGAAGATGATGGCATGGCAGATTTTATTGAGGATTGGTATCAAAATGACAGTGAGAGCATGGATATTTCTAAAAAATGAGAAATATCTTCGAGAGGAATGTCTAAAGCATGTATATGAAGGAATTCATTTGACACGACTAAATGCGAGCTTACTTATTCTCAACCTTCAAAATCGTTTTGGATGGAGTAATGTATCTGTTTCGACACTATCAAGGTATAAATTTCAATTTTCTATCTATTTATATATATATATATATGCATAAATATATATACATATATAAATACATGTAGGTTTTTATTCTTACTTTAGATAAGGTTATAAGAACAAGAACTTGAATTGAATGGAAACTTTTTGTCCGCGCATCTTCTAAAACTATTAATGCATCTTTCCAAATATTCGCAATGGTGACCTGGATGAGTCGCATGCACAGAGGTTACTCAAGAGACAGCAATCTGATTATAATGGAGTAGTCCACTTTGTATCCTAAAGTTCAGATGCTCATCATTGACATGCAAGAGGTTTACTGCATACCCGAGAAATCCTGCTCTATCTTGACTAACCTCTGTGCATGCGATTCATCCAAGTCACCATTATATGAACATATGTGTGAATTGACAGGATACGATTGTTTTGCGTAAATATTTTGAAAGATGCATTAATAGTTTTAAAAGATGCGCGGACAAAAAGTATCTATTCAATTCAAGTTCTTGTTCTTACCTTATCTAAAGTAAGAACAAAAACCTGCATGTATATATGTATATATATTTATTTACCTTTTTTAATATATCTTTTTTTGATAAACTTACAGGTTATTATCTAAAAAGTTTTTACCAAGTCAAAATATTCTTCCTACCTCACATGATGAAATGAAGAAGATAATCAACAATCTTGGTATAGATTATCAATGTATACATGCATGTCCTAACGATTGTATTTTATATAGAGGTGAATATGCAGACTCTTTGACATGTCCCAAATGTCAATCTCCTCGATATAAGGGTGAAGAAGGTAAAATCCCGAAAAAGGTATTGAGACATTTTCCATTGGCTCCACGGATTGGACATATGTTTCAAAGCCCCGAATTATCAAAGCTTTTGACTTGGGGACATGATCACAAAAGTACTGATGGAATAATCAGAATTCCTCATGATAGTGTTGCTTTTCAGCATATTGATTCTACATGGCCTGAATTTGCACAAAATCCACAGAATCTAAAGTTAGGAGTTGCATTAGATGGGGTTAATCCATTCTCCTTGAAATCCAGTAAATGGTCAACATGGCCAGTGGTAGTCATAAACTACAATCTTCCGCCTTATCTTAGCATTAAAAAGGAACATTTAATGCTTTCACTTTTAATCCCAGGCATGTATGCATGTATATATATGTTTATGTGTGCATGTAGGCATGTACATGTATGTGTAAATATGTACATGTAAATATGTTAGTATGTATATATATATTTATGTGTGCATTTAGGCATGTATGTGTGATGCATAATATATCTACTCCATTTTATATTTTATGTATCCTATCTACATGATGTGTATATATCTTTACATATATTATGAATCATGATCCTCGTTGATTCGAGTAGCTATATATAGAGGCATAAGGTTGGGAGGAGAGACATCTCTCTAGTAGGACGTCGGAGGTGTACATATACTTCAAACATATGGATAAAAGGTTGAATTAGAGTTTTTAAATTAGGGATTTCAAAACCCTAATATCGAGATTAGTGTTCTCTCTCTCTCATATACATACATACTGTGCATTGTCACGACGATGCGCCATAAGTGTCCGCATCTCTTTTAAACACCATTTAAGAGACCACTCTGTCCCAAACTCCGGCTCAAGTGAACTGAGCACGTACTTTTTATCCCTCTCATCATGCTCACTACAAAAATAAAAAACATAATATAAATAAAACATAAGATATATATTTCAATTTATATGTAAAACTTTTACTTACTTCCAGGGTAAGTGGATAAAGCGCAGGTAAGAGTCGCATAGTGCACGCATTCTCCTCTTGAACTCCAATCCATTTCCTATGTATAAAATATTCCCCCCTGTCTCTATGTCGCACTCTAGTCCTAACGTGCCTATGCATGTCCTCATAGGCAACATCTCTGCTCTGCTATCACGTGCTGGAGGTGGTATAGGTGTCCTGAAAATAGATAGATAGAAATTAATAAAAATATGTGCTATAATATCATTAAAAAAGTTTATGAAAAAAAAAACATACCTATGAGCAGATAGCTCTCTTCCTGCGTGTGGATCCGCAGAAGAGCCCTCGTCTGATCGCGTAAGCATCTGGATTGTATAATCCAGCTCCTCATCGGACATCTCTGCGTAGTCCCGCATTATGGCCCCTAGAGTATCTGACGGAACTCTTGCTCTCATAAGACTTTTTATGAGAGTGAGTTTCGCCTTTCTCTCTCTACTGGGATCCATAATACCTAACATATAAAACAAAATGGTTAGAAATCAATATATATACGTGTATGTGTGTGTATGCATGTGTATGTGTGTGTATGCATCATTATGTGTGTATGTGTGTAGGTATGCATATAAGTATGTATGTATGCATATGCATATGCATTATGTATGCATATGCATTATGTATGCATATGCATTATGTATGCATATGCATATGCATTATGTATGCATATGCATATGCATTATGTATGCATATGCATATGCATTATGTATGCATATGCATATGCATTATGTATGCATATGCATTATGTATGCATATGCATTATGTATGCATATGCATTATGTATGCATATGCATATGCATGTATATGCATATGCATGTAAGTATGTATGTATGCATATGTGTGTGTGTATGCATATGCATGTAAGTATGTATGTATGCATATGCATATGCAATATGTATGCATGTATGTATATGTGTGTGAATGTGTGTGTGAATGTGTGTGTACATGTGTCTGTATGTGTGTATGCATGTGTATGTGTGTGTATGCATCATTATGTGTGTATGTGTGTGTATGTGTGTGTATCTATGTGTATGTGTGTGTATCTATGAGTATGTATGTGTTCATGTGTGTGTATGTGTCTATGTGTGTATGTATTTGTGTGTGTGTATGTATCTATGCATGTGCATTATGTATGCATGTAAGTATGTATGTACATTATATGCATATGCATATGCATTATGTATGCAAATGTATGCATGTATGTGTTTATGTGTGTATGTCTCTCTATGTGTGTGTATGCATATATGTGTGTGTATGTGTGTATGTGTGTGTATATGTGTCTGTATGTGTGTATGCATGTGTATGTGTGTGTATGCATGTGTATGTGTGTATGTGTCTATGTGTGCATGTGTGTGTATATACTATATGTGTGTGTGTCTATGTGTATGTGTGTGTACCTATGAGTGTGTATGTGTTTATGTGTGTATGTGTCTATGTGTGTGTATGTGTTTATGTGTGTATGTGTATGCATGTATGTGTATGTCTCTCTATGTGTGTGTGTATATGCATATGTGTGTGTGTATATGTGTGTATGCATGTGTATGTGTGTGGATGCATCATTATGTGTGTATGTGTATGTGTGTGTATGTGTGCGCATCTATGTGTGTGTATGTGTGTGTTGAGATTTCTTTGGCATGCTTGATTGCTCATATGTGAATGCATATATATGACAAAACCTGCATTTGAATGAATGAAAATGAATTCTGTTTTATACTAATCTTTACATAGTTTATAAATGGATAAAATGTAAACTAATGTTTGTTGACTGAAAAGGTTAATAGTTTACCTTTATACTTTAATATGTTTTCATTGCCAGATGTAATTGAAATAAACTTCATGTGCATGTTGAAAAGATTTAAAATTTGATAAGATTAAATATATTAAAAAAAAAAGAATTGATGCTGTTCTATGATTTAATTTCAGGATAATCATTGAAAATGTTGCTTCCCTAAATCTGCAAGTTGGCCCATCGGGACGATGTGCAGGTTTGGTGGCGGTGGATGTCGGGAAGATTTGCATCTTCCAATTGATGGCCCGAAAAATTAAAATATTTATTGGTGAATTCTAAACCTCTTTTATATCACTGTTGATCAATTGTGTTAATTGGATTAACTATTTTAAAAGTGTTTTCAGGTATGAAGGATGAAGCAGGACATATGTTCAAATTAGGGTTTATCCTAAGTACTTAATTAATGAGTATTTATATTTATACATGCTTGATTCATGGGTATTTAACCCCTAGGGTTTCATACGTTTATATAAGTTTATGTCAGTAGGGTTAATCCAAAGGATCTTAAATGATTCCAATGGGTTAATGCTAGGGTTGATTTAAGATTCTAATGGGTTAATGATAGGGTTCAAAAGGATTTTGATGGGTTTTCACTAATTTCCAAAGGGTTTTAATAGGATTTTGATGGGTTTTAAGTAGGTTTTCTAGGGTTTTAGAATGTTTTAAGGGTTAAAATAATTAATATTTAAGGAAATTAATCTATAACTAAACATTGATTCAATAACAAAAATTAAAATATGGTTTAATTAATTATTAAATCATGTATGTGCATTTAATACTAAGGTTCTAATTAATTAAAATCTTAACCTAAGATTGAATTAAATGATTTATTTAAAATAAGAAATATAGGCTAATTAAATTAAAAATGGTAGATTAAATGGATAAATAACTAGTGGTCTATATGAGTACTAGGAAAAAGAATGGTTTATAGAAGATGTGTAACTAAAGTGATTGAAAGAGTGGTTGGAATAAATGATGCAATTAAAGGAAGTTAAAGAGAAACTTTAAATGAATGGTGTATATGAAAAAGGTTAAAAGAATGGAGTAAGTGAGTTGTGTAAATAAAGTCAATTTAAAGTGTGGTGAAAGTAAGGAGATTAAAGTGTGATTGTAGATTAAAAGTTAAAACCAAAAGAGTGGATTAGGAATGACTTGTGTATGTATTTAAATGTGTGTTGAGCTCAAGTTTCTCCTAATGTTTTTTGCAGAAACATTGAAGATTACAATTAATTGAAGTGAAGACAATTGAAGTGAAGCGGCAGCTTAAAGATCCATTTAAATCTTATTTCCCATTTAGTCAACTATCCAATTGACTAGACATTTATCCAATTGTTTAGGCCTTCCAGTTGTATTAGATTTATTGATTAGAACCATTAGCATATCAATTAATTCATTCAAACAGTTTAGCATCATATTGTTTCATTAGTTTTTCCATTACTCTCCTTGATGTCTTCTAAGTTAGTTCATGAGTCTGAGCACAGTACTATTGAAAATATTGAAAATATTGAAAATGTTCCGCCAACTCTAGACAGACCAGAACCCTCTAGCTTACCTGAAAGTTTAGTAGAAGAACCCATTATGGAAGTTTCAATCTCATATCAGGAAGCTGTTGCTATGTACGAGGCTGCCCGTCCTTACGGTCCATAGCTATTTAAACTATGTACATTGTATAGAATAACCTTATTTTCAATCATAGAAATAGGTAATTTAAATTATTTTATCATTAGAACCCTTATTTTCATAAGCCTGAGTTTGCTACAGACACCCCGCGTGTGCCGAACGATTTAGGCGGATGACTTTATCCACCATCCGAGCATCTCTCACGACCCGACAGCGCTCTTTCTCTCTCTCTCTCTCTCTCTCTCTCTCTCTCTCTCTCGGTCTTTGTGTTCTTCCTCGCATTCAAGGCCCGGCACAAATATGCCGGGAGAATTGAATTTTTTTTTTTTACATTCCAGAGCGTCGCATATGCAACACTCTGAAGTTTGCCAATGTCGTTAAGTGCGTCGCTAACCAGCGACGCTACTAGCGACACTTTTGGAGTAGCATCACTTATGCGACGAGGCTCGGCCAAAAAGAAAAATCCAAAATTTTTACCGTCGCTTATGCGACAATTTCGTCGCATAAGCGACGGTTTTCGTTTTTTTCCCGATTAGGGGGCGTCGCTACGCCACCCCTTTTCATCGACATTAGAAGCAAGAAGGTTTGCACAATCATCCATTAGCAATTGATGTATTAGATTTTGATTCTATTAAAAAATGTATAAACTTATACACAAGTCACTCTTTAAGCCTCTTCTTCGATTCAGATTCCAGGTATTTATATTTGGATTCTTTTTGCTTGCACATAAGTAAATGAAAATGACAGCTAATGTAGAGAATCTTCTGCATGATATGGAAGCACGATTAATTTCATCTATAGATTTAAAGCTTAATTCCAAGTTTGAGTCCTTAAACTCGTTTCTTTCAATCTTAACTACAGTAGTATCTGATTTTAATGCGAATCTTAAGTCAATAGATACTCAATTTGATCACGAGTTTAGGAATTTAGAAGGAATTCTTCATTATGAACTCTCAAATTTGAATGAAAATATGGAAACAATAGCAAATCATGTAAACATTGAGATTAAACTTAGGTAGAGGAGGAATGATAGACTATTTTGACCAAGAAGAATTTAGTCCTAAAATCAAACTTCAAAAACAATGGAAACCTAAGAGTCATAAGGAGAAAAGCAATGTATGTCAATTACATTCTATGAACACCAAGATTGTGCTTAAATGTGAATGTTTGGACAATGATCAAAACCTTATTAAACCTAAATCTATGAATAACATTGATCTTCAAATTAAATCTAAGGATCAAGATACATTGAAAAAGTTTAAGAAAGAAGAAAATGTAAAGATAAAAGATGATGAAAATGAACAATCAATTGATGGAAATATAGATATACAGGCGGTTAAAACAGAACCTAAAGTCATGAAAATTGACAATAAATGTGATCAAAATAAAAATGATGAAAGAATAGTACAAACATCTGAAGACGAAAAACTTCAACTTCAGTCAGAACATGACAAGAATATGGGAAAATGGGTACAAGAAGCCATATGGAAGATTGAAAATAATATCAAAAACTCATCTAAAGGTAAGAAAAAGGAGAAGAATTTAAGTGAATAGTTTTATTGTGATGGAATTGTTTATTGAAGATAAAACATTTCAAATTTTGATTTTTGCTTGCTGCATATATGTTGTTTTCCTAAAAATTAAGAAACATATACCTAAATTGTTTAGTTTTAATGTTTGAAAAGCTAATTACAAACTTATGATTAAGTTTACATTACGATTTGTTTAATCAAAAGAATTCTAAAATATGAAAACACAAAGTTTGTTTCAAATTAAACAAAAACATGTTTGTAATTATGCTTGCAAATGATTTTGATCAATATGCTTGTCATTTCCAAAACTTATGATAAATTTATGATTTTTTTCCTTTCACAAATAAGAAAAAATCTATTATGAAGAACAATTATGAAGAATATTATTATGATGAATATTTTGCACAAAATGATCTTTGTTTACAACAATTATGATGATATACTTTTAAAAGAAAGAAATATATATGATATAAATATGATCATGATAAATATGAAGAACATGAAAAAAAGTGTTACAATATGAGGATGATTTTATTGATATACCATATGATGAGTAAGAGGAACTTTTATAATCCAAATATGAATTTTTTATTGATATAAAAAAAATGATGCTCATTTATAAAGATACAAGTTAAAAACTTTGAACATTTTGGTTTTTCCTAAATTTTATGAACTTTGTTTCATAGGTTGAAAAACCTAGTTAAAAAAAATTAAGAATGCATTATTTATGATAATTATAACCACTATGAATTTCTTATGATGAAATTTGTGACATGATGAAGATGAATCTGATAGAATATATGAATTTATATTTGCAAGATGAATGATAATGAAGATTACTTGTTTTGTAGCTTCTATTTTATAAGTGATTACAGGTTCTGAAGATGCATTGATCAAAGCAATTGAAGATGTTATGCCAAAAGTTCTGATAAATTTAAAGAGAGCAGATTGAAGATGAAGCAGATTGAAGATAAAATTGATTTTAGGTCGTATTTTTCTTTGTCATACAATTTAGATTTATGTATCTTTTTTGCATTCATATAAACTAATTTATAAAGTCTGGAATGAAAAATATTATTTTATAAAGGACTCTATTTAACCATATTAGGAAAATAAACATAATTTATATTTCTACATTTATAGATTAAGTGAGATTTGTTAAAAATAGAAGGATTTGTAGTTCATTTAGATAACGAAAGTAGGTGTATATATGTAGGAGCATATTGTTGCATGATACATGTTTGTGAAAACCTAGATCTTTCTTGTCCATGCAGCTAGATCCTTAGCTCGGATTAAGGGGTTAAGCCTTTCCCCTTTAAAACTAAAAAGTAGTGGAAAAAAAAAAAAAAAAAAAGAATATTGACATGGAAGTTATACCTTCTTTCACCCCAAAAAGGTATTTACATTTATTATCAATATGAAGTTTACATCGTATTTATATGAAGAAAACTAGTTGTGAAAAAACACATCTAGGGATTAAAATTGGGCATACAAGGCGGCTGTCTATCCAAGTAGATTTAGTAGATTTCTTTGGCATGCTTGATTGCTCATATGTGAATGCATATATATGACAAAACCTGCATTTGAATGAATGAAAATGAATTCTGTTTTATACTAATCTTTACATAGTTTATAAATGGATAAAATGTAAACTAATGTTTGTTGACTGAAAAGGTTAATAGTTTACCTTTATACTTTAATATGTTTTCATTGCCAGATGTAATTGAAATAAACTTCATGTGCATGTTGAAAAGATTTAAAATTTGATAAGATTAAATATATTTTAAAAAAACGAATTGATGCTGTTCTATGATTTAATTTCAGGATAATCATTGAAAATGTTGCTTCCCTAAATCTGCAAGTTGGCCCATCGGCACGATGTGCAGGTTTGGTGGCGGTGGATGTCGGGAAGATTTGCATCTTCCAATTGATGGCCCGAAAAATTAAAATATTTATTGGTGAATTCTAAACCTCTTTTATATCACTGTTGATCAATTGTGTTAATTGGATTAACTATTTTAAAAGTGTTTTCAGGTATGAAGGATGAAGCAGGACATATGTTCAAATTAGGGTTTATCCTAAGTACTTAATTAATGAGTATTTATATTTATACATGCTTGATTCATGGGTATTTAACCCCTAGGGTTTCATACGTTTATATAAGTTTATGTCAGTAGGGTTAATCCAAAGGATCTTAAATGATTCCAATGGGTTAATGCTAGGGTTGATTTAAGATTCTAATGGGTTAATGATAGGGCTCAAAAGGATTTTGATGGGTTTTCAGTAATTTCCAAAGGGTTTTAATAGGATTTTGATGGGTTTTAAGTAGGTTTTCTAGGGTTTTAGAATGTTTTAAGGGTTAAAATAATTAATATTTAAGGAAATTAATCTATAACTAAACATTGAATCAATAACAAAAATTAAAATATGGTTTAATTAATTATTTAATCATGTATGTGCATTTAATACTAAGGTTCTAATTAATTAAAATCTTAACCTAAGATTGAATTAAATGATTTATTTAAAATAAGAAATATAGGCTAATTAAATTAAAAATGGTAGATTAAATGGATAAATAACTAGTGGTCTATATGAGTACTAGGAAAAAGAATGGTTTATAGAAGATGTGTAACTAAAGTGATTGAAAGAGTGGTTGGAATAAATGATGCAATTAAAGGAAGTTAAAGAAAAACTTTAAATGAATGGTGTATATGAAAAAGGTTAAAAGAATGGAGTAAGTGAGTTGTGTAAATAAAGTCAATTTAAAGTGTGGTGAAAGTAAGGAGATTAAAGTGTGGTTGTAGATTAAAAGTTAAAACCAAAAGAGTGGATTAGGAATGACTTGTGTATGTATTTAAATGTGTGTTGAGCTCAAGTTTCTCCTAATGTTTTTTGCAGAAACATTGAAGATTACAATTAATTGAAGTGAAGACAATTGAAGTGAAGCGGCAGCTTAAAGATCCATTTAAATCTTATTTCCCATTTAGTCAACTATCCAATTGACTAGACATTTATCCAATTGTTTAGGCCTTCCAGTTGTATTAGATTTATTGATTAGAACCATTAGCATATCAATTAATTCATTCAAACAGTTTAGCATCATATTGTTTCATTAGTTTTTCCATTACTCTCCTTGATGTCTTCTAAGTTAGTTCATGAGTCTGAGCACAGTACTATTGAAAATATTGAAAATATTGAAAATGTTCCGCCAACTCTAGACAGACCAAAACCCTCTAGCTTACCTGAAAGTTTAGTAGAAGAACCCATTATGGAAGTTTCAATCTCATATCAGGAAGCTGTTGCTATGTACGAGGCTGCCCGTCCTTACGGTCCATAGCTATTTAAACTATGTACATTGTATAGAATAACCTTATTTTCAATCATAGAAATAGGTAATTTAAATTATTTTATCATTAGAACCCTTATTTTCATAAGCCTGAGTTTGCTACAGACACCCCGCGTGTGCCGAACGATTTAGGCGGATGACTTGATCCACCATCCGAGCATCTCTCACGACCCGACAGCACTCTTTCTCTCTCTCTCTCTCTCTCTCTCTTGGTCTTTGTGTTCTTCCTCGCGTTCAAGGCCCGGCACAAATATGCCGGGAGAATTGAAATTTTTTTTTTTACATTCTAGAGCGTCGCATATGCAACACTCTGCAATTTGCCAATGTTGTTAAGTGCGTTGCTAACCAGCGACGCTACTAGCGACACTTCTGGAGTAGCGTCACTTATGCGACGAGGCTCGGCCAAAAAAAAAAATCCAAAATTTTTACCGTCGCTCATGCGACGATTTCGTCGCATAAGCGACGGTTTTTGTTTTTTTCCCGATTAGGGGGCGTCGCTACGCCCCCCTTTTTCTTGTAGTGTAAGTTTGGACACAAGTGATTCAAAAATGGCCTTTAGCATGGAAAGACATATAGGTAACTCAGGCACTGCCTATCTATAAACACCAGAAGGCCCCTATAAGACACAATTGGAGTATATTAGGACCAACTGATTAGGTGCATGCATCTATGAGGATGGTCTGAGGCGATTAGCTATCCAACTCAAAAATCTTGATCAACCCTTCGGACTTGAACACCCAATGGTCAAGTTTGAAAATGGTTCTTATATGGATAAGCAAGGAACCATGTATATGGTTACTAGTTTAACTAACAGGACAAATGAGTTTGGAAATATCATTCCTGAGAACGAGATAGGAGACCTAGAGCAAGGAGACCTAGGATGATAACCCAAGAATCTTAGAGGTAAGACATTCTTGACCAGAGTGATCACTCCAAAATGGATCCCCCAAGACAACAAAAGCATAGAACTATTCTTGAATAAATAGACAAAGGAAGCCTTTTGGAGATTCAAGCTAGATCAACATAGCAAAATAGGCAGAGTCATCATCTATGAGTTCAAAGATCCTGAGATACTAAGCAAAGTCGTCTATCTAGAGAGAATAAGGCTAAACCAGTTGAATAATCAGAGTCAAGTGAATCAGGAGAGCCTACTAAAAGGAAAACAAGAACATGGAAGGATACCAGAGAAAAAGCCAATCGTAAGTGGGTTAGAAAGTTATCTCAACTAGAAGAAAGCCTAAGAAATGTAGAAACAAAGATTGTAGACATTGCATCTCAAAACCCCTCACATGTCAAAAATCCATCCACTCCACTTCATCCCACCCCACCACCCATTGTAAATAGACCATGACTAGAGTCTGTTCTTGCAGATCGAACCCCAAAAGACTTGGACATGATGTTCAGGGCCTACTGGACTCAAATTCAAGAAGGGCCAACAACAACAAACCTAGACAAGAGTTGCCCTAGAGCAGATTTAGAGATTGAATGAACAAAAATGTGCATGAAAATGGTAGAGCTAGCTCAATCTATGCTCGAGGCCAATCAATTGTTCAATCAGACAAACTCTATCAAATCAGGTTTGCACTTCCAAGGCTTACTAGAAAGATTAGAGCAGTTGGTAAACAAGTCATAGGTTTCTTTACCTCCATAGGCTCAACCAGATGTTGAAAGAGGAAGCTCACCACCAATGGAAGGTTATTTTCCTGATTCCATGGATGACAGAACACCTCTTTCAATTCAATAGAGTTCTTGCGGGATATACAAGAAGAGAAATGGGCCAAGGAGAAGGATAATTCATCTCCTATTCCTGAAATTGATGATCTTCATGATCGATTTCCCCAAGACATTCCATCTATGTATGTAGACCAAGCAGAGCAACAAGAGGATGAAAGATTAGATTTTGAATCTAATTCTTTACAAGAGCTACCACAATTCACAAGCCCATGGGAAACTGAATCTCTTTAGATCAGAGCTCTCACGATACTGAAGACTCCGTGGTTCCAAGAAACACTGAAGTCATGAAGAACACTAAGGTTCAGTGTCATCTCACCTTAGAAGATCTACTCAAAGTAAAACTTGAGTTATGCAAACATGTGGCGAATCAAGTTCCAAAACTTGGTTCCAATTTATCAAAAGCGGGCTCTAAATAGAAAGTACTAGAGATACCTCTAGACAAAATAGGAGACATGAGTAAAGGTGAAGAAGATAATACTTGCAAACACACCCTTATCGAAGCAATGGGGAAAACCCACATTAAGACCAACTAGAATGAAGCTTCAAATGGATGACAACTATATTGAAAGACCTCTAGGATTGCTAGAAGGGATAACTCCAACCACTTGTGGTGTATAGTTGAACACACCTTTGCTATATGTGACTTTATATGTCTATGAGATGATCTTAGGAAGACCTTTCCTATGACAACTGCAAATAGTGCGAGATTGGGGAACCAACTCCTTGCACTTGCAACACTTAGGGGTCACAACTAAGGTTAATTTGAAGGATTATACCTTTAGAGATGTACCACCCCTATAGTGGAATGCTATCCACAAGGCTCAAGAAGATTCAATCTATGTGCATTCTAAAAGTTCTTTTGATCCATCTTGGATGCATGAAGATACTCACTTGTGGATGTGCAAGGTCACACATGAAGAGGAAAGATGCCTAAAAGCAAGAGAAGAAGGAACTTCTCAAGGAATAAGACCAATTAGAGACCCAACCTACACGTAGATGATCTTTCCAAATGAGGAATTTGAGCATCATGGTTGGGCAGAAATCTTAGCCACCATGGACATTGCTATCAATAAGAGTTGTTTATTAGGGAATATAGGGATGTTTTTGCATGGATCTATAGAGACCTGAAGGGGGTAGATCCAAAAACATGTTCTCGTATAATCCCCATGATAGTTGATGCCAAGCTTACCAAACACAAGCCCTACACATATAATGACACTTATGCAACAAAAATAAAGGAAGAAATTGATAGATTGATTGAAGCTGGATTTATCTATGAGATTGAGCATACTGAATGGGTGTCCCCCACTGTAGTGGTGTCCAAGAAGAATGAGAAGTTGCGGGTGTGTATTAACCTTAAAAAAGTTAATGACCCTATGATTAGAGATAGTTATCCGCTTCCAATCACTGAACATTTGTTGGAGTGTCTTGCAGGCAATGAAGTCTATAGCTTCCTTGATGGATTTTCAGGTTACAACCAAGTAGCCATTGCCCGAGAAGATCAACAAAAGACTGATTTTGCCAGAGAGTTTGGAATCTTTGCATTTTGTGTGATGCCATTTGGGCTCACCAATGCACCTACAACATTCCAAAGGCTCATGTGTCATGTCTTCAAAGAGTTTTTGCGAAAGAGCTTAAAAGTATATGTGGATGATTTATGTGCTCATTTCGAAGAAAGAAGACTCCACATTTTTGAGCTCAAACAGATCTTCAACAAGTGTAGAGAGTATCGAGTGTGTCTGAACCCCGAAAAGTGTGTGTTCATAGTATGTCAAGATAAGCTCTTAGGTCATATTGTTTCTAAGAATGGAATATCAATAGATGAAGAAAAAGTCAGAGCAATAACAGAGCTGCTAAGGCCAATGAATGTTAAAGAGGTACAAGCCTTTATGGGACATTGTGGATATTACCACAGGTTTATCCACATGTATGCTATCATAACTAAACCTCTTTATGCCTTGTTGATAGACTTTAAGTGGAACGACAAATGTGAAAATTCCTTCAATGAGTTGAAGAGACATTTGTGCACAACATCAATACTGACCACTCCAGATTGGAATAAACCATTACATGGCCATGTAGATGCATCCAATTATGCAATAGGATATGTGTTGTCACAACCCACAAGTGAAGGAAATCTAGATTTGCTTATGGCATATGCTAGCAGACAACTGAATGCGGCTGAACAAAACTATACAACAATTGAAAGAGAAGGCTTAGGCATTGTATATGCCGTGAAGAAGTTTAGACACTATCCATTGGCCAAAAAGTTCAAGTTTTTCACTGATCATCAAGCGTTATTATATTTGGTCAATAAACTTTGCAATATAGGACGTTTAGTAAGATGGTTTCTCTAATGGAATATTACTTTGAAGTTGTTGTCAGGAAAGGTAGGACCCACCTTAGGGTAGATCACCTTTCTCACATCACTTCAAGAGAGTCACTCCAAGGAGTGTTTGATGAACTACCTGATGCTTATCTATTCAATTTAGAATTTGTTCCTAAATGGGCAAATAAGTTGGTACCTATCCTAACCTTTGGACCCGCAAATAAGAATGTGAGAATGAACAAAGAAGAAATAGTAAAATCAGAAAGCTATCAGATATGGGCAAGAAGCATGTATAAACAAGGACGATGAAGGATTGCTAGCAATTCACTATTCTAAACAACAAACATTGCAGAATCTAAAATGTTTAGGAGTGTATTGGCCTAGTATGGATAAAGAAATACATAAGTGGATTAAGAATTGTCTAGTGTGCTAGGAAAAACCCCCAGTGGAGCATGCCACCCTTTATCATGTGTCGTTAATTCCAAAATGGAGTGCTCCATTCGTAGAATTTATGAGAAAAAGAACACTATCTAGTGAGGCTAGCCCAACAAGAAAACAAAGCTTGGAGCAAGAGGCTCAGGATTATGCCTTACTAGGAGGCAACCTATATCGAAGAGGCAAAGACGGTTACTTAAGATTTTGCATTCACGAATTAGAATATCTGAAAGTTTTAGAAACATCACATAGTGGTGTTGTAGGTGGAGAGTTTGGTCCTGATCGAGCAATTAAGACCATTCTATTCTTACGACTTTGGTGTCCCACTCTTCATATGGATGCACATACCTATGTGAAGAGATGTGACACATGCCAACGTGCACAATATCCGATTAGAAAAGATGAGATGCATTTGAGGCCAATGATGGAAGGCCATGCATTCTTGAAGTGGGTTATCGACTTTGATGGTCCTATTAACCCCCCAACTAGAAACTCCCATGCAGAATACATTATTGTAGCCACTGATTACCTTACCAAGTGGGTGGAATTCAAGGCCACAACAAATAATTATGCTCAAACGACAGCTAACTTCACATTGTGCTTTGGGTTATCACCTGTTTGGACTATATGATTACTCACCTTATTCTCCAAGTCAGTCATCAAAGCTATGTTTCCACTTAGGTGATTGTTGCACCCTAAGTCAATGTAGAAAACTCTTTGATCTTCACTTTGTCTTTCACAAGTTGCATTCATAATTAAGGTTGAATCCTCTTTTTTATCTGAAGCATAATTGTAGTAGGTATTATTGTAGGATTGACTTTGAAAGCCTCTTCTTACATTTCTTCCAAAGAAACCTCTATTACCTCTACCTCTGATGTTACCTCTCTGATTTCTACCACCTCTTCCTCTTGAATTAAAGTTTTGATTATATACTCCACCATTCTGATTATTATGCCAACATTCATGAGCTAAATGATTAGTCTTACCACAAATCTAGCAAGCTTTAACACCATCTTTATTGCTTCTACCTCTTCCTCTTCCTTTGCCACCTCTTGTTCCTCTTAGGAAGTTAGCTTGACTCATAGTGCCTTCATCTTCATTCAATTGTTGCTTGCCTTTGTTTATCTTCTTCTTGTCCTTTGAATACATTGCTTGACTTGTACTCTTATCAACATCACCTTTGATATCCTCCTCAAAGGTTAGCATATGTCCTAGTGATTGATTCAAATCAGGAGTGAAATGATCTAATGACAATTCAGTGGATAGAATGAATGGCTTCCACTTCTCAACTCCTCTCAAAACTATGAGAATTTGTCTTACCAATTTATCCTCTTCAATGTCTTCATCAACTACTCCTAATGCATCTGCAATATCCTTCATCCTTGCTACATAATCAGAAATGGATTGAGAAGCCTTCTTCTTGAATGTGGTGAATTCTGTCACTTGCACTTTCAAGTCCTCCAATGTGAGGTAGAAAATAATCATTGACTCCCATGTAGATAATGCTCCTTGCTTGAGCATTCTGCTTTATCCAGGTCTTCAAATATGAGAGCTCTTCCCTAGTTGGAACACTAGGATCCCTAAATTTTGGTTTTTCTTTTTCACCTGTGATATATCCTATCAGGTCTTTGCTCATAAGATGAGCTTCCATCCTCATTGACCAAGCAGGATAGTTCTTGGTATCCAATTTCTCTATCTGAACAGAATCTCCCATCCTTTCTTCACATGTGCAATATATTCTTCAAGCTTTGTGAATAATGAATGTACCTTTAATTTGAATATAGTTCCTTTTGATCCTCTTGATAGATTCCAAGCCTCCTTCTTTAGCTTTCACTATAGACTTTCACCTTTTTGAATCTTCAAAGATTGATTTATGTATATCTGCAATAGTCGAAGTCCTCCTTTCTTCATTTCTGATGACTCCTACTCTGATACAACTGATGGAGAGTATTAATGTCCAAAAGAACAAGTTACCTTTGATGTTAGAGCACTTCTATATCAAGAACAACTCATAAACTCAACCAATTTTGGAAATCTATTGCCAAATTATCAAGATTTGAATTAACTGTGAAAAAACTGATTACTCAGAAAAGTCTGCTCTCAATTCATTGACTGACCAAATGTGTAAAGTTTTCAATGAAACTTTATACAACGTGTCGCCTAATGTTTTTGCACCTTCTCCAAGTTAAAACTTCTTAAAATGTTAGTAGATCTTGAGATTTCCTTCAAACAATGTACCTATGTCTAAAATTGTCCTTCTCTGTGGTCGACTTTGACACCTGTAACTTCTAATGCATAATTCTCCCAAACTAGACCCTGTTTATTCAAATGCTTTTAGCCACAAGTAGCTTACCTTTCAAATTTAAAGAATGAGTGCTTACTTGTTCAAAACTCAAAACTTTACACTGTAGACGGAGATCTGATCAAAACATTGCCCATTGAATTTGCGCATGTACCTATCTTCACTTCTTCTCTTTACACATGCAAATGTTACTACTTAAAATTCTCTCAGCCTAATTACAATTAAGCTCTCAAAACTTGTAGAGTGGTCACCCTCAACTATAGAATTAGGCTTTTACAAAAGCATTCCTCAAGAAGATAAACACAGAAAGAGCAGTGAGCAAAAGATCGAGGTGCAACTTTCTTGTATTCAGAGAAATCATACATCTGATAGACAATTCATATTCTTCTCACTTTCTAAAGTCTCTAATGACTTCTAAAACTTGTTAGTCATCATCTCTCATGCTCGTCGTACATCTATATCAAGTATATATAGATGTTTACATCCCGACTCATCAAGGATACAAAGTTTTTATGAACTAATTACAAGATTAGTATACATGTATATACAAGACTTCATCTTATGACCATGCACTAAATTTCAAGCCTCATATGTTGATCTTTGCTTCACTCTTTGACTTCAGACCTTGTCCTAATCATCAATTGATGATTGTCCTGCACCAATATGTGTGTGAATATAGGGGTAAGGTTACATGACCCTTACATCTCCAAAAACAAATTGTGCATTCCTGCCACACAAGTAGAAGTATGAATAAACTCTTAGAAATGTGATGCTAAACTCATACATTCATGAAAGCCACGGAGCAAGAAGATCATGGAAGCTTGTGGAAAATATGGTAAGGCGACCATGGTCACCATGAATGCTCTTGCTCTACTACTAATGCAATGAGCTCTAGAACCTAGCTTTGGTAAGGCCACCATGCTCTTGTTGTGCTCCTAATGCAATGAACTCTAGAACCTAGCTTCCATGCATGCAAGAGAATGACCTATCACTCTCCACCCAATGTTCCATTATATAAACTTGGGGATTAGTCATGAACTTTTGAGCAATTGGAGCTACTTTACATGTGTATTCTCCACCACTACTTTCAGACTTTCCGCTTGATTCAACTAGGGATAGCTATACTCACCTTCTGCCTTAAGTCTCGGTTAACTCCAATCAACTCATGCCAGCTTGTGTAAATGCTTCTAGAAGGCCCTAGAGCTCTTTGGAAAAAAATATCATCACCATTCTTCTCATGAGTTTGAACCCAAGACCTCCTCTTTTTCATACTTGAGACTTAATCACTCATATCTTATTTACTACTCCATAAGTTTCGAATGTCATCACTATCTTGAACCTTGTGAAGACTACTTTATAACAAAGATAGAAGTGTTTGAAGAAGATGGAGGTGATATCTACTCCATAAGCTCCCAATTTCATCACTATGTTGAACCTTGTGCAAGATACTTTATAACAAAGATGGAAGTGTTTGAAGAAGATGGAGGTGTGTGAGAATGTGAACTTTTGATGATAAAACCTATATGAAGAGGTGATGTAGATTAGGGATATTTTTATCACAATTGAAGAGAATGTCATTATAAAAATGTATATTTATTCTTTATGGAATTCATTCGAGATAGAAGGCACCATAAAAACCTCATCTTCCTCATTTTTAAAGGAATTTTTGGGTCATTTTTTAATGTTGTTAATTGAGAACTGTTGGTTCTAAATTTGCTGTACACATCTTCTTATAATTTTCTTGTGCTTCAAGTGAGTCTCTACGTGCACCCTTTTCTCATAGTCATGTTTTTGTATTATTCCCTTTGCATGTGTACATACTTATGTTTTGCAGATGTGTTGTTTATATACATCTTCAAAGCATTCAAGGATTCATATGTTTTTATATGAATATTTGAGAGCTGCACATGATTGAATAAAAGCTTTAGATCTCTTCAAACGCTCATGAAGAAAAAAAATAGAGTCACTAAACAATGAAGCATGTGTGACTTGCTATACGTTCATAGAATCTATCTTTGAGATATCTTGCAAGAGGACCCATTGCATCACATGTGGATTATTGTATGAAATCATCTCTTCCATTTATGAATATATGATTGATACAAGAAGTTTCTTAGTCTATTCGTACATTTTTATTTGAAGATCAGATATTTCAATTGAAAGAATTGCTAATGTTGACTCGAATTGCATATTTAATGAATTCAAACTATGTCAAAAAAAATTCATGTCTTAAGCACCCTTTCAAAAACCATGAATACTGCTATCAAGGTCTTTCATGTGATATCTATTATGCATTGAAGTGACAACATGTCTCAAATGCCTTCTTGCGCAGCCCTTATTTGCTATCTCTTCCTTTGCTCTCACCTTGAATGAAAGAAGAAAATAATGTTTGTGCAATAGTGAAGAGATGATGTGCAAAGCTGAAGAGATGGTAAAGAAATGCTCAAAAGAAATTTTAGTTAATCAGACTCTTGCTACAAAGATTAAGATGGCATCCTCTAAGAAGAGGAGTACAATATTAAGACTAATGGGACAACAAACAAAAAGTAAGATAAGGGTGGGAAGTGAGGAAATATTAGGATCTAATGGGAAACGGAAAAAAATAAGATAAAGGTGGGAAGTGAGAAAATGAAACATAACTTTGATATGAAAGAGAACCCAGAAAAAAAGAATTGTGCTCTAATACCTTGTTGAGGAACATTGTCCAATATTTTTACACGCTACAAACAAATTATGAAGACTCAAAGAATACTCAAAGAAAATGATGAAAATGAACTACATAATTAGGAATTAATAAGGGCGGGGAGTGGGGAAATGAAACATAACTTTCATGTGAAAGAGAAACTAGAAAACAAACTATGCTTGCGAACTAAAAAGAAAATATAAATGCTCAAAATACTAGGAATAATATAATGATGAAATGAGAAAAATGAACTACATGATGATATAAGAACTTACATAAAGATTATGGAACTTGATCTTCAAGGTGAGAATATAGTGGGATCACATGAAGGAAATGAGAAGTGAAGTGAGACTCTCCTTATATGAGTACAAGACAAAATCTCAAATATGTGGCATAATGCGTCCTTGCATAAGATTACATGAGAGCTTATAGGGAACTTGCTTTGAATGTGAGATTATGTAGGTGCATGTGGATACAAAAGGATAACACATGAACACCTCAACAATAATCTCATGCAAGAATTTACGATAAGTGTATGAGATCTTTTCTATAATAGAAAATCTCATCACATTTTAGTATGAATATCTAAGAACTGAATTTCTCAAAATGGGTACCTCTATCTTACCAGGTCGGGTGCTCTCTCGAATTTAAAAATAAAAAAGGTCGGGTGCTCTCTCGAATTTAAAAATAAAAAAGAAAAGCTCAAAAATTCAAGTGATTCATGTGAGGCTTTGTCGTGAATATGTGTGTGTGGATAAAGACACAAGGGATTAGATTACACTTTTTGGATGAGTAGACAGAGCACTGAGGACACGCGTAGCGATTGCCTAACTTCTGATGAATGGAGAGGGCGACAAAGAGAGAAACACAAAGAGCGCTACTGCCGGATTGATATTTATACGAGCAGGCGTGGAGAAGAGGAAGTGCATGGAAAAGAAGAAGAACCAGGGAGAGAACCATGGCCTCGTCCTTCCTAGTAGTTACGGTGGCCCTTCTGGTGCCCACGTTCATAATCGTCTTTCACAGCTTGTGGATGGCCTTTGTGGAAGCGTTGTGGCTGACGCCCCGCAGAATCAAGCGGGTGCTCGAGAGGCAGGGCATCAAGTGCTTGCCCTTTCGCATCCTCATCGGGAACCTCCCGGAACTCGCTGCTCTGTGCGAGGAAGCTAAATCTCAGCCTCTGTCGTGCATAAAACATGACTACGCTGCCTACGCTATTCCTTACTATTACCGCTGGATCGAAGAGTATGGTAAACTACATTTCCTTTCGCAATGCCCGAAATCTCACTACATGTCAAATGAAGCAATAGATATTCGTAGCGAGATTTCTGTGTTGTCCGATTGAGCAGAAGATATCTGCAGCAAAATATAACTATTGTTCGGTCCCGTTTCCTGCTATGCTCCGTCTTCACCAGTTATGTATCATGTTTTTCTCTCAAAGCCCTGTCCATGACATTCAGATCTAAACTCTACAGGTGATAATTTTGCGTTTTGGCAAGGAAGCCAAGCTCGTTTTTTCCTTACCAATCCGGACGATGTCAAGGAAGTTTTATATTCAAGGTCTCCTCACATTTCAAGGCCGAAGCGCCGTCCAGATGGGGTGAAACTTATTGACAACGGCCTTCTGCAGATAGAAGGAGAACGTTGGTCTTTTCATAGGCGAACCTTAAACCCTGGTTTTCTACCAGAGAAGTTGAAGGTAAATGTTTGAACCGAAGATCCTCATGGTAGCGTTTTTTTCCCAAAACTGTGTTGTATGAGAAAGTGCATCTGAAATGAATGCGACTTGGCTTGTGAGGGCTGAGTAAGTTTTGCTGCTTGCATCTTCGTGGAGAGGATGCCATTGGCGCTAGCTGCATAGCAACCGCTCTTTTACCAGCGATATTCATGCGCTTGTTATGCAGAGCCGAGAGGCATTTCGATGCGCTTATTTACAGTTTTTTGGTGATTGAGCAGTCCATGATCCCCATAATGTCAAGATGCACCATGGAGATGATCGAGAGATGGAGCACAAAGAATGTGAAAAAGCACGAAATCGATGTATTCACTGAGCTGAAACCCTTGAGTGCTGACATAATCGCCCGCACAGCCTTTGGAAGCAGTTATGCGGAGGCGAGGCAGATATTTGAGCTACAGCAAGAGCAGTTGCTTCTTGAAGGCAAGATACAGAGTAGACCCTTTATTCCAGGAGTCAGGTGAGTCAGGTGGAGTGTACTGTGTAATAGGTGTATGTATCAACGGCAACGGTACTTGATTTTTTCTCCTTAATATTTGAGGGCTTGAACTGTTCCAATATCTCTCTCCTCAGATTGTGAATCTGATAAATTTTGTGTTACTTGGTTTAAATGATATTAGATTTATCCCAACAGCATTCAACCGGCATTGCTGGAGAGTTGAGAAGCGTATAGAAGAACTGACCCTTCGGATCATTGAAAAGCGGACTCAACGCAGAAAATTGGACCAGCATGAAGATGCGCAGGATGACGACTTGCTGGGACTGATGATAGACGCCATGGAAGATCGGGGCGTGGAAAGGAAGACCATGAGTATGGGAATGGCCGACATCATTGGTGAATCCAAAACTTTCTTTGCGGCTGGACAGGAGACAACATCGACGTGCATTTCATGGACGCTTATGCTGTTGGCAGCCCACCCTGAATGGCAGGAACGTGTCAGAGAGGAAGTTAGGACTGCGTGTGACGCGGTCGGATTTCCAACATCCGATTCTCTGCATCGTCTCAAACTTGTAGGTGTTTGTCTTGCTTAGAAGAGGAAAACTGAGAGAGAGAGAGAGAGAGAGAGAGAGAGAGAGAGAGAGAGAGAGAGAGAGAGAGGTGTGGCTATGCAGCTCAGCATGGTTTTGAATGAATCTCTTCGACTGTACCCGCCACTTCCCATAATGTTGAGGATGTCAAAGAAGGATGTTCGAGTAGGGAAGACTCTTGTTCCGAAAGGCACTGTGATGATGTTGCCCATCATCGCCTTCCACCACGACCAACGGTACTGGGGACCTGACGCCAATGAGTTCCGCCCCGACAGGTTCAGGGATGGATCATCCAAGGCATCTCAATCAAAATCATCCGTCTTCTTACCGTTCTCGTCGGGACCTCAGTTCTGCATCGGTCAGCCATTCGCGCTCCAACAGGCGAAGATTGTTATCTCTGCTATTTTACTGCGCTATCGCATCATCATTTCCCCCCAATATCGCCATTCTCCCATTTTCGCCTTCATCCTGCAACCTGAGTTTGGCATCCCACTTCTCTTTGAGAGCATCTAGAACTCCTTATGCCATAGCATGGCGCATCGACAGGTTACAAAGCCCGCATCGCTTGTTTACAGTGGGATTTGATCACAGATACAGATGACTGTCAATCAAGGTTTTATTCAGTGCCAAAACTAGCATTGTGCTTGCCTCAGACATGGAGAAGGTGCACAGATTGCATATAGATGATATGAGATGGAAGTCCTCTCCTCTTTTTTCCAAATGGAAGTTCGGCACGCTCCTATCCCCAAGCTTTAACTTTGAAAGTACAACTGTACAAAGTGAATGAGCATATGAGCATAGTACCCATAGTACCTCAATATTTCTATTGTTTCTACTTGTTTAACTTTTGTTGAAACAACCAAACCAAATTCTTGAACTTGGCATACTTACATTGATTGTTGTCTTTGGCACCCTATATGCATGTCCTAAGCTTAAGCCTTCTCGACAACGTGCTAATGCTCTAAGAGGAAATTACATCTTCACACAAATTATCAAGTATGATATGATTTCATTGTGATGTAAATCTAGCAAGAGAAAGATCTGCAAGGTTTTTGTAGCGAAGTTAAAGGTTCATGATGCGAAGGATACTCCAAATAAACCACTATAAGTTAAAGGTTCATTATGCGAAGGATACTCCAAATACCTATTTGAACGCAGATAAGAGACAATATTCAACAATTTAGGGGATTATCCAAACAAGATAATCATAAAATGGTAAATTAATATTCCCTCCTATATGACCTATGAGTGAGCATGTTTTTTTTTTTTTTGCGTTTTCACCTATAGAGACATTCCCTTCATAAATAGATTTGCACGTTTTTTTAGCGTTTTCACCAATAGAGGCATTCCCTTATTAAAGTACTATAAGTTAAAGGCTAATGTTGCGAAGGATACTCCAAATACCTATTTTTACGTAGATAAGAGACACTATTCAACATTCGATGCGATTCCCCAAATAAACTAATCATAAAATGCGATCCAAATACCTATCAGTGAACATGTGTAGGTACTAGTTGGGTGCATCAAGGGTAGATGCATTTTAGAAACATGTGGACTAAAGAAAAACATTTCAATTCAATAAACGATGAATACATGGATACATCAACCAATACATGTGACAGACCGGCATTTATGAAACCCTAACTTTTAAGTTAGATGAGGTCTTTGTGTGACCACTGATGGTTATAGATGATCTTTATGAGCCTAACCATTAGGTTAGGTATGACATAAACTTCTCGACCATTGGGTTTCCATTCAAGGCGAAAATGAAGGCCATGTGGCATCGCATGGTTTCCCCATAGAACCTTAATGGGGAGAGTGCAGAGGGGGGCTTGCCCCCTTCTGTAGAGTCCGGGGGGCCTATCCCCATGGCATGTAGGGCCGAGATGATAGGACTTCTGTTCATGGAGATATTTTCGGATGGTATAGTTTGCTGGCTATTTTGTATCCCCCAACTACGTTTATCTATACCGACTCTCCTTGTAAAATCTATATAAGCATGGACCAAGTTGAGCTTTACACAACATTATGCAGTAATAAGCCCTTCATCTAGAGTTTATCTAGATCCCCATCTAAGCTCCACATTAGGAGTGCATGGGTGGACAACATCATCATTGTTACTGCATTACACTTGGCATTCTGAGAATTTGAGTTCTCTATCTCTTAGTTTGTGTCCATCTTTGTCTGAATTTTTTTTTTGTAACTCTGTCTATTGATCTATTCCATTGTGCTTTTATTTTCTTATAATTAATTAGAAAAGGAACTAATAAATAATAAAAAAAAAATAGGCTACTAGAAACTCTATGGACAAGTTGACTATGCCTAAATCTCAATAGGAAAATCTTGAAGAGAAACAAAGCTAATCCACTAAGGAATTCTATGAACATGGATAACTAAGAACTAATGGAAAGCTTTTCCAAATAGTGCAGCATATAATTAAGTAAAGTAAGTATACTAGATTTGATTTCTTATGATGATCCAAACTTTGTATCTAAGTCTTAATTAAGTAAAGTAAGTATACTAGATTTGATTTCTTATGATGATCCAAACTTTGCATCTAAGTCTGGCATACAAAGAAGATGCGTTCAAAAAACATAGCAACTTATGGAACTACCACCTTCTTCCATATGAGATAATATATTTATCTTTTTTGAAATGAGAAAAAGAAGCTTGTACTTTCCACCACCATTACTATGATGGAATCATTCCAAAATTCTAATCCCAAAGAGGTTTCTATTATGAACACATAAAAATATTCTCACAAAAATACTATTGCACAGCTAGAGGCATAAAGAGTCCAAAATGTGAGGTTTCCCATTATGGGAAAAAAATGAACCCTGCATGGGCTAGTAAGGATCCCTAATTTTTAGGGATTAAGCTTAATTATGTTCTTTATTCCACGAAGGTCATTTGCAAGAGTTGTGAAGGAAGAGATCCAAAGCTATTGCGCTGGACTTAAATTGTATATAGCCATTGAAGCCCGCCAAGAAGCTGCAAGGCGTATCTTATCTCAATGTTCGAGGACTCTAACCTGTGTGCCATCCATGCAAAGAGAGTGACAATACAACCTAAAGATTTGCAGCTAGCTAGAAGAATTAGAGGGAATAACCCTTAACAAATATTCATACTCCCTTGTTTGGAGAACTTTTTTTATATCCCAAATGATGAATATTTTGTAAATCCGAAATGATGAATTTTGTTATTATATTTGCTCTCCCAAGTGTTTGTCTCTTAGTCTGTATCTAAGTGTCTTTTTCCAGTACCTCTTTAAAGTGTTTGGCATAGTTTAATCACTCTTTTTATTGTATTTATTGTAAGCGGTGTTGCTTAAAAATGCATGCAATGGCCCGCATTTTTGTGGCAGGCTTTTTTTGCATTTCTAAGCCATGAAACCACATGCCATGCACATTGGAGCATATGATTGGCCTTAGATAAGGTGCAATGCATGCCAATCCTCTCACCAATAGATAAACAATGTTGATGAACATTCAAATGTACTTATTAATTGTTGCATGCTTATATGCACCCAGAGGAGTTTAAACATTCTCTAGTCATTGCACATAAGAAGAGTCTTCCACAATTCCCTATGTTAAGGTTGTAATTCAGGGACATAGACTTCCAATGTAGGGAAGCTAGTGCATGGAATGGCCTAGGAATGCAAAAAAAAAAAGGCCTGCCACAGAAATGTGGGGATGGGCCCTACAAAACTTTTGCAGTTCCCATCCTCGCGTTTCTATGGCAGGCCTTTTTTTTGCATTCCTAGGCCTTTGCATGCATTTTGGGCAACAAAACTTACAACAATTAATGGAAAAAGACTGATTAAACTATGCAAAAGTTAAGAGATGATAAAAAACATAAAGACAATGCACATAGAAATCGAAAAAACAATAATTGGTATTATAAAGTTTTTACAATTGCTCTTGGCCTTGAGCCTCTCCACTAAATTCTTTCTTCTCTGAAAAGATAGTGGCAATTGGTAAGTCAAAACTGATTGGGATATTAACTGAGGGTTTGTCAATCCAAGATCTAAAGCTACTCCTATTTGACCTAATATTTTTCCTCTAAATTTAACTCTTAGGGTAGTAAGGGCAAAGGACTTCCTAACTACAAATATACAATTCGTCCCTTGCATTATTGTAGATAGGCACAAAACTTTGCTCAAGGCCTTCACACACCAAGTCATGAAGTGTCCTTGAGGTGAAAAATCCTTGTGGATTATGACGAAATCTTCCTTTGGCAATTTCCCAATGTAATGTGCCAAGGAAGAGCCATGATCACGAGCAACACGGTCACCACCACTCCTTGCTGCAAATTTATCCACTTCAATTGATTTCTGCACATAGACAATCATAAAATTCAACAGATACATCTTGTATGAATATGAGACAAACATAAATGTCATTAGATACTTACATCTTGAAGCCTATCTTCATCCTCTCCTCTTCCCATTGCAATGGAATTGATGAGTGAGCCATGCCACTTTGCTCCACAATAGGGGATGTTGGAATCTTCTGCTCCAAAATTCTTTCCCTTGCTGCGGCCAGATCTTCTTCAATGGCATTTTTGGTTAGCATCACTCAAAATCTCTTCACACACAAATGCAATGGTGTCTGCAAATCAATCACCAAGTGGAATTGTTTTCTTTTTGATTATGTCAGAAGTGTTGTCCATAGGAACATCCGAGGTCGAGAAAAAAAAACTTAGGCATTCGTCGAGGCATAGACTGATTGCCTTCTTAATATTGTGCAGGAACAAAAATTCTTCTTCTTCGACAAGTACCACTGAAAACATTTCCATCTCTACCTCTGGTAGAGTGGGTTCCATGGGCTCTAAGTTAGAGGGTGGACTATTTTGTGTATTGGCTTCCTTTAATTTGTCCACTACTCTTGTGGAAATTCTCTGCAAATTTTTTACTCTCTTCTAATAAGTTGAGAGCTTCTGTTTGGGGTTCCTTTTTGTCATCTACAAAACCCCCAGTAACAAGATGGGTTAGGTCCATGGGTGTAGGTTCGGGCTTCTCATTGACAAAAAAGATGGTTGTTGCAACATAGGAAAGATATTTTCTTCCTATTTTCCTATTCTTATTTAATTGTAATTACGGGCACTGTGTCATCTAACAGGTGCCCTGCATCCTCAGCAACAGCCATGAAATGCTTTAAGCGCTTCACAAATGCCTCATCTCGTTTATGAATGTGCAAAAGTAGATCACAGGGGACCCATTTACACTCATATGCTCGAATATCTATAGCATATGTTAATATATAGAATTCCATAAAATCTGTGATTTCATCGATCACATCAGAGTTCATGGCTATTGTCCCTTCAAGATTAGGGACTCTACAGACTAGGTCATACAAATCCGTACAACTGTTGTAGTTTGTAGTATCCAAAAATTCCATGAATATATCTCGAGGAGATTTCATGGGAGTGGAAGTGCTAGTAGCCATTGCTTGCGCATGAGAATTCTATTGGCTTGTATGTGCTTTCTAGCTCTTTGAGAGTGCAAATTTGAGAAATGAGCACATAGAACCCATTTTTATAGTAGTTTCAAGTTTTTAAACTGACTGGGCCCACTTTTAAAAGTACAGAATAAAGTAGTGCAAGCTCGAAAAATGTGTTTGTGATGACAAAATAATGCACAGAACACCGAAGGATATGAATTTTTTTTGCTTCAAAGAAAATGTCTAAACATAACACAACAAAAAAGATGAGCAACCACATTTTAAAGTAGTGAACATATAATTTTTGACATTTCAAAAGTTCCGAAATTACCATTGCAGATGAGAAGGTATATACAATATCTAACATGAATTGATTATACTACTTTTTACAAGGTTCTTGAAAGTGCAAAAACCATGAGATACAATGACTAGGACCTAGGAAGTGACATTATCAGGTTGCAAAAGAACTATGGCAATGAGAGTTCTATTCCATCTTTGCTCCAATCTATAGGGACTTTCATTTTGTATTCCAATCTTCTGCCCGCTTGTAATCAAATTGCAAGAAATTGAAGTTATAAAAGTAAAATAAGCAATAATGAAAAGATGACTTTAACAAAAGGACAAAACATTTCTCACCTTATGTCCTTGTATTTTGAATTTGGATTGAGTTAATCCATCAAACCCAATAATCACCAAGTGTTCTCTCAGATTAGCCAAGGTCCAATGATTATTCACTAAAATAGTTTTTGTTTCATTGTTGGGCAATCTAAGGTTTATTTCAAATGAATGTAAAGATCCCTCTGAACTTTGAAATGGTATCCATTTTCCAAGTTTGCACATCCAACGATCATTATAGAATCTAATGTATAATGAAGTACGTTGTTTCAAATATCAAAATCCTATACTTGTTCCACCTATTTTACAAAGATATTTATCACCTTTTGCAATTCATTCTATCAAACCCCAATTTTCACCAAGAAGACTTTCGACTTGCTCATATGTGATATCTTTACACATGAATATAGTGGAAGTCTCTTGGAATGAGAATCCTTGGAATAAATATACAAAACAATGAATGGGAAAAGAGTAGTGCAAACCCACAGACCTAGACAGTTTTGTGAATTTCAAAGAGTTATGTATATCCATTACCATCTTGTGCTTCAAAGATGATACAGACCATATATCATGTTTTGACCACTCCAAGCTAAGAAGAGAATGTACTTCAATTCTCTCTAACCTTCCAAAACCATTCATTGTAGAGGGTACAACATATGTATGTGTGTAAAAGAAAACTCTATCAAGGTAAAGTTGAGCAAGAGATATTTCTAGAAAGACTAGTGCACCAACATCTGCATGCAATGCCTGGAAGTACCTGTAAGACTACGAAGTGGTTGCTCTTCCACCAAAGTAGAAGGAAATATATTTGAAACAAACAAAAACATATCTAAATAGTTCAAAAATATATTCAACGCTAGAAAACATACAATATTCTAGAGTAATACTTACAATTCATAGGATATCTCATTCTATTAGAGTTTTCAAGTTTCATAGTTGCCATTGAAAAAGCATGTTGTACAATAGCAACCATCCCATTGTCTTTGTGCTTGTTGAAGCCAAGTAACTTTCCCTTCCAATGAACATCCAAGTTTCCACGATCTCTAACTCGATGAGGCCCAACTCTAGAGGGTTCCATGTACACCCATGCACCTTTGGAGTACTAATGTGATAGCCATTGATCTGTGGCTTTGATATTGTGACATCTTAATGTGAGGATTTCATCTTTCGGTCGCTTAGAAGCTTTAGATGTTGCCATTGAAGCTTAAGGTCTTCAAGCTACAACAATAATTTGAGATAGGAGATGCAGGTAGGTTGGAGTGTAGAAACAAGAGCTTCAATGGTGTGCTACAAAGTGAAAGTAGTGGGAAAAGATGACTTTTTGGGACCTGGGTATGAAAATGTGAGATTTAGGAGGGAAATAACTATTTTTTGAGTATTTTTGAAAAAAACCATTTTTTTTCAGCTCAAAACATGCATGGATTTTGAATTTGGGGTCAAAAAGAGTACTTTTGACCCTAAAAAATAATGGGAGGTCCATTCTCAGGTGTTATGATGAGTTTTTTAACTTTTTAGAAATTTTGAATTTTTGGGCCCAACTAAATTACGAGATTCCTTCGCTCTCTAGAGGAAGCTCATTGAAGAAGGGAGAAATGTGTCCCCTCTCCCCCCTTCAGCCTAGTATTTTATAGGGCATAGATTGTGGCCACCACCCTCTTCTGATTGGTCCATCAATAATCACTCCTTAATCTAAAAGGCCCATTCAAGGTTCATTTTTTTCCCCTAATGCTAACATATGAAGCCCACGATGACTAGAAGAGTGCAAGTGGCCCTCCGTGAGATTCTAGTGAATGGTTATGTAGGCTTGATTGGATTGTCATAGATCCTAACTCATTGAATGTATGATTGGGCCACATATTATAGCTGTAAAAGTTAATCTACAACGTTCTATGTGAAAGGTGCTCCCCAATTACTTATAGCATTAAGTATCCTCTTATATGATAAAGAAGTTGCCCTATCTGCATTGTGCATCATGGAGTTTATGAAGGTTGAAATCATGTTCCGTACCTACATCAAGATGGATGTTCCTCTTTGGAATCTTTAACACTAAGATGTTCTAGGCATGTTGGATACAAAGGAATTCTCTTGTCTTCAAACACCCATTTTATGGTCTTATATATCTATGTTAAAAGGGCTCAAGGAGTAGCTCAAACTTGAAGCTTTAATATGCAAGGGGCTTTTGATATGTCTAGCTAACTCTTATATATAAAGTCTTAAAAAAAGGAAATAACTAAAAAAGTTGCATGCTTGTCTTATACTGAAGAAAGCAAAGGTCACTCTAATCTTGAGATGCGATTTAACTTCTCCTTTCATAGCATGCCTCACTCCCATCCTTTGCGGCTTAGCTTCTGTGAAGTTAGTTTTTTTTCTTGCTCTTGGAAAAACATTAAGTTTTTCTACACATTGCAACGGACGTGATGCTTCAATCGTAACTCTTTAAAATTTGTACTTTCAAGCATTCAATATCGTGGACTTTGTTTCACATTTTTGGATAAGGGAATTTTTTTTTTCAAAGCGTGCTTAAAATTATAAACACGGAAGCAAGTTTTATAACCTGTTCCTTTCCTTCGTGGGAACTCACTTGTGTTTCTATTTGTTGTTTTTTAGAATGAACACCTGTGGTGTCAAAGGGAAAGGGAGGTTACTTACAATCAGATCCATGTACCTAGACACATTAAGGATTTTTCAATCGATCATTTTTTGAGAGGCTTATTGAAATTGGTCGAACATTTCTCCTTTCAAATCTTTTACAGCACTTCACTTCTAATGGTATTCTAGGAAGTAACGGAGCAACCGATGGCCCAAGCTTGAATAGTTTAGTGGTTGATGCTTTGAATTTTGAAGAAAAAGTCCTCAGATCAAATAATGGTTGAGCATATCCATGAGTTTCCTAAGATTAATGTCCATGTGCTTCCGAAGATTAATGTCCATGTCCCTACCACTTCTACAAAGCAAACGAGCAACCGATGGCTTCGAATCAGGATGTTTTTAGGACAGAAAAAAAAAAGGCGACTTAAATCCTCCCTACCAGTAAAGCATAGCTTACACCATGGATGATAGAGCACAGTAGGTTTTATTGACTTTGACATTGGTCCATATTCCGCTGTACAGAAATAGGGGATTTCAACGAAGTGGTTGGGAATGGGATGACCACATCAACAACAGACGCATCCTATACGGATCCTTTGAGTTCTGAGAAATGCAAACTCGTGAAGCGTCGCGACGAGTCGCAATACACATCCAGCTTTCGTCTGCAGTACGGATGCGTAAACCTGCACCATTTACATGTGTTAAAAGTGCTTTCCACTGCTACGTGGAAGTGCATCTGGACATCGGTGTCTCTGTAAATGCTGCATCCCTCTGGATCTCTGTACTGAGCTTCATCAGGTGTATGAATTCATCAGTCAGCTTGTGAGCCATCTTGACGATGCATATAATCCCAAGATCCCGATCCACCCGCCCACCCTTATCTCTACAAGGCAGCAGATTTCCCGTTGAAATTCGGGACTACCTTCCTGTCATGTATTCTACTGCTGCTGGTGGGCCTTGTAGTTGGAAGTCTCATGTTGTCTTTGAGCATCAAGGGAATGATTCTCATTTGGCTTTCGGCTCGATAGAAGCCGTAACTGCTCATTTCATCCAAGTTCCAACCTCTACGGCACAACCCTTAGTCTACAACGCCACAGTCATCTTGCATCCCAGTGAGCATTTGATGTGCGTCCTCCACAGAGAGGAAGTTCGTGTCAGACATATATCTGTAGAGCAGTACTGGAGAAGAAGAAACCGAACATTTGTAGAAAAGACAGAAGCATGGGTTTGCCCTTGGAAGTCATAACCGTGACGCTTCTGGTGGCTTTAGTGATTCCCTTCCTTCATAGCCTGTGGAGGGCCTTTGTGGAGGATTTGTGGCTGAAGCCCCGCCGAATTAGGCACGTGTTCGAGAGGCAAGGTATCAAATGTTTACCCTACCGCTTCGTAATCGGAAACCTCCCGGAACTCACTGCTCTCAGCAAGGAAGTCCAGTCTCAACCTTTGCCGAGCATAAAACACGACCACTGCGCGTACGCCATCCCCTATTACTATCGCTGGATCCATGAATATGGTACGCCTAATGCATTTTTTGAAATGATTCTTAACCACCCGTGAATTTAAGCAGAAGACATAGATATTGAAATTTCAACTTAGTGCATTAGAATTTTCCTCCTTTACTCCTGCACAGGTATGCACTTTTTGTTTCATTGCCAATCTTTTGCGTATGATATTCACAGTGAAATCCCACAGGTGACAAATTCATATTTTGGCAAGGAGCACAAGCTCGTTTTTTCCTCACCGATCCGGACGATGTCAAGGAAGTTTTGTGTTCAAGGTCCACTCAAATTTCGAGGCTCCAGCGCCGACCAGACATGGTGAATCTTGTTGACAATGGGCTTCTGCAGTTAGAAGGAGAAGATTGGGCCTTTCATAGGCGGACTTTGAACCCCGGTTTCCTGCCAGACAAGTTGAAGGTCAATCTCTAAGCCAAAGATCTTGCATAAAGCTTCTCGTTACGAGTGTTAGCCATTCTGAGCTGATAAAGCTCGACGCTTGCATCTTCCTGGAGATGATGCAATCGCCTCCCAGATGCACATTAAACTCTCTTTCAACAGATATGTCTGAGAGTTCCACAAGGAGTCAAGGGCTTTTTCATGCGCTTTTTTGCTTTTTCGTGATTTTGCAGAAGATGGTCCCAATAATGGCAGGATGCACCATGGAGATGATTGAGAAATGGAGTTCGAAAGAAGCAAACGAAGCTAAAAGGCACGAAATCGATGTATTTACTGAGCTTAAAAAATTAACTGCTGACATAATCGCCCACACCGCCTTCGGAAGCAGTTACGCAGAAGCCAAACAGATTTTTGAGCTACAGCAAGAACAGCTACGCCTTGCAAAGCAGATAGGCAGTAAACCTTTCATCCCGGGACTCAGGTCAGAAACATCAGAAATTTAAAACTCTATTTTTGTATCCGCTCTATACTGTTCACGTAATTATGCGAAATTAGATTGAATAGGACTATGCCCAATACTTGCAGTATATGCGTAGATGACCAGATATTATAGGTTCATACAATTTGTTGTGGTTGTAAGTTGTAACATCAGCCCAAGATTGTATCTAGATCCTCCGAATTTCTGGAACTCGTATGCAGTCCATTTCGATGAATTAAGATACATATTCCAGGGGAATTCTGTTCGAATGATACAGAACTTATCTTCTGCAACACTCAAAATAGATTTCTTTTGATGTGTTTTAATAAAACTAGGTTTATCCCAACAGCATTCCACCGTCATTGCTGGAAAGTCGAGAAGAAAATAGAAGAATTGACCTTTGAAATGATTGAAAGACGAATTCATCAGAGAAAGTTGAACCAGAAAGATGTGCATGGTGACGACTTACTGGGACTGATGATAGACGCCATGGATAATCGTGCCCTTGGGCTGGACAAGAAGTTGAGCATGGGAATCGCTGATATTGTTGGTGAGACAAAAACTTTCTTTATGGCCGGGCATGAGACCACAGCAACGTCCATATCATGGACGCTTATGCTGCTGGCAGCTTACCCTGAATGGCAGGAGCGTGTGAGGGATGAAGCTCGGACTGTGTGTGATGCGTCAAGTGTTCCAGCACCTGGCTCTCTACATCGTCTAAAACTTGTAAGTGTTTATTTAGAGAGAGAGAGAGAGAGAGAGAGAGAGAGAGAGAGAGAGAGAGAGAGAATATATGCAGCTCAGCATGGTTCTGAATGAATCCCTTCGACTGTATCCACCGGGAGCGCTCATGACTAGAATAGCAAATAAGGATATTCGAGTGGGGAAGACGCTTGTTCCGAAAGGTACTGTGATCGTGTTGCCCATTATTGCTTTCCACCATGACGAGAGGTATTGGGGACCTGATGCAAATGAGTTCCGTCCGGAGAGATTCAGCGAAGGAGCCTCCAAGGCATCTCAATCCTCGTCGGCCGTCTTCCTACCGTTCTCGACAGGCCCTCAGTTCTGCATTGGTCAGCTGTTCGCGCTCCAGGAGGCCAAGGTTGTCATCGCTTCCATTTTGCTCCGCTATCGGATCATGGTCTCTCCGCGATACCGCCACTCTCCAATTAACTACACAATACTGCAACCTCAGTTCGGTGTTCCGCTTCTCTTTGAGAGCATCTAGATATATTTTTTTCATCGAGATTTATTCAATAGAAATATGAACTCAAATATTTCAGTTCTTTAAAAGGAAACTAGATGCGACGATAGCATTTAACAAGTTTTGAAAACTGCACATGATAAGCTTCCCTAGTCTCTTGAAGTGGAGGTGAGGGTTCCACCCTCCCCACCGGTTGGAAACCATGTAGGACTTCTAGCAATTAACAAGTTGTCTTCGGGCCATTGTAATCACTGTGTTTAACCCATGGTCTTTGAGATACGAGTGATTTCGCAGATACTATGCCTATTCACCTTGTACAATTGTTCTTTCAAAATTAAAACTCAAGGGAGTAGGTTTTGGTTGAACAACCATTAACAAAAAATGAGATTTGAATTTCCTTTTGAATTTAGGGTAGCAGGCCGAATGTGTTGACCAAGTTTCTAATCACTTTACTCCATAGAGGAATCAAGGGCTGTTCTTTGTTATGTTATCCTCAAACTGCTTGCAAGCTTTTGGATAATCCTTGTGCTGCCTTCGGAAATGCTTGGGTCTTGACAAGTCCAAGCTTTCACCAACATTGATGTAGCTAGAGTAATACTCTTCTCTACCGTGACTTTGTGTATTGTTCCCGTGATCTATATAGGGATGGAGCTGTTGGTTCCAGTTCGAAAGAATTATAATTGGAAGATATTGTGTCTTTTTGCTCCACCTCCTGAGACCTATGGTCTTTATGGTTTCCATAACGTAGGATATTCCTCATATGAGTGTATATGTGTGCAAATACATAGTGGGTACCCATGAGTGTAGACCGATAGAGGACACCAAGGGAGGTCCCAAGAAGAGGAGAGAGCGAAGAGGTCCTCCCTCCATATCAATCTGCGCTTGCTACAAAAGAAAAGAAATTGAAAAGTCTTTTCTTCCCCTAAGTACTACCACTAATTGCATATATGGAATTACTCCAAAACTAGCCACCGAAATCTAGGAATCCACCATATTATTCACCCTCGGGCCTCTCCCAGACACTACAAAGAGAGTTTGGAATCCCTAAAATGAGAAATAGAGGAGACACAATGTTACACTTCTTCCAAGTTATTTTCCTATTCATATTTTCTTTTCTATTTACAAATGCTTATGTGCATTGTGGAGAATGAGTTCTCCTATGCGCAATGAAAATGTGTAGTGAACCCTTGTATGTCCAGCACTTGGACAAACAACTGCACTTTAGATAGCTTGCTGCTCTCAATACAAAACTCAAATGGACCTATGCCTGTCCACATAAGTATGCTAAAGAATTGAACTTCACTCTCGGACCAATAACTCCTTGAATATATATCTTTTGAGGAAGATATTTGAGACAACAAACGTACACACAAATAGCTTTCCAATAAGCTAAAAATCAAGTAATTTGGTTGATTTTTGGTTTGGAAAGTCAAATTTCCAAAATAGACCACCTTCACACACAAGTATACTGAAAACCTAGATTTCACTCTTTGACAGATATCTCATCGAATAAAAACCCTTTGAATGACATATTTGGGAGAGCAAAAGTACATGCAAAGAGCTTTCCAACAAGCTAAAAATCAAGCAATTTGGAAACTTAACCGACCAAAATAGAATACCCGTCTACATAGGTATGCTGGAAAACTGGACTTCACTCTTTGACTGATATCTCACACAATATATAAGCTTTGAAGGAGATATTTGAGATAGATAAATTAAACGAGATAAAATTTCCAATGCGTGTTTAAACACAAGAAATGGTTACATAGATATGAGCTTCACAACAGAGCTGTGTACAAAATGACGTGCGGCTGGAAGGTTATGGGAAGACAAAATGACAAAATGACTAGATCCGACTATTGGGAGCTCTTGCCTCTTTCTCTCCTTGTTTAGAATGTGCTCCCACTCCACTTTTATAACCAATGAGCATGTGAAGAAGTTTGTGCCTCCTTCTTAACTCACCACTTTCATTTGATTGCCCACTACATGCCACTTACTATAAGGGAGATATTGTATCTTTTACTCATCATTAATTTTGACTAGACTTTTTTTTTATTTTTTTTCTTTTCTCTTCTTTTCCTTTATCTTTATATTTGGTAAATTTATCGAAGCATAGCTCATGTGAAAATGAGCTTGTACATTTATCTTCAACACTCCCCCTCAAGCTCATTTGGGAGTTATCTTCAATCGTGTCCTGCAAATTTATCACATCCTTAAAACCTTTGAGTTTAGAAGCATCCAAAAACTTTGTAAACATACCTGCAACCTGCTCTTTGGTTGTGATGAACTTTATCTCCACATCTTTGCTCAATACCTTCTCCCTTACATAATGGTAGTGGACCTCTATGTGCTTGCTCCTTGCATGAAACATAGGATTGCTTGTCAAGTAAATACTTGACATGTTATCACCGTATATAGGGATGGTTCCAACTTGCACTTCAAGATCAACCAAAAGCTTTTTAATCCACATTGCTTCACATCTGGCAAATGCTAATCCTCTATATTCAACCTCCATGGATGAAAGTACAATAATAGGTTGTTTCTTTGAGCTCCATGTGATAGGTTTTCTTCCTATCGTGAACACATAACCTAAGGTTGAGCTCCTATCTTCCTTTGAACCTACCCAATCAGCATGGCTAAAGCCTTTGACTTGCAATTCTTATCAAACTAGTAAAACAAAGCATGATTAACTATATGCTTTATGTATCTCAACACTCTCTTGGCTGAATTCAAATGTTCACTTGTCGGGGCTTGCATAAACTGAGAAATTACACCAACAACATAAGATAAATTAGATCTTGTAATGTTTGCATAGGTTAATGATCCTATAATGCTTCTGTATGTCGTTACATCTTCTAATATTTCTCCATCATTTGAGCAAATCTTTGTATATATGTCCATGGGTTGAGTGAGTGGTTTGCATTCACTCATTTCAAATCTGAAAAGAACATCCAACAAGTACTTCCTTTGCATCAAGTAGATGCCACTCTTTCAATAAAAAACTTCAATTCCTAAAAAATATTTCAGCTCTCCAAGATCTGAAATTTTAAACTCCTTGCAAAGCTTCCTTTTGATATCTTCAATCCCTGTAACATCATTTCCTCTTATGATGAGGTCATTGACGTATATGCAAATATATACCTCTTTATTTTCTTCCTTCTTCATGTACAATGAAGGATCTGCACTATTTGGGTTGTATCCACACTTAGTTAGATATTCTACCAATCTCTGATTCCATGCTCTTGGTGCTTGCTTCAAGCTATAAAGTGCCTTTTTCAACTTGCAAACAAAGTCTGGATGGTTTTCATCTTCAAATCCAATCGGTTGACTTATGTATACCTCTTCTTGTAGTTCTCCATTGAGAAAAGCATTTTTGATGTCGACTTGATATAATGGCCATCTCCTTGAAACACCAATTTCTATTAATGTTCTGATTGTTTCCATCTTTGCAATGGGGCTGAAAACTTCATCATAATATATGCCTTGTGTTTGTTTAAATCCTTTCGCAACTAATCTAGCTTTATATCTAGCTAGTGAACCATTGGCATTCCTCTTTGATTTAAACACCCATTTGTTTGGAACAATCTTCATACTTATTTCTTTGGCACTAGCTCCCATGTGTGATTATCTTTGAGAGCTTTGATCTCCTCTTTCATAGCTTGCTTCCGTTCCTTTTGTGTGCAAGCTTCTTCATATGTCTCAGGCTCTTTGTCTTTGATAACCTGCATCATGTATGCAAATCTTTTCGCCATGAAACTATCATAACTCACCCTTTCAGTTGGATACCTTTTGCTTGAAGATCTTCTTTCATTGCCTTTAGAAAGTTGCTTCTTTAAACTATTTAGCTTTACCTTCAGAGTGATTACTTCTTCATATTCTTCTTCACTTGCATCTATCTCACTGTTTGGAGTAGCACTTGCTTCTTTAGCTCTACGATGAGCTCAATTTGGATACAAAGAATGACTCCCCCTCCATGTTGAACATTCTTCATTTTAGATGCCTCTGGACCTGAAACCTTTGTGCTTGATTGTTGGACTTCTCTTTGATTTGTTCCTGGATAATCATCACAATCTTCTTCAAGAGTCTTTTCATTTCCTTTACCTTCATACCATGGTCATAGTTCATCAAAGACCACATCTCGCGAGACTCTTACTTCCCTTGTTTCTAGGGTTGTAACACTTGTATCCTTTTTACTCTATCGAGTAGCCGATGAAAATGCATTTTTCTGCTTCCATCTTTGTTCTAACTTCATATGGAATGTGAACAAATCAAACACATCCAAACACTTTCAAGTGTGTAAGATCAGGTTTCTTACCGAAAACTCCCTCCTTTGGAGTCAAGGGATGTATTCCCGATGTTGTGCACCTATTCATTAAGTAAATGGTGGTTGTGGTAGCTTCAACACAATAGTAGAATGGTACCTTCATCTTGTTGAGCATGCATCTAGCAATTTCATCAATTTGCCTATTTTTCCTCTCAGCTACTCCATTTTGTTATGGTGTATACCTACAAGTAAACTACATTTTGATCCCATTCTCTTGTAAAAAATCTAAAAATTCTTTGGAGAAGTATTCTCCTCCACCATCAGACCTTAAGGTTTTGATAGACCTTCTTGTTTCTTTTTTGAACTTCAACTTTGAATCTTTTGAATATAGAAAACACCTCTGATTTTTGCTTCATACAAAACAACCATACCTTTCTTGAGTGATCATCAATGAAGGTGACAAAAAATCTATTACCAGCCATTGAGGGATCTTGGATTGGTCCCCATACATCTGTATGTATCAAGTCCAAGACATTTGGGGCCACATAATTGCATCTCTTGAATGGTTGCCTCATTTGCTTTCCTAGTTGACAAGCTTCACATAACTCATGTAGTCCAATGCTATTAAATTTTGAAAGACCTCTTACCACTTCATGTTTGCTCATGTCCTTCAGCTTTGGAATTTTGATGTGTCCTATTCTTTTGTGCCATAAGTCGAGCTCTGAAATCTTCTTGTTCCCACATTGAATGTACATGACCTTTCAATGTGGATGTTGAACGTCCAAAGTGAACATCCTTTCTTCTCTTCTACCTCGAGCAATGACCTTGAAGCCTTCCTTTGGATTCTTTATGAAGCACCCATTCTCATTGAATATGACATGATAACCTTTCTCTACCATTTGTCCTACTGAAATCAAGTCCTTTGAAATTGTAGGAACATGAAGAACATTAGATAGTACCTTTGCTCTACTTGTATCTCCAAGCCTTATATCTCCAATATGTTCAATCATGTGTTGAGTATCATCACATGTTTTAACACATCCTTTTCCACTTTGTACCTATAGATTAGTGAACAAACGTCCTTGGCATGACATATGGTTACTACAACCTGAATCAATGTACCAATTTTTTGTCATCTTCACAAGAGCTTCTATACTCATGGCTCATTGCACGTAGTGTGTCCTTGCTTCCTTCACTTGAGATGCTTGCATATTTGCTTTGGCTCCTTTGATTGCCCCCATTTGGTCTTCCATTCTTCGACCAACAATCACTAGAATAGTGTCCTACTTTACCACAATGATAGTATGTTATACCTTTATGAGAATTGTAGGAGCCTCGAACTCTTCCTCTGCTTCTACCTCGACCTCTTCCTTGTGTGTTGGCATTTGATGCATCCTTGTTGTCTTCCAAATTTTTTTTATTATAGTTGGAGTTGTTGCGACCTCTTCCTTTTCCTCTTGAGCCTCCTCTTGAGTTCCTTCCTTTACCCTGACCTGCATATAACATTTGGTTGTGGTTGTCCTTTCCTTTGGGGCCATCAAAGCTAAGATTTTCTATGACAAAATGAGCGATTAGTTGTTCAAAACCTAGATATGCATCTTTCAAGCTAATGGAAGTTATAAAAGGCTTCCATCTCTCCTCTTCTCTCAATCCATTGAGAGTATGACACACAAGATCTCCGTCTTCAATTGTTGTGCCAATAGAAGCTAAAGCATCACTTAACTCCTTAATCTTCAAAGTATATTCTGTTAGAGTATGATCAATGTCTACCCCTCATGATTGTATGCACATTTTGTAAGGCCCCCTTTATGAGGAGAAGCCAAGCGTGCATTACCCAATTGATGGGAATCCCAACTTGAATGTTGGATGAAGGTCATATTGGACCATGTAAGATATTATAAGGAAAGGGAGTTACCAGGGTCCCCAATTGTGGGGTCCGAGGCAGCGGTGAGCAGCCCCGGCTGGGGGGTCCAAGGGGGCCAGCGGGCCCCCTGGCTGGGGGGTCCCAGGGGGCCAGCGGGCCCCCTGGTGGGGGTCCGGGGGCAGCGCCCCCGGCGCGACGGTAAAGGGAATATTCCATGGAATATTCCCTGTCGGAGTCAGAAATCATTTATATTTGTTAGGTCGGTTCAACCAGTCTAAGCCGTGTATGGCAATTACGCGGGCGGTGGCCGCCCACGCTCTACCGCCCATGTATAGCCGTCCATGGCAGGCCACCCATGATCCTATATATACATGACTTCTGCACTACCTAAGACATAGAGTTGAGCCAGCATACCTCTACCTTGTATCTCCCTATGTAGAGTTGTCTAGATCACCATTTAAGCTCTACCTTGAGAGCGCACGGGTGGACAACACCATCATCTTTGTACTTGCTGCTAGTAGAAAATTGTTGAGATTCTCCTATATCTGTTATCTTCTCTACTATTGCTCCTGTGTTATATTGCGTAACTATTGTCTTACATATTCAGCTATGGATTGACTCAAACTTTTCTTGATTGTGTTCAACTCATTCTTGAGTTGAAGTTTCCTAGCTTTGGTATTTGTTGAATACATCCTTTCAAGAGCTTCGCAAGCATCCTTAGCTTTCTATAGATGTTGAATATGCCCTACCATGGCATTAGTGATGACTTGTGAAATGAGGAACATGACTATCCTATTCCTCTCTTCCCATTCTTTTGCTTGCCTCCTTTGGACTTCGGTGGTCATAGCTTGATTGATTTGAGGTTGAGCATCATCGCCCCTCACGATACCCCACAAGCCTTTGCCCATTAGGTAGTTGGTCATTCTAAACTTCCACACGGGATAGTTATCCTTATCCAATTTCTCTATGTGTTGACCCAAGTCAGCCATTGAAGACTATCAAAAACTTTGAGAGTTACCTCGAATAGTTATATTGTCCTTTGCTCTTGCGTTTGTGAAGCTCCCCCTTGTTTTGTAGCTCCTCTTTTGCTTTTCTTTAACTCCAACTGTGTTGATGAAGCTTCAGCACCAAGTTTGATCTGATATCAACTGTGGAGAATGAGTTCTCGTATGCACAATGAACAGGTGTAGTGAACCCTTGTATGTCCATGTTGGGGGATTCTTGAGCAAAAAGGGATTTGAGTGTTTCTAGGAGAAAAGGGAAAGATAAGAAGAAAGATACAAACACTAGAAGCCTCTGTCGATTGATTATAAAAAGACAAATATAATGGTGATGCACAATACAATCCAATGCTTTTTATGCAAAGTCCCACAGAGTGCACAATCACAAAGTACAAAATACCCAAGGTTCTTGTTGCTGTTGGCCTTCTCTGCACCAGACCTCCACCTTCTCCAAGCTTGCACTTGTGCACACCTTGCACTCAAGATTCCAATAGGGGGAGGGATGGACACCTTTTGTCGGCACGTGCACAGCTTCAATGGGACCTTGGGATCTTTGGTTGTATAGCTTAGCACTTATCTGCACACTTCTAAGTCCTCTTCATGCACACCTTGCACTTCACTTCTGTGCGTCATACACTCACTATATGTCTCTTGCACTTCTCTCTTTCTTAGCTTAGACTATGCTCACCTTGCTTAGTCCTCCAAGAATAATGCCTTGCCTTCATTAGAGTGTCGATTCACGCATGCTCTTAACTGCTAGAGTATCTTGGTGCTCACTTTGATGTCCCACTATTGTCTCCAAAAGTGGGCAGCCAACGAATCCCTCTTTTGTCTTGTAGTGACCTTAGACTAAAACAAAAATTTTAATTGGGGGGCCATACTTTCATTTTGGCGTACTCTACTGCTTCACATACCTTCACATTTTTCCTTTTAATTCCTCAATTGTGCACCTAAGAGAGGGTTCACCTAAACCTTCCAAACACTTTTGAACCTTAGGGAATTATACAAATACCTCTGCAACTGAATTTTTGCAATTATACCCTTTGTGAACTATTAATTGTGCACTGCTTGTGCACCTTGACACTTGAACTTTGAACACTTTGACCTCACCCTTTTTGACTTTGACCTTGAACATGTTGACTTTGATCACTTTGAATTTGATCGTGGTTGACTTTGACTGTGGTTGAATTTGACCAATGACCTTTATGGGCTCAAGAGTTGCCCACCACCTAATGGGCTCTCCGTCCTAGAGAGCTACAGCCAAAACCTGGAGAAGAGATGAAACCATGATTCCTGTGCTGCAAAATCTTCAAAAGGGCACTTGAGCAGCAACCAAGTCCACTAGGAGCAGGAGAGAACAACACCAGAGAAGAATCGAAAGTGTAAATTTTGCACGGAAAAGCAAAGGAGGGCAAATGGAGGGTAGGAAGAAGGGGGAAGGCAGGACTGAGGGGGCTGAGATGGATAGGCAGGGAGGGGTAAGGATGGGGCTGGGAAGAAGGGTAAAGGGAGGGTGAGGGATTAGGAGTATGGGGTCCGGAGAAGGCCCAAATAATAAAACAAAGAAAGCTTCAAAGGGTGCATATGGGAATGTATGAAACATACTGTAAAATAAAGTGAGAATCGACCATGTGGACCATGTGTGGAATTAAAAACATGTGAGAAATGTGTTCAAAACATGTGGGTTTTGACCAAAAGTTAGAGAAAACGTGGGATTTTGGAAAAATTAAGGCAAAAAATGAGTCCAAAGGTGCCAAAATACATGAAAATGACCCCAAGTTTGAAAAACATTGCCATCCGAGGCACTATCTAAAGCCAAAAGCATTGGACCATGAAAAATAAAAAAAAAATATTTTTTTTAATTGTTTATAATGAAAATATAAAAAGTTGATTTCCCGTCCCTTTTTTTTTTGAGTGCACGTGGTTGGAAAAACTTAAATAATAAAATAAAAATAAAATAAAAATAAAATAAAATAAAAGAAAATAAAAATAAAATAAATTAATAAGTAAAGAAATAAATAAAATAAAAAATATAAAAATAAAAAATTGGGGGTCTGGGGCTAGAGAAAAAAAGGGAAAAGAAAATAAATAAAGAAAAATAAAAGAAAAATTAATAAAAAAAATAATAAAAAATAATAAAAAAATAATGGGGGGGGCAGGCAGGTGGGTGGGGGGAGGGGGAGGAGAAGGGGGGAGGTGGGGGGAAGGGGGGGGGAAGGGAGATGGGGGGAGAGGGGGTGGGAAGGGGAGGTTGAGAGAGAGAGAGAGAGAGAGAGAGGGGGGGGGAGCAAGGGGGAGTTTTTTTTTTAATTATCCCCCTTTTTTTGGAAAAAAATCAATGGGGGCCTTTTTTGTTTTTCTATGAAAATATCCAAAAATCGGATAAAAATACAAATAAAATCTTAAAAATGCGGAAAAAAATAAAAAAAAAATCAAAAAAATTTTGAAGAAATTCCCTAAGCTCTAGGTCAACTTTTTCACTCAAAACCATAGAGATATTCCTTTATTCCTCCACTTTAGCAAGAAAATGACATTTGAAAAGGATGAAAAATACTAGAAAAATTCTAAAAATGCTTGAAAAATTTCGTAAAATTTCCAAAAATTACACTTATGCAAAGGGCTATGAAAGGATTGCTAAATTTGCTAAAAAATCAAGAAACAAGCATGATAATGGATAAAAACTACCAAAACATGAGCAAAATGATATGAGAAGGCTATCTACAACCTGGACAGATTTTGCAAGTTCGAGGTGATCCATAAATCTTCAATTGTGTTGATGATAGGCCTTGAGCCTTGATATATTGACCAGTGGTAGGGCCTCTCCTTTTAGAGTCTCTAACTCCACTGCACTCCAATTCAGCATTGTCTTGACTCAATAAGGTCCTTCCTAGTATAGAAACCATTTTCCCCCTACTTGTGTGTGGATTTGAGGTTTATGGAGAAGAACTAGCATGCCTGTTTGTAAGTTATTGTTCCAAAAATTCCGATCATGTGCCTCCCTCCTCTTCGTTTGAGTCTCTATCAATTGTTTTGTAGCATGTAGACGTATCTCTTCCACTTTATGCAGTGCTCCAAGCCTCTGAGAGACACCACAATCATTCTTTCCCTGCATGAATGCTAGTTCTGGTGATCCATGTAGAAACTCAAAGGGTTCAATAGGCCATATCCCATAAACAAATTAGAATGGAGAATATCCAGTAGCTTCTTTGTAAGCCAATGTGTATGCCCATAGGGTACCTTGATAAGCAATGCCTAAGGAAGCGGGCTGTAACATCCTTCCTTAACATGGCAATTAATACCTTATTGGTGGATTCTACATGTCCATTAGCTCTTGGATAATAGGCACAAGAGGTCCTATGTAGGATTTTGTATCTATTAAAAATTTCCTGTAGGACCTTGTTCACAAAATGAGTACCTTGGTCTGTACAAATTTCAAGGGGGCATCCAAATCTGCAAATGATGTTACTATAAATGAAATCAGCAACAGTTTGAGCAGTGCAATCAATGGAGACAATAAGTTCAACCCACTTTGTTGCATAGTCAATGTTAATTAATAGATACTTTTCTCTTTTTGGAATCGATGGAGGGTAGATGGGCCCTACGAAATCTAGCCCCCACTTCTCAAATGGTTGCCAAGAAGTGGAAATAATCAAGGGGTTGTGCCTCTACTTTGTTGGCTTGGGTCCACACCTCTGACGAACATCACATGCCTTTCCCCATTCCTCTGCATCTTTGAATAATGTAGGCCACCATACGCCAGCATCAAGGATCCTCTGACTCATAATGTGTCTTCGAAGGTGCCCACCACCTATTCCTTCATGTGCATATTTAAGGACTTCCCTCACTTCTTCTTCTTCCATGCACTTCCTAAACATGTTATCTTTTCCCTGTCTATATAACTTTCCCTCAATGAACATAAAAGGTTTGCTTTTGATTAGCAGTCTCTTTCTTTGCACAACACTTGCCTTTTTTGGATACAATCCAATTTTAATAAAATTCTTGATGTCATCATACCAACCTTGAGCTTGTACAGTGAACACATTAACATCTTGAAAATCATCATTTACTCCAATTGCTTGATCCATCATGTTGATCCTGGATAGGTGGTCTGCAATGACATTTTCTTTACCTGGTCTATGGACTACAGAAAAATCAAATTCCTAGAACAGAAGTAGCCACCTCCATATCCTCCCAGTTGCTTGTGGCTTGTTCAATAAATACATAAGTGGTTGATGATCAATGATGATAACAAATTTCACTCCTAGCAAATAATGAAGAAACTTTTGTACAACGAAAACCATTGCCAGGTCTCCCTTTCTGTGGTTCTATAATGTTTTTCACCCTTAGTCAAAATTTGACTAGCATATTGAATAGGTCTGTCAAGTTTGTACTCTTCACTGTATTGAGCCAAAATTGCACCCACTGCATATGCCCTCGCATCTACATGTACATGAAAAGATTTTGACCAATCTGGTGTGATAAGAATTGGTGCGGCCACCAATTTGGACCTTAATGTCTGATAAGTATTCTCTTCTTCTTTTTTCCATTTAAAGGGTACTTGTTTACCTGTAAGTCTAGCCAATGGCCTGGCTACTTTTGCATACATTTTGATAAATCTTTTGTGGTACCCGTTATGCCCCAAAAAGCTTTGAATCTCTTTAGGAGATTTGGGTTCAGGTAACTTTAATATAGAAATAATTTTATCAGGATCTAGAGCCATACCTTTAGCAGATACCACATGTCCCAAGAGGGTTCCTTCTGTCACAAGGAAATGACATTTATTTGGGTTTAGCTTTAGTTTAGTCTCCCTACATGTTTAAAAAAAATTCTGTAGCTGTCTCAAGCAATGGTCCAATCAATCCAAAGGGGTCTCTTTGTGAGATCCTGAAAATGAAGAAAATTTGTCCATGAAAATTCTGAGTGTTTCTAGCAATAAGGGTCCAAAAATGAGGTTGATAGTCCTGTTAAAGGTGGCTGGAGCATTTATGAGTCCAAATGGCATTTTTACATACACATATGTGCCCTAGGGTGTGATAAAAGCAGTCTTTTCACGATCCTTTGGGTGGATGGATATTTGGTTATAGCCATATGAGTCATGTATAAGTTGAAGATTTTGAGCAGGCAGCTATATATTCCCTCAAAGAATTCTTGGAGTGTCAATACAAAGCTACTTGGTATATGACAAGTTGCAGAGAAGTATATTTCTTCTTTATCTAACTCTTGAGGTAAAAGAGTATTTGTAGAAGATGTTGGAGACTTGAAGAGAGGTTTTATATTTGGAAAAGTTACCTCATATTCAGTATTTTTAGAAAACTTCAAAACATTCAAATTTTTTGATGTACTAGTCAGATGGAGAATCTACTTTCTTTGTTTGTCTTGATTTTTGGATACATACTTGTATTCAAAAAGGTGTTCCATTAGATCCTATCACTTGATTGAGAAGTGGAATTAGCCAAAAGAAAGTTAAGCAGATACTATCATGATGGAGAGTGTTAATCTCCAAAAGAACAAGTTATCCTTGACTTTAGATCACCTCTATATCAAGAACAACTTCAGACTCCACTTAATTTTAAAGAACAATCACCAACTTATCAAGAAATTGATTAACTGTAGAAAAATCAATTCTCAGAAAAGTCTGCTGCAGATTAATCACTAATTGACTAATCATTTGTGTAAAGTTTTTGATAAAACTTTGTAGAATGTGTTGCCTTGAGGTTGCACACCTTCTCCAAGTTAAATCTTTTCAAATGATTGAGTATACTGTGAGAAATGACTGAAATACTTTACCTATGTCTGAAACCACTTCTCTGCAATGGCGACTTTGACACCTGTAACTTCTAAGCTATGGTTCTCCCAAACTATAGCCCGTTTGGTCAAATGCTTTTAGCCATAGATGGCTTACCTCTCAACTTAAATTTTGAGTCCTCATTTGTGTAAAACTTTACACTGTGCACTGAGCACTGTCCATTTCTTTGAACACGAAATCTGCGCCTGTTTCAGAAGACACTCAGAGCTTTTCACATACAAATGTTCGTATTCAAGATTCTCTCAACCTGTTTGCAATTAGACTCTCAAACTTTAGCTATAGATTGATTAACTATGGACTTAGATGTGTACAAAAGGATTTCTCATAAGATTAAGCACAGAAGGAGAATAGGAGGAAAAATCGACATGCAAATTTCTGCAACATTTTCCTTCTCATAACTTCTCATACATCTGATTGATGATACATACAATGTTCATCATCTATTCACCTATTGTCTTCTCTATATCATCTATATCTCTCTCTCATACTATGAGTACGTATCTATAGATATATATACGAGTCTAACTCGTCATCCTTTCAAATATATTGAACTATTTACAAGAATAATATACAAAAGAAAAGTTTCTGATTCTATTCTCTTCCTTTGAAGCTAATCTTCAACCTTCCACATATCTTTTCACTTCTGGACTTCATGTAATCACTTATTGATGATTGCTCTGCTCCAACATATCACATTTCACCTGGGTAGAATATGAAGATATGAAGTATCAACTTGCAGTTTTTTGGAGTTCTCAAGGTGCGAGTATGTCCACTTGTATTTCAAGTAGAAGTTGCAGATTCTTGGGAAGGATTTGTTTGAAGAAAGTTTTACAACTTTAGGTGAGAAGCATGAACACTTAGAGACATTTAGGTCATAAATCAAACATTCAATCATGAAGGTTTGATGAGAGCAGATTTTGCACAGGTATTTTGTTGGAAAGATAATAGATCTTATATGATCTTGGATGATCTCATATGATCTCGATAAGATCTAGATAGATCTTGAAGATCTTGAGTATTTATGAGTCAAATGTCTATCCTTTGTTTGTAAGGTTCTTAGCATTGAAAGAAGTAAGTCAAAGATTCAGATTCTATCAGATTCGTGTTGCAGAGAAAAAAGAAGATACTTGTTATGTTGCAGAAGGTTATGAATCCTAAAATGATTTCAGTGAGGGTTTTATGATACATCAACTAACATTATCTAGATTATGGGAAGCTGAGGAATGACAGGGAAAGCTATTAGCATGTGCACTGCTAATAAAAAGGGTTCATATATTTTTGTTTTAGACACAAGTATTGATGTTAAGGAAGCAATGCTAAATCACTATAGATCGGATTGATTGAAAGAAGGAAGATGTTCCAGATTTCAAAAAGTGTGATATACTTTGAAGAATTCTGGATACTAGTGTTAAATCATCCAGAGGGTGATGAAACATGAAGACCTATTTTCAACCATATGTAAAAGAATGCAGAGTCATTTCTATAGGTATTCCTATTTCAGGTATTCCTATATTTCCTTTGTCAGTTTCTCTTTATTTTCCAACTTTGTAAGAAGAAGAAAGAAGGAGAATGTCTGGAGAAAGTTCCTGTTAGGTGTTCCTGTTTAGGAGAAGGTTCCAGAGTTCTATTGAAGAGAAATTTGATATTTCAGAGAGGTATGTTTCAGAGGTGCACACATATATGTTTATACCAGGTTTTGAAGGAAAGAGGTATGAAGGATTTACAGATTGAAAAGGATGAAGACATGATGACATCATAGATATGAAATTTTGATGAGACTCATGACTTGAGTTGAGTTGAGTTGAGTACAGTCAGAGATGAACCAACTAGTGTTCATAATACACTAAGTTGTGAGTTGTCAGTCACAAGTCCGAGGATTTAGTTCTTGATTATGTTTAGTGTATTTACATGGTACAACAGAAGTATGTTGAGAAAGATTTCATAAGGTAAATGCAAATATGTGGATCCTAGTGTATGTTTTCAAGTTTCAGAAGACAGAAGATAGCAGGTTCAGAGTGAGTACATGCTACATTTGTTGTCAAGCAGTGATTGCTTGATGTGCTTGATGTGCTTGATGTGTACACTATTGGATATCTAGTTTGCACATTTTCTCAAGTATTATGGTTCATATTCAGCAATTTCACGTTTCTGAAGTTTGAAGAAAGTCAAATTCAGTTTTGAAGAAGACTTTTGAAGAAAAGGTTTGAAGGTCAATTCGGGAGTACAAGTTTGAAGTTTATGACAGTTTGCAGATGAATGAAGTTACATATCCAATTCAGTTTGTACCAATATGAAATTGGAGGGGGGATTGTTGGAAAACAATGTCACATCAGTCCAAAATCCATTTAGGGCAGAAACCCTAATTTTGGTATTTGTCATTTTCAGCACAAAAATGGGTAAAATTTTTATGGGCCTATCTTGTAGAGCTTGAAGAGAGCTTTCCCAAGGTATATGACATTTAGTCATCAGAGATCATATTTGGAAGAAAACCCTAACCCTACTTTTCTATTGATTTAGGGTTTTGACCTCATATGATAGCTCTCGGCATGAGGATCATAAAAATGTTGTCAGATCATTCATCAGGTAGTCAGAAGTGTGAAAAAGCAGGTCAAGAACGTATTTTTAAAGTTAGCTAAAAGCAACTTTAAAAATAAGGCAAACTCACTTAAAATAGAGCAAAAGCAATTTGAAAAGCGATGTGATTAAAATAAAGCACTTTTTTGTGAGTTTTTTGCATGGAGCTTTAAAACCTATATAAGAGAGTCTTGGGTCACTTTGTTAGACATCCTACACCAATTGCAACACCAGCTTTGGTCCCTCAGTAGAGGTGGTGTTCTAGCACATGGGGCAGCCATGGTGCTATCTTGGAGCATGTTGAGGAGCAGCTATGGAGTTCTTCTTGGAGAAGAAGAGTGTGCTCACACTCTTGCTTATGGAGAGGACTTTCTCATCAGCAGCTTGGTGGTGTGGATCAGCCATCCACATGATGTATTTGAAGATTTTCTTCTACATGAAGATAAGATTTCCAATGAGTGTTTAAACACAAGAAATGGTTACGTATACACTGAGATTTGAGCTTCACAATAGAGCTGTGTACAAAATGATGTGCGACTGGAAGGAGCCTATGGGAAGACAAAATGACAATTTGACTAGATCTAACTATTGGGAGCTCTTTCCTCTTTCTCTCCTTGTTTAGAACATGCTCCCACTCCACTTTCATAACCAATGAGCATGTGAAGAAGTTTGTGCCTCCTTCGTAACTCACCATTTCATTTGATTGCCCACTACATGCCACTTACTACAAGGCAGATATTGTATCTTTTACTCATCATGAATTTTGACTAGAATTTTTTTTCTTTTTTTTCTTTTCTCTTCTTTTCCTTTATCTTTATATTTGGTAAATTTGTCCAAGCATAGCTCATGTCAAAATGAGCTTGTACATTTATCTTCAACATGCATATGCTCGGTGCTTTGATGCTTTAGTTCTAAAGATTGGATCCTCAAATTATTTTGATGTCTTCTCAAAGTTGTCCCTCCTACACTTGATTTCAATAAGCATCTTCTAATTGGTACGCTATTGCCATCATGATTTCGTCCCTAATCTTGGAAGTCCAATACATAGATTAATTGGGAGTTGAAGCTAATGTAACTAAATTTCAATTGAAAACATAAATGTGGTTTGATTATGTAGGTCTATTGAGCCAAAGAGCAAGAAATTGTTGAAGAAGATCATGTGCATGATTGCATGTATGTGATTTCTTTTTTGTTTCTTAATATGCGTGAATTGACTTGTTAAGAGAGTTTGAAAGTTCATGTGTACATATATTTGTGTGCTAACTATGTGTAAGTCTTGAATTCAAATGTATGTATTCACAAAAGAATATGAAATTTTAGAAGTGTTTATAACACCTAATCAAGAATATGTGAAGGTACATATGTGAATGCATATCAGTATGAATAGATTCTTTGACTTATGGATATGATGGTATTGTGGAGCTCATTTATAGGTACAACTGAAGAGAAAATCCACTTATGGAAAAACATATACGTGCTGGAAATATTATTGTATACATATTATGTGAAAATTAGATTCATGTGAAAGCATCGAATGCCTCATATTGATGTTTTGTAGCACATTTGTCTATATGAATCCATGATTTTTGTTCATTTGCATGTGTTATTTGTGATTTCCTTGGACATAACTCGACTAAAATTGCACTTGATTGCATTCATTTGTATTGTTTTTTTTTTCAAGAAAAGGAAGTTCCGCCTTGGCCTACTCCCATGGACTTTAATTAAAAAGGAAAAGGTTACAAGTGAATGGGACTAGTGCCCTTGGGACCCCCTAATCCCACAAAGTAGGGGCAAACCATGTAGATCTAGAGTGCATTGCAAAGGAGGTTAATAACCCTCTCGTCCCCCTCATGTGGGGCCCACCTGGGTTTAAGCTTGTTGTTCTTGATGGGAAACACTTTATGATGCCCAAAGGGTGGAGACCTATTGCAATTGGATATTCTTTTGCCAAGGAGGAAGAAAGACTTCTTGATCGATCACTCTTTAGGAGGGTTTCCAAAATTGTAGGCACACCTCTCCCTCCAAATCTTCTAGAGGGTTTCCCCTCTTATAGCATTCTACGGTGCTGCTAGGATGTTGATCGCTTCACCCAGAAGAGCTTGCTTCCAAGTGATTTGTTCCTGCATTCTCAAAATACTCCCAAGGGTCTGCTAGAGCCAGAGAGACTTGGGCATTGCGAAGAAGACGTGACCCAAATCCTCAAATCACGACAGAGCCCCACAAATTTTGTTAGCCTTTAGATTGGTCCATATGCCATGGTGGGGAATTTGCCACATGAGCAGTGACTTCTTGATCTCGATGAGGGGATGCCAGAATGACATGAACTTCAAATCCCAATGTAGTCGTGTCCAAGTCAGGCAGCACTTCTTGTTAAGGGTGATATGGTTGTCCATGTTCACCTTGATTATAGGGATTTTGGATAAGCCATTGCCATTATGCCAAATAAAACCCTCATGGCACGGTGGATCTTGCCCAATGAGAAGTTGAGTTTTAGATCGTTCCCAAGCAATAAATCTACTCTAAAGGAGAGTCCGTTCTTCATAGTTCACTCTTAGTTCAGGGTTTATGTCCTCATAGCCAATCCATTGGTTAGTTTCTTGTTTCGAGAGGTGTTTCCAAAGTCTGAAATTCTTGTTCGAGAGCCTTTTAGCCTTTTGGAGGTCCCAGGAAGCCACACCCCTAATGCAAATGATCGGAAACTAGATTGAGTCATTTTATTTGATATCGGCTGCCCATTTCCAATCTTCTCTAATTATGATAAATTGTTTGAACTTGTTCCAAGTCTTCCATAAGAAGCAAAAGATTTGAGCCTTTAGGGGAAACTAGAATTGGGGAGAAAAGAAGAGTAAGGAGGTGCAACTCTTGCCAATGAGGGAGGCCCATCAGCATAATCACTTTCTTGTTCTTGAAAATGAGCTTGGCCCAAGAAGTCTCGTAGTTGCACCAAGCCCTAAAGATCCATTTTGCCACCAGCTTGTGAGCCATGCCTTCAATATCTTTAATACCCAGACCCCCACAATTCTTTTGACTGATGCAGGTAGACCATTTAATTTCAGGAACCCCCCTTCTATTGTGGTCCCCCCTCGAGAGAGAGTTTTTGCATATTCTTTCCAATTTGCTAAGCTCTTGATCCTTCGATCTCCAACAAGAGACAAAGTAGATTCTCGATGAGATGCGGAAGGTGTTAATTACAATGGCACACCCTGTGAGGTTGACTTGCATGCCCTTCCACTAGGCTAACTTGTTTTCTATTTTGGAAAGGATCTAACTCCATCGTTGCTCCATCGAGACACCAAAGACCATTGGAATACCAAGTAGGCAAAAGATAGGTTTTGGAACCAGATGCCTACTAGAATGTGTCAAGGCACCTCCAAAAGGTTTGAGTGCTAGTCAAATCAACATGCACAAATGCATTCATGTCATCTGCAAATAGCCTCATGATCATATGGCCTTGGTTGAGAGGTAGAGAGAGACCTCTAATGTGGCCAATTTCCATGTGATGTTGCAACAGCTGAGTGAGCCCCTCTGTGGAAATAGCAAAAAGCAGAGGGGCCAATGGGCACCCTTGCCTAATAGAGCATTTTAATGTGATAGCCTTCAAAAACTCTCTTGAGGATGCGACACATCTCTTTAGTAGGTTTGTCGGCCTTACCCACCCACCACTCTTTAAAGTATACTTGTAGGTTTTCCCTTTGTATTTCTTCCTCATACCTCAGCATGGCTCTGATTTTCCATAAGCCCATCTAGTATTCATAGTTCCCCTTGTCCACTTCCTCCTCAAGATACAAGAGCTATCGATAAAGCTTCTCTTTTTGCCTCCTCTCAACATTGCAAAGCATCTTGTGAGTCTTGACACATGGAAAACTGGATGTAGGTTTGTTGGCCTTATCCCATCAATACAAAGAAGGAAATAGAGTCTCTTGTTTGCTTCCTCTTAAGGACAAGACACATCTCTTTAGTACGTTTGTTGGCCTTACCTGCCCACCACTCTTTAAAGTATAATTGTAGGTTTTCCCTTTGTATTTCTTCCTCATATCTCAGCATGACTCTGATTTTCCATAATCCCATCTGGTATTCATAGTTCCCTTTGTCCACTTCCTCCTCAGTATGCAAGAGCTGCCAATAAAGCTTCTCTTTTTGCCTCCTCTCAACATTGCAAAGCATCTTGTGAGTCTTGACCATAATTTGATGAGTGTTCTCAACTGCAACCCTCTTGTCAGGGGAGCACTAGATTGTGCTCTCTGACTACAGTAGAAAAGAATTCGGAAATACAATTCTAATTACAAGAGCACCCACGAAGGAAAAACGATACAAGAATATGTGATTGGTACAAGACATCCCACAACCTGGGATTGATAGGTATGAATAACTCAACTAGAGATGATACTGGAGATCCCACAATCTGGGATTGTAAGTATGAAAAAAGATATGTGAATTACAAGAACTCCCTTTTGGAAGATGAACTAGATACAAGAAAGAACTTGACAAGATCTCGTACTACGAGATTACAAGAGAAGGAGACAGGATGTCCAAGAACTATAATAGACGAGATTGGAACAAGGAACAAGGCAAGAACTAGAACTAGAACTAGAACTTGGAGGGTACTTACTTGGTGGTCACGACTCCTTGAGCTCCCAAGACTGGTATTGGCAAGGCTGAGTATGTATGTGGCCAAGACCTCCTTATATATAATTTCGAAGGCAATTCCCAAGGGCCGTTGCGAGCTGATGATATCATCAATGATGTCAATAATCCGAACAAGACCTCTAGATGACAAAATTTAGCAAATAGATAGTCGATCTTAGGGTTTTGGCACGTTTCAAATGCAGCAAAAACATTGATTTCTCCTAATTTTGAACCAATCATGAGATATAGGATTCACATGGAATCTGAGGTTCAAGATAGTTTCCTTTTTCCATTACATCACCTCCCCCTCAAGTGACAAGTTCCACGAGGAGCGGTCATGTTCTATGGTCTCGGATTCATTGGGTTTCTCTTATGGAATTCTCCAACCATGATTGGTGCTCTCTGAAGGTTTTCTACAAGTTCCCAAGTACTATCAATCATGTCATATCCTTTCTAATGAATAAGGTACTCCAATCTTCCTCGGGATATTCTCGAATCTAGGACATGCTCGACTTCAGTACCAACATGGACACATGGAAAACTAGATGTATTCTCATGGTACTTGGTAGCTAGTGCTTGAAGGTGACTGGATTAATCTTGGCCAAGATGATGAATGGACCAAATCTTTGATGATCTAACTTTGCACAAGGCCTTGAAGTTTGCAAATTGGTTCTGAGTAACCATACTTTATCCCCAATTTGATATCATGGATTTTGAACACGATGTTGATCTGCATAGTACTTAGAATGTTCTTGAGCTTTATGGATCTCTTCCTTGAGTTCTTTGTGAATTTCCATGAGGTACTGGGACTTATCTCTGGCAGTTGGGTTGTTGACATGATTTGAGAGTTGTATATCCATCCTTGGATGTTGTCCATAATTTGCAAAGAACGGAGTTTGCTTAGTAGATGCATGAACACTATTATTATAGGAAAACTTTACAAAGGGTAACAACTCAAACCAATCATTTTGGTGATAGTTGCTTGTGCAGCGGAGATATTGCGCTAGGACTTGATTCACCCATTCTGTTACTCCATCAGTCTGTGGATGATTTATTGTAGATAGTTTAACTTGAACACGAAGGAGCTTGCAAAAACTATTCCAAAAGCTAGATATGAACTGTGGATCTCGATCACTAACAATATCATCACGCAATCCATGAAGCCTAAAGATGTATTTGAGAAAAATTCTAGCAGTGGTTGCACCTGTGATTGCCTTGGTAGTTGGAATGAAGTGTGCCATCTTTGTGAATCTATCCAAAATAACAAGAATGACATCATACTTATCTAATTTGGTATATATATGATGAAATCCATAGACAATGAAGCCCATGACCTTTTTGGAATAGGTAAAGCTTGCAAGAGGCCATGAGGTTTATGTCACGGTACCTTACATCTATTGCAAGTGTCACATGTTCAGATATATTCTTTGACTTCCTTCCACATTTGAGGCCACAAAAAATCCCTTGATATGAGTTCTATTGTTTTACTTACTCCAAAATGTCATGCTGCAAGGTTGTGATGTTGTTGAAGTATTTGGATCTTGGGATTTCCTGAAGGGACATTGTTGGGGGATTCTTGTGCAGAAAGTGATTTGAGTGTTTGTAGGAGAAGGGAGAAAGATAACAAGAAAGATACAGACACTGGAAGCTTCTGTAGATTGATTATAAGGAGGAAAGTACAATGGTGATGTACAATACAATCCAAATGTTTTTTGTGCAAAATCCTAAAGAGTGCACAATCACAAAGTACAAAATACCCAAGGTTCTTGTTGATGCCGACCTTCTCTGCACCAGTCCTCCACCTTCTCCAAGCTTGTACTTGTGCACACCTTGCACTCAAGCTTCCAATAGCGGGAGGGATGGACACCTTCTGTCGGCGTGCGCACAGCTTCAATGAGACCCTGGGACCTTTGGTTGTATGGCTTAGCACTTCTCTGCACACTTTCTAAGTCACTTTTCATGCACACCTTGCACTTCACTTCTCTGCATCGCACACTCACTGTATGTCTCTTGCACTTCCCCTAGTCTAGACTATGCTCATCTTGCTTAGTCTCTAAAGAATAATGCCTTGCCTTGATTTGAGTGTCGGTTCACATATGCTCCTAACTGATAGAGTATCTTGGTGCTCACTTTGATGTCCCAAGATTGTCTCCAAAAGTGGGCAACCAATGAATCCCTGTTTTGTCCTGTAGTGACTTTAGACTAAAACAAAAATTTTAATTGGGGGGCCATACTTCTGCGTACAGTGCCGCTTCACATACCTTGACCTTTGCCTTTTACTTCTTCAAATGTGCACCTAAGAGAGAGTTCACCTGAACCTTCCAAACACTTTTAAAAACACTTTGAACCTTAGAGAATTACAGAAATACCTCTGCAACCTGCAACCAACTTTCTGCAATTATACCCTTTATGAACAATTACTTGTGCACTACCTATGCAGCTTGACACCCGAACTTTGAATGCTATGACTTTGCCCATGTTGACTTTGACTTTGAACATGTTTACTTTGACCATTTTGACTTTGATTATGGTTGACTTTGATCGATATTTCTTTTATGGGCTCAAGAGTTGCCCACCACCTAATGTGCTCTCCATCCCGGAGAGCTACAACCAAACTCAAAGCTGAGATGACACCATGATTCCTATGCTACAAAATCTTCAAAAGGACACTTGAGCAGCTATTAAGTCCGCCAGGAGTAGTAGAGAACAAACACCAGAGAAGAACAAAAAATTGGAAATTTTGCACGAAAAAGTAAAGGATGGCGAATGGAGCGTAGGAAGGAAGGGGAAGGGAGGGCTAAGGGGGCTGAGATTCATAGGGCATGGAGGGGTAAGGATGGGGCTGGGTAGAAGGCTAAAGGGAGGGTGAGGGAGTATGATTGGCCTCTAGAGAGGGCCGAAACGATAAAATATGAAAGCTACAAAGGGTGCACATGTGAAAATGTGAAACATATGGTAAAATAAGTGAGGATAGACCATGTGGACCATGTGTCTAATGAAAAACACGTAGTAAATGTGCACAAAACATATGTGTTTTGACCAAAAGTGAGTGCCAAAAAACATGAAAATGATCCCAAGTTTGAAAAAAATGGCCATATGAGGCACAATCTAGAGCCAAAAGCATGGACCAAGAAAAAATAAATTTAATATATATACACACACACACACACACACACACACACACACATATATATATATATATATATATATATATATATATATATATATATATATATATATATATATATATATATATATATATATATATATATATATATATATATATATATATATATATATATATATATATATATATATATATATATATATATATTTATCTGTGGTGTTGTTGGCAAAAATAAAAAACTAAAAAGAAAATTAAAAAAAAGGGAGTTGGGGAAGAGGGGTCCGCTTGGGGGGTCCACTTTGGGGGGGGAGGGGGATTTTTTTTTAGTTTTACTTTTTTTTTTTTATAAAGAGGAAAAGCAACCGCCAAGGGGCTTTTTTTTTTAAATACCAAAAAAATAGATAAAAATTACAAAAAAAATCCAAAAAGATGAAAAAAATCCAAAAAAATCAAGAAAATTTCTCAAAAAGTTTTCCAACATTTCTAGGCCACTTTCGTACTCAAAACCACGGAGAGATTTCTTTATTTTTCAATTTTATCAAGAAAATGGCATTGAAAAAGATGAAAAAATGCTAGAAAAATTCTAAAAATGGCTTAAAAATTCCCAAAAATTCCCAAAAATTTCATAATTGTTTTTCTTATGCAAAGGTTGGGAAATGGCTTCTAAGTTGCATAAAAAATCATGAAACAAACATGAAAATGGAAAAAAACTACTAAAACTTGAGCAAAAATGGAATGAGAAGGCTATGTATAACTTGGAGACATTTTCCAAGTTCCAGGTGATTCATGAATCTTCAGTTTTTTTGATGATAGGCCTTGAACCATGATATGATGACTAAGAGAAACTCCTCCATAATCTCCAATTGTACTGCACTTCATTTGTTTTGTCTTCTTTTGGGGCATAGTGACCATCTCATAGGGATACCTTAAATCCTTCATTAGAATATTATCTCCTCCATACTGCATCTTTTGTGTCTTTGTTTGAGCTACTTTATAAATTAATCTGCAAAATTTAATTTTTACTATTCCAACTTCTTCATCCAATGGAACCCTCTCTTTCCAAAGACGTGCAGGTACTCCTTCCACGTCCTTGTAAAGCCCTGCACTTACTATCATAAAAATTGACATAACAGATGATATCCATACCAGTATCCATAACAAACTAGCCCTTGATATAGGATTCGAAGTAGCTTCATCACTACTGCACTTAAGGGCTTTTCTTTTCTTCTCTCTTCTATGGCCTTTGACTGAGATTGTCTCACTTGAATCAGTAACCTGAATTATGTCCTCTTTTTCTTCATATTCTTCCTCTCTACTTGAGTTTGGAAAAATTCCATAGCAGGAAGATGGGTCTTTTGCATGGAGCCAAGCCAACATGTTTTCCTCTTCATATAAATTTTCTTCTTCAAATAGATCTACTTCTAGGTTGTTCAACAGTTCTTCTTCCATACAAATACCAATTGTTTGCATCATGCTAGTATGTCTTTGGTTGTCTGGACCTTCTTCTAAAAATATCATTGGCATGCTTTACTATGCTTTGGTTTGCCAGTGTTACAATGAAGTTGGTAGGTCTTGAAGGGTGTAGTCCAATCTTCCACTCCCAAGAACCCAATAAATGTTTAAATGCGCTACTGACAGTTAGTCCCGCGTTTAACACTGCCGCCATCTGTGGGAAGGTGGCAACAGATCAGATTGTTGCAAATCGATTGTGGAAACGCGACTATAGATTGTGAATCGACAATATTATTACGCAAGTAGTACAAAAGATGATACATGCCGGTTACTCGATCTGGTGAGTCATATCCGAAGTATCGACAACCTTGGGTACCTAATTTGCTAAGGACGCCTCTAGGAGGTAGAAGCGCAGATAGGTCTAACTCAGTTGCCAAGGAAGTGAAGAACATTAGAGGTGATTCCAACAGTATTTCGGTGGAACTTACTACATTTCTGGCAGATTCTGGTGCGATTTCGGCACAATCTATCGAAGAAATAGTGACTCCAGAGTCTGCGGATAGAAACATCTTGGCCAAAGAAATTAGTGAAGGTGAAAAAGCACCTTGTTTTGGTGAAAATTCGACACCTTCCGGTGTTATTTCGGTACCAGTTGCTGAGAGTTCACAGTCTTCCGGTGACGGTTTACCATTTCTTGGTGGATCTTTAGTCCAATCGCCGCTATTTGGAGTAAGTACTCCTACATCTGATACCCAGGAGAAGGGTAGCTTGTTCGAAACTGAAATCAGAAACATACTGAACGATATTGGTAAGTCGGAAAGTGTACAGACTGATGACACAGATTCAGACGGTTTAGATATTCAGCCTCGGGATACAGAAGATAGTCACAATACCACCGCCAGCATGATGAGTGGACAACAACAACAACAACAGCAGCAACATCAACATCTATTTCCATCCCGGCCGACTCCAACAGGAGTAACGTACACTAAATTCGGTGGATTCCCAGGTGATGACCCAAACGCACATGTAGGCACATTTGAGATAAGTTACGCAGTGCTCAATCATCCATCTGATCTGGCATATAAAGCTGTTGTATTCCAGTCGACATTGGTTAACGAAGCCGCCAGGTGGCTGAGAGAATATGATATTAACCATTTCGGCACCTATGAAGTAGTAAGGGATGCATTTTTGTAGAAGAATCCAGCCGAAATTTTCGATTACTTGCAAAACAATAGACAGAAGATGAATCAGAAAGTGAAGGAATATGCCACCCTATTCAGAACGCATTTGAGGCAATTACCGCCAGCACACGCCAACCTACCGGATGACGTTATCACTCAATGGTTTATCAATGGTTTGACTCCACAACTTAAACAGATTATGATCATACGCTGTGTGGGAGCTATGACGCTAGATGCGGTGATTGCGATGGCTTTGCAGCTGGAAAACAAGGTTGGAGGATTTACAAAAGACCTGCAATGGTTAAAAGCAAGTAAAAATGTTGCAGAAGATCCGACCAGACAAATGTACTGCACCACGTGCAAGAATTCAGGGCATACCAGTGCCACTTGTGCCCTTAACTAGTTGTTTTGTGCTATCTGTAACAGGATAGGACATTCCACCGAAAACTACGCATACAACGCTAAAGTACAGGGAACAACAACAGTGAATGCAATTATACAAGAACCAGGGCAGCCTGCCAATCACTATGTGCCTCCTCAAATGAGAAACAACCAGCAACAGGGCTACCGAAATTACAGAGGACAAAGAAACAATAACTACAATGCAAACCATTGGCAAGCAGGACGAGCAGAGGAAAATACTAATTTGCCACCACCTCGCTGCCATTTTTGCGGTGAATTTGGCCACATTAGAAGTTTTTGTAAAGATGTAGCTGAATAAGATCAGAGGAAGAAAGAGCACCAGAACCCTATGACAAATATGGTCTAGATCACACCCATAGAGACACAAGCTGCCGTAGTTCAGACCAGATCCGGTAGGCCATTACAACCAGCAGCTGAAATATTTGAACCAGGCATCCTAGAACAGCAAAGAACATATGACAAGGCTAGTCAGTGGACCACCTCAGAACCTCCAGTGTTCCCAGATCCTATTCTGGTGACACAAGTTCCACTGTCAAAGGAAACTGCACAGGAGCAAGAGTCAATTCCAGTAACCGACGCATCATCTTCAGAATCAGTGAAAGAAACAAGTCAAGTAAATCAAGCATGGGAAATCTTATCTAAAGCGTCCATTACTCTTCCTCTTGGACAGTTACTTGCACTAGTACCAGGAGTCCGCCAACAATTCCAGCAACAGTTTAGTACTGAGTTTGCCTGCATTTTGGCAACAGCAACAGTACAACCAGAAACTGACACTACGGTGGATCATTCGGTCCCATTGATTACGGTGTGGTACAAAAATCATAAAATTAATCAAGTACTAATTGATGGAGGGTTTGGTGTAAACATTGCTACTGTCGCACTGTGTAAAAAGTTAGGAAGGACGAAAATTGAGCCTGTCCAGTTTTTTGTAAGGATGGCTGATCAGTCCAGAGTCCACCCAGTAGGACTAGTACGAGATGTTCCCATAACTTTGCAAGGTACAACATTTAAGATGACCTTCTTTGTCTTAGAACTACCAAAATCTAGCTTGGATTATAATCTGCTTTTTGGCCGTCCTTGGTTGAAACAAGCCAAGGTGATACAAGATTGGTCCGCACAGGAACTCACTTTCAAGGACAATAATCGTAAATATGTTCTCAAGTTAGATGCTATCCAGCCTTGTGAATTACATGCTAGACCTTATTTTGCAGAACCAGTTCATATGTTAGATGGTTTGTTAGATGATGAAGAAGAAGAGTTTTTGAAGAATAATATTGATTTGATCTCCCTAGGAACTGTTGATCTACAATCTGTGGTAGATAATTCGAATCCGGCAGTTTGTACAGTGATACCTGTGACTGAAGAAGACAAGGAAGAAGATACTGCTGCTATAGATGATGTTGATCTACAACAACTATTAAAATCAGCTGATGTTACAGAGAAGTTCCGACAATTCTATGTTCCAGAAGATCAGTTGATCACCTATAATTTAGGAGATGAAGAAAATCCACGTCCTGTCAAGATAAAGGAAAGCTTACCTGAAGTATTTCAAGCAAATCTGATCCAGTTACTTCGTGAGTTCGCTGATGTTTTTGCATGGGATTACAAAGATATGAAGGGTTTGGACCCCCGCATTTATCAACATAGGGTCATGCTGAAGCCGGAAGCAAAACCAATCAAACAACCCAGCTACCGGATGAATCCGAATTATGCAGCACAGGTAAAGGCAGAGCTGGATAGGTTATTAAAAGTTGGATTCATTGTACCAGTAGAGCATGCGGAATGGATATCACCCATTGTTATCGTCCCTAAAAAGAATAAACAGCTACGCATATGTGTGGACTACCGGAAACTGAATGCAGCTACGGTGCCAGATCCGTTTCCCCTTCCATTTCTTGACACCATGCTTGACAGAGTAGCAGGACATGAAATGTACTCATTCTTAGATGGATACAGTGGGTATAATCAGGTCAGAATGGTTGAGGAAGATATACCAAAAACAGCGTTCATCACCAATTGGGGTGTCTTTGCTTGTACTGTTATGTGGTTTGGAGTAAGAAATGCCCCCAGTACTTTCCAAAGGTGTATGGAGGAAATATTCTCCCCCTATCTTACCTCTTTCATGCAAGTATATCTTGATGATTTCTCTGTGTTCGGTAGGATGGTAGCACACTTGTTCCATTTACGGTGCTGCTTTGAGAAATGCAGAGAATACAGACTCTGTCTGAACCCGAACAAATCTGTGTTTGCAGTTTCATGTGGAGAGTTTCTTGGTCATACTGTATCTGCACAGGGCATACAAGTCGACCCAGATAAGGTAGCAGTTGTGTTAGAAGCACCTGTACCTACTACACCAAAGGAAGTAATGTGTTTCATGGGTCAAGTGAGATGGCATGGTCGTCATTTACGGTGGCTTGCTCATTTAGCCATTCCACTCAATCAATTAATCACGAAGACTCCTAAACAGTTTGATTGGACTCCAGAATGTCAAACAACATTTGATCGTCTAAAGTGCTTATTAACACAGGTACCAATTTTACAGCCTCCTGACTGGGATCGCCCATTTCATGTCTTCGTAGATGCATCAGATATTGCCATTGGCAGTGTTCTGATGCAACAAACCGATAAGTGGTTCCGGCCTATTTACTATGCGAGTAGAAGACTGCTCTTGCAGAAAAGAATTACTCTGTAACCGAAAGAGAATGTTTGGGTTTAGTGTATTCGGTAAAGAAATTCAGACACTATTTACTTGGCCGCAGATTTACTTTTCATGTAGATCATGCTGCACTTGTCTATCTGGTACGACAACAGCATTTAGGTGGTCGATTAGCGCGTTGGGTTCTACTTTTACAAGAATTTGATTTTGAAGTAATCCCTTGGCCCGGCAACTCACATGCCTTAGCAGATTTTCTTTCTCGCTTAGATTCCGGTGAAGCTCCGGTCGGTGTTGATGACACCACACCAGCGATTTATAGTACTGAACCAACTAATGATGAAGAAGTAATTCCTTCGGTGCCAACTAATTACTATGATTAGTTGTTAACTTTTTTGACTGATGGATTTCTTCCTTCTACAACATCTCTTGCAATGCGTAGAAAGATGGGAGTGTACAGTCGCAAATTTCGGTTAATTGCTGGAGAATTAAACTACATGGATCACACTCGAGTTCTACTTCGTTGTATTCCTCCACACGAAGTTAACTCAGTCATTACTCTGGCTCACTCAATTCCTTCCGGTGGACACTTTGCAGTAGATTTAACGCACCGGAAAATTCTGCAAAGTGGACTTTGGTGGCCTACTATGTACAGGGATGTATCTCAGTTTGTCAAACAATGTGATACTTGTCAGAGGACTGGAAAACCTTTACAACACCATTTTTTCCCTCTACAACCTGTCTTGTCATTGGAACGTTTTCAGAAGTGGGGTCTAGATTTTATTGGACCTATTACACCTCCAACAATTCTCAGTAATAATCGTTATATTTTGACATGTGCAGATTATGCTACCAGATGGGCAGAAGCATGGGCTTTAAGGTCTACCACAGCTGTTTCGGTGGCAAAGTGTCTAATGAAAGATGTCTTTCCGCGTTTTGGCTTACCTCTAGAGCTTGTTACAGATCAAGGCACTCATTTTGTCAACAATTTAGTGAAAGTACTCACACATTCTTTTCAGATTATGCACAAATTCAGCTCACCATATTATCCTCGTGCTAATGGTTTGGCTGAAAGTACAAACAAAACCTTGTTGAATATGCTTCGAAAATTAATTCTGGAAGCACCAAAAAGATGGGATCAATTGTTACCTGCAGTATTATGGGCATACCGGACTACGTACAAGGTAGCAACAGGATTAACCCCTTTCAAACTAGCTTATGGATTGGAAGCCATAGCACCAATGGAGATTGTTGTGCCAAGTTTACGTGTAGCTCTCACTCAGAAATTTATACCAGAAGATTCTTTATCATTTCGGCTAGATACACTCAGAGAAATGGATGAGCATCGATGGACAAGTTTTCTGACTATCCAGGAAGTTCAGTTAAGACAAGCTCGAACACATGATCGATATCTAAAAACTCCAGTTTTTATGGTGGGGCAACTTGTACTCTTTTACAATGCAAAGTCAAATCGCTCTGCTGGCAAATTCAAGATACGATGGTTTGGTCCCTACCAGATTTCTAAATAGGTGGGCCCAGCCACTTTTTGGTTGACTACTTTGACCGGACTACCTCTTCCAAAGGTGTTAAATGGTTCAAAGCTGCGACCGTATCAACAAGCATCGGATCCGCACTAAAACGTTCTATGGATTGGCCGCGTATTTTGCGTTTTCTTCTCTTTTCTTTTTTTTTGTTTGTTTTTGCGCGCTTAGTAAAATAAGTCTGTAAATATCCCCGTTTTAATACCTAATTATGCTCAACAGCCGCCCGACATTATCGTTCTGCTCATGCATGCACACCAAAGCTATGAAGTTAGCATCTCAATGTCGCACGATGATTAGTGATTTTGATTGCTCTCCACTGCGATGCATCTACTTAACCTTCTCCGTTTCGCCAAAAATCGCTATTATGTTTGTGTGATTTGTGTGATTGTGTATACCCTGTGCGTTTGTGTCTTGTTTTGCTTTTTCTGTGTGCACCATGGAAGCTCTGGCAAACTTCGCCGCTTTCCGTGACGGACTCCCTGCCGATGTAGGAGAGTTCCTGCGCACCCGTGGGTTGGTCAATTTCGCTGAACTGCCGTGGCATTCAGTGGATTGCCACCCGTTCTATGCCCAGATAATCGCCACCATCGCTAACACACCTGCCACCGAGCAGAGTTGGGCGATCACATCCCTCCCTCCCGAACCGTAATCACATTCCAGGCCTTTGTTGATGCGTTTCGACTCCCTCGGCAAGGTCGGGAAAATGGCCCAAATCTACCGATTTCCACCATGAATCAATTATTCCCTAGGAGCTCATCCAATGAATATGCAATACTCTCTCACCCTGAACCTGAAAGATCTGCGCTACAATTCTTAGTAGCCATTCTTAATCTGCAGAAACGAACCTATGGCATCTCTCGGCCTTTCTATTCGGCAATAGATTTGGCTGCGAGAGAGCCTGTAAATTTTGCATCCTACTTCTTTCGCCGCATTCACAAAGAATGCATTGCAATCATCAAGCAGGTCAACAAGGGAGACATGCCAAGGTCCAGACTACCGCACATCATATCCTTTTTATTCCCGACTATTCTAGCAGCACAACCACCACCCCGAGGACCCATTCTACGCCATAAGGAATCTGCACAAATATTAGAAGACGATGAAGAAGAAGATGAAGAGATTTTCCACCTTCTCCGCCAGAAAAGAATCAGGATAAGTTCATCCGATAGTGAAGTACAGGGGTCAGCCGCAAATGACAAGGCAGACGACAAAGCAGAAGAAGCAAACGAAGAAGAAACCTTTACACCGCAACCTCCATGCATCATGAGTCTTCAGCACAGTCCTCTTCAGAACAACAACAAGAGCAGGAGGCTCCCACCGAATCTGACACAAGCTCATCAAAAGAAGCATCTCAGCAGCAATCGGAGCAGGAAGAGCAAGGAGACGAAGAACATATAATTAAAGAAGTTTTCAAAGAACTGCTTAAAGCAGTCGAGTCCACAGCTGTCGACACTGCTAACACAACACAATGTTAGACGGCCGCCGAACAAAGGACAATTGTACTTAGACAGAGGTTTTTAATGTAGAAACAATTGTACTTAGACAGAGGTTTTAATGTAGAAAGAACCCTTCTGACAGTACGCGGTAAAGAAAGATTCGCGTAAAGCCTTGTAACAAAACTCTATTTAAAGCGATCAGAGAGAGCAGTAGTAGCAGAGGTAGGCAAAGAGCCCAGAGAGCCCCTCGCTCCCCGTGTTTTTTGGAAGTTGCGAATACATTGTGAGAATTCCCGTTTTGGGGGTTACTTTACTGCTTCTACTGTGTGCAACGAATAGAGTGTCTTGGTTCCGTCCTGCCTGTGCACCTTCTCTGTGTAATCATTCGACTGTGTATGTGTGATACACTGTGTGTTACGAGTCGGCACTACGATTGTGAGAAGTCTGTTCGGTAATGAGTTAAAGAGTCCCCTGTGTTTTGGGAATTGCACATATAAGTGTTGTGTGTGTAGAACGAGAGTAACTCTGCTCTGTTTCGTCTGCTCCCTCCCCTCTCCTGTGTATGTGCTTGTGTGCGTATGTGTGTTATACGCAGTGTTACAATTGATGCGGTGTTGCAGAGATTTCACCCGGTAATGATTTAAGTACTTCCTAAGCGTTAGTCGACAGGAATGCGTTTGTCTGATCGTCCTTCTGAGGAACACGGACGCATGGAGAACTAACATGGTTCGGTGGTGAGTTATGAGTTTCTGTGAATGGCTGAGCAGGTAATGTATCTATGTTCAGATTAGTACCAGTAGTGTCCTGAATGCGAGTAGGATGATGATAAAGTGCGCGACAAGTTATAGTCAGTAGGTCTTGCCATTTGAATGTGGTACTCGGTAAAGTCGTAATTTGTACAGAAGGATTTCGTGTTAAGTCATCAGCGGTGTGCTCTGTGTATCGATTCTCAGTCCGGATTACTGCTCAACTGTTATAGCAGGTAGATCTTGGAGTACGGGATTCTAAGACGTTGATAGCCTTGGTTGATCAGAAGCAACTACTGAGCTAAGACGTGCTGACCGAGTAACGAGCGAGTGAGAAGTTGGGAAAATAGTATAGGGCCTCTGTCTAACAGACCCCTACCACTCCCAAGGACCCACGTGGCTAGAGTCAATCTATTTTTACGGTAAGATTAAATACAGAAAAAGAGAGACTCGGAAATATCTGGTACGCAGGTGTGGAACCAGATTCTGGAGTCTCCGAAGGGTTGTTGCGTTGAAGTAGTACTTAACGACCGCGGTAGGAAATTAACACTTACGATAATCATAAACGACGAGTTAACCTTTAACATTTGGCGCCGTCTGTGGGAAAGTGGCATCCGATTGCCAGTTCTCGGGCCAGTTCTCTGTGGGAAAGTGGCATCCGATTGCCAGTTCTCGGGCCAGCTCTCTGTGGGAAAGTGGCAACTATTTATCAGTACCTGCGGTAAAGAAGTAGTTGATTGCGAGTCACTTGCGAGACCGTGGCATTAGAACACCAGCGATCTGTAAGAAGTAAACATCCGGTGACAGTGATTCACTGACAGTAGCAACAGACCCAGATTGTTGCAAACTGCTCAGATAATATCACTAGGCAATGATACATGCCGGTCACTCGATCGGGCGAAACATATCCTAAGAATCGTCAGGATGAAGCATGGAAATCACAAAAGATAGCCTCAGGAGAAGTAGGCATAACTAGATCTGACCCAGTGATCAAGAAAAGTGGAAACGATACAACCAATTCCGGTCATATTCCGGTAGAACGATCAACGCCTTCGCTACATTCTGGCGCTACTTCGACCCCACCTATCGAAGATATAGCAAGTCTAGACTCTATCAAAACGCCGTTGGAACCTAGTTTAACAATATCAGATCAAGATTTAGAGATATCCACGGTCAGAAAAACGTTAGGAACATTCGGCAAAAGTAGTAAAACAGGGCGTTCTGGCCCAATTTCGGTTCATTCCGGTGAGATTCCGGTGATAGAATCGCCGATCGCTGGCAAAGGTTTAGCCTTTTTTGCGGAATCATCAGCTCAACCTTCGTGTTTGGAAGAAAGATTTCGAATATTAGACATCCAGAAGGAAGGAAAGCTGTTCGAAACCAAGATCCGAAGCATCCTAAGTCGACACAGTACACCAGAAAACGCACCATCCGGTGATACAAGTCCAGATAGTTTATCCGATACAGAAGGAAACCCTGAACCCTTCACAATGAGCGGGCAACACCAACAACAACAACAGCTAGGACAGCCAAGGCCGCCGCCAACAGGAGTAACCTACACGAAATTCGGTGGATTCCCAGGAGATGACCCAGACGCCCACGTACGAACTTTCGAGATAAGTTATGCAGTTCTTAACCATCCACCCGATCAGGCGTATAAGGCCATTGTTTTTCAATCCACACTGATCAATGAAGCAGCGAGATGGCTCACGGAATACGATATCAATCATTTCGGTACTTACGAGGCAGTACGAGACGCCTTCTTACAGCGTTTCAGACTAAAGAAGAATCCTGCCGAAATCTTTGAGTATTTACAGAACAACAGACAGAAGGTAAATCAGACCGTCCAGGAGTACGCCACCCTCTTTCGAACACATTTACGGCAGATACCGCAGGCTCACGCTAATCTGCCTGATGATGTCATCTCTCAATGGTTTATCAATGGATTAACACCACAACTGAAGCAGATCATGATCATAAGATGTGTCGGAGCCATGACCCTGGATGCCGTCATTGCAATGGCTCTACAGCTAGAGTCCAAGGTTGGTGGATTTTCAGAAGACTTGGAATGGTTAAAAACAAACAAAAATATGGCTGAGGATATCACCAGGCAAGTATATTGCACCACATGCAAAAATTCGGGGCACACAAGTGCCAACTGTGCCCTGAATCAAGCGTTTTGCGCTATCTGTAACACTGCCGGACACACCACCGGAAACTGTATCTACAACGCTAGAATACAAGGAACAGCAACCGTCAATGCGGTCATCCAAGAACATGGCCAACCAGTAAATCACTATGTGCCTCCGCAACTGAGAAACAATCAACAACAAGGATATCGGAACTACCGAGGACAGAGAAACAACAATTATAATGCCAACCGATGGCACAACGGACCACCACCGGAAAACCCCGAGTTACCACCTCCACGCTGTCATTTCTGTGGCGAATTCGGCCACATTAGAAGGTTCTGTAAAGATGCAATAGAGTATGATCAAAGAAAGAAGGAACGCCAAAACCCAATGGCCAACATGGTAAAAATTACACCGATCGAGACGCAGACTGCTACCGTCCAGACCCGTTCCGGTAAACAACTTCAGCCGGCAGCAGAAATCTTCGAACCAGGGATACAAGAACAACGAAGGATGTACAACAAAGCTAGTCACTGGACCGCAACAGAACCACCAGTGTTCCCAGAACCCATTCCGGTGACTCAGGCTTCTTCATCAAGGGATGAAACACCACAAAAGGAAGCATCAGCAGAACCATCATCAGTAGAAACAACAACAGACACTTCTGCGTCGGTAGAAACTCCAAATCTAAAAGAACCAGACAGTCAAGCTCAACAGACCTGGGAAATTCTGTCCAAGGCATCCATCACTCTACCTCTAGGCCAACTTCTGGCCTTAGTACCTGGAATCCGACAGCAGTTTCAGCGACAGTTCAGCCCAGTACCTTCCTGCATTCCGACAACAGCCACAGTTCAACCGGAACCTGAGGCAGCAATTGATCATGCAGTGCCCTTGATTACAGTATGGTATAAAAATCAGAAAATCACGCAAGTACTGATTGATGGAGGTTCAGGAGTAAACATTGCAACCGCAGCATTATGCAGAAAGCTAGGCTGGACCGAAATTGAACCAGTTCAATTCTTTGTTCGAATGGCGGATCAATCAAGAGTCCATCCTGTAGGACTTGTGCGGAATGTACCCATCACTCTACAAGGTACAACTTTCAAGATGACTTTTGTCATACTAGATCTACCCGAATCCACTTTGGATTACAATCTTCTTTTCGGCCGACCTTGGCTAAAGCATGCGAAGGTAATACAGGATTGGTCCGCACAAGAACTTACATTCAAGGATGCCCATCGCAAATATGTCGTAAAATTAGACGCTATACAATCTTGTGACCCTCACGCCAGACCATATTTTGCTGAACCAGTGCATATGTTAGATGGACTATCAGATGACGAAGAAGAGCAATTTCTGAAGAGTAATGTCGATTTAATGTCCCTAGGAACTGTTGATCTACAATCCGTCATAGATAATTGGAACACATCAATATGTACAGTAGTAGCTATCACCGGAAAGTCGGTCCGGGAAGACACTTCCTCGACCCATGACGATGAATTACAACCACTGCTCAAGCCAACAGACGATACAGAGAAACCTCAACAATTTTATGTCCCAGAAGACCAGCTGATCACGCACGATCTCGGAGATAGAGATCATCCACGACCAGTGAAAATAAGGCAGAACTTACCAGAACCATTTAAGGAGGATTTGATCGAACTTCTTCGCGAATTCACAGACGTCTTTGCATGGGATTACAAGGACATGAAAGGCTTAGATCCGCGCATCTATCAACACAGAGTCACGTTGAAACCAGAAGCGAAACCAACCAGACAACCCAGCTACAGAATGAACCCCCATTATGCAGCACAGGTAAAAGCCGAAATCGATAGACTGTTAAAAGTCGGATTCATTGTACCAGTAGAACACGCTGAATGGATCTCACCCATTGTGATCGTGCCAAAGAAAAACAAGCAGTTACGAATCTGTGTGGATTACCGGAAACTAAATGCAGCAACAGTACCAGATCCCTTCCCGATCCCCTTTTTGGACACCATGCTCGATAGAGTCGCAGGTCATGAAATGTATTCATTTTTAGATGGATACAGCGGGTACAATCAGGTTAGAATGGCTGAAGAAGATATACCAAAAACTGCCTTCATTACCAATTGGGGTGTTTTTGCCTGTACAGTAATGTGGTTCGGACTAAGAAATGCGCCAAGCACCTTTCAAAGATGTATGCAGGAGATATTTTCTCCTTATCTCACTTCATTCATGCAAGTGTATCTCGACGACTTCTCGATCTTTGGGAAGATGGTAGCACATTTGTTTCATCTACGATGCTGTTTTCAGAAGTGTAGAGAATATAGACTCTGCCTTAACCCCAACAAATCAGTGTTTGCAGTTTCTTGTGGCAAGCTACTTGGGCATATTGTATCTGCTCAAGGTATTCGAGTGGACCCAGATAAGATTTCAGCGATTTTAGAAGCCCCGATACCCACAACTCCGAAAGAAGTAATGCGTTTTATGGGACAAATACGGTGGCATGGCAGACACCTTCGGTGGCTTGCTCACTTAGCAGTACCACTGAACAGGCTAACCACCAAAACGCCCCGACAGTTTGAATGGACTGAAGAATGTCAGATTACATTTGATCGACTCAAGTATCTCCTAACGCACGCTCCAATTTTACAACCACCGGACTGGGACAATCCGTTCCATGTTTTTGTCGATGCTTCAGACACTGCAATTGGCAGTATTCTGATGCAACAAACAGAGAAGTGGTTTCACCCTGTTTATTACGCCAGTAGAAGGCTTGCACCTGCAGAAAAGAACTATTCCACCACGGAAAGAGAATGTCTAGGATTGATCTATTCAATCAAAAAGTTCAGACATTATCTACTAGGCCGGAAATTTACCTTTCATGTGGATCACGCTGCCCTTGTTTATCTAGTAAGACAGCAGCATTTAGGTGGACGATTAGCACGATGGGTGCTACTTTTACAAGAATTCGACTATGATGTCATTCACCGACCCGGAAATGCACATGCCTTAGCAGATTTCTTATCACGTCTAGATTCCGGTGAAGCTCCGGTAGGCATAGATGATACGACTCCTGCGATTTATAATGCTGAACCACTGCCCGATGAGATTGCCCACTTAGAAACACCACCTACATACTATGATCAAATTCTAACTTTCCTCACCGAAGGACGCCTTCCCGCCGAAACTACCAGGGCAGTTCGAAGAAAAATCGCAGTTGTTAGCCGCCGATTTCGGTTAGTTGCTGGAGAACTGTATTATACAGATCATACCGGAATCCTACTTCGTTGTATTCCACCACATGAAGTTAACTCAGTTATCACTCTGGCTCACTCAATTCCTTCCGGTGGCCATTTTGCAGCAGACTTAACTCACCGGAAAATTCTGCAAGGAGGACTCTGGTGGCCAACAATGCACAAGGACATCTCACAGTTTATTAAACAATGTGATAATTGTCAAAGAACTGGTCAGCCCTTACAACGGCATCTTTTTCCCCTGCAACCCATCTTACCATTAGAACCTTTTCAGAAATGGGGTTTAGATTTTATCGGGCCAATTACACCTCCAACAGTATCCAGTAACAATCGATACATACTGACTTGCACAGATTACGCAACTCGATGGGCAGAAGCTTGGGCTTTGCGATCTGCTACAGCAGTTACGGTAGCAAAATGCCTGCTCACGGATATCTTTCCACGATTTGGATTACCACTGGAAATTGTCTCAGATCAAGGTACTCATTTTGTAAACAATTTAATGAAGGCTCTCACACAGTCCTTCCAAGTCACACATAAATTTAGTTCTCCTTATTACCCACGTGCCAATGGACTAGCTGAAAGTACAAACAAAGCACTGTTAAACATTCTCCGGAAATTGATCATGGAAACACCGGAAAGATGGGATCAACTACTACCTGCAGTATTATGGGCATACCGAACTACATATAAAGTAACCACAGGCCTGACACCTTTCAAGTTAGCTTATGGCTTAGAAGCTATCGCTCCCATGGAAGTCGTCATCCCAAGTTTGCGGGTAGCAATCGCTCAGAAGATGCTACCGGAATCGTCACTGACAACACGAATGGACGCACTCAGAGAACTCGATGAGCACCGCTGGCTCAGTTTTTTAACTATGCGTGAAGTTCAACTAAGGCAGGCTAAGACGCACGATCGATATTTGAAGACGCCAATCTTTTCGGTAGGACAGCTTGTACTCTTCTATAATGCAAAATCGGACAGAGCAGCCGGAAAATTCAAACTACGATGGTTCGGCCCTTTCAAGATCTCAGCACAAGTCGGTCCGGCAACTTTTCGGTTGACCACATTGACCGAAATTCCATTTCCAAAAGTAATTAATGGATCGAAGTTGCGACCGTATTATCCCACTACCAGTACGCCTTAATTATTCGGCGACGAGCCACGTTTTTGTACAAATTTATACGTTTTGCTTTTAGCCGTCTTTTGTACAGATCTTTATGATACCAGCCGCCTCTCCCTACCGATCACTCAGTACGCACGCCAGCATGCAAACCATATCGTTCCCGCATCTCACAATGATCCTCACCTCCTCACCGTGTTTTACATATTTAAACCCCTCAGTTGCGCCAGAACCGCTATTGTGTTTTTGTGATTGTATGTGTTACCCGAGTATTCTGTGTTTTCTGTGCCTGTGACCGCCATGGAAGCTCTAGCTAACTACACCGCTTTCAGTGAAGGTATCCCTGCCGACGTAGGCGAATACCTGCGATGCAGAGGGTTGGCCAACTTCGCTGAGTTGCCTTGGCACTCAGTGAAAGCCCATCCCTTCGCTGCACAGATCATCCACGCCATTGCCCAAAGTCCCCACGCAGACCGACAATGGGTCTTCCTTTCCCTCCCACACCGATCCGTCATCACCATCCAAGTTTTCGCTGACGCCTACCGCCTCACCCTGCAAGGCCGCGAAAATGGCCCGAGCATCCCTGTTGCTCGTATGACCGAACTTTTTCCTCGCTCCTCATCCAACGAGTACGCCATCCTATGCCGCCCAGACCCCGAGCGATCCGCCCTCCAATTCCTTGTAGCAATTCTCAACCTGCAGAAGAGAACATATGGTATCTCTCGCCCTTTCTACTCCGCCTTAGAGTTAGCAGCCCGCGAACCTGTAAACTTTGCCTCCTACTTCTTCCTGAGAATCCATAGAGAGTGCGTAGCTATCGTTAAACAGCTTCAAAAGGGATCCACCCCACGCTCTCGCCTTCCCCACATCATCTCCTTCCTCTTTCCCACCATTCTCGCCGCACAACCCCCACCCACAGGCCCCGCAATTAGGCACGAGGAATCAGCACAGCCGATCGAAGACACCGAAGACGAAGATGAAGAAATAAATCAACTCTTCCGCACCAAGCGCATTCGAATCAGCTCCTCCGAAAGTGAAGTCCAGAGATCCGCCGAAAAAGATCAGGACACCAAGCCGGACGACCACGAAGAAACATATCACGACACCGCCACTTCCATACATAACGAAACCTCGACGGAGCAACCAGACCAGCAGGAGCAAGCCGAAACAGAAATACTATCCACCGAAAAAGAATCTGAGCACCACCAAGATGAACAGGAGTCCGCCACCAAAGCATTAGATCGACTCATCGACGCCATCAACCAGACAGAAACACGCGCCAAGGTAAATCCCTCAGACACCGTCCTCCCTACATCACCCCCTGCCAAACCCCTACCCCCACCGGAACCATCCCTTCCACCCTTCACCGAACCAGCACCATCCTCCTCTTCTTCCCCTAACTACTCTCCACCCAACTCCCAGCAACTACGCTCCGATACATCCTCCCAACTACCACCGCCCCCCAACGCATTCTCGGAACTTGCCGCCATGGGGCAGTTCCTCATTCAGCTATCACACCAACTGCCCGCACAATTTACAGCCGCTACAACCAGCCTGAAGGCTGAATACCAGCACAAAGTAGACACCATAGAAGCCGACATCACCCCCCTCCAGGAAGAGATCGTCGCCGTAAAGGCAGAAAATCATCACCTGCAGACACTGCTAGCCGACCTCCAAGCACGGTTTTCAACAGAACAGACCTTACTACAACAACGAGATGCAGCCCTGGAACAGCTCGCTGCCAAAGACCTGATCATCCAAGATGCCAATGAAGAAATTCAAAACCTAAAGACCGCCCTTCAGGAACAAGAAGACATCAACGCCTCTCTCGAAGATTTGGTCGCAGACTCGAAGACCCAATTACAAGAAGCCACCCAGAAGCTGCAGGAGCAACAGAAAGAAGCTGCCGAAGTTCGAGAACAATTACGGCGAGCCGAAGAATGTGCTGACGCGGTCAACAGCATTCTCAAAAAAACAATTAATAAAGGAAGGCCAATACCAGAAAGACATTGCCACTACCCGCAGAGAACGAGACGCATTAAGGAAATCGCTGGATTTCCAAACCCAACAATTCGAACGCCACGATAACCAAATACGCAACCAGAAGGAGTGTATCCACGAGCTGCAGAACAAATTAACCGAAATTACGACCGCCCGAGATGCAGCGCTCGCCAACGATTTCTATCTACAGGAGGCTTTCCTTCAAACCCAAGCCAACATTTTGTTACATCAAGCCATAGCCCTCAGTGCAGTTAGAACCGATGCACAATTATTAGAACCCACCACCTTAGTCCAGATGTTAGAAACCCTTAAAAAGAAAATTACCCGAACATTTCGACTTGCCAGAAGCATGTATCTAGAAGGTATAGTATCCGAACCGTAGATACTTGCGGATACGAGTCCCGAGGACCCGACAATACTAAAGTCCGAAAGTTAGTATTAGAAGTCACGATTTTTTGTGCATAAGACTTTCACACATGTAAAAGACGTTCCAAGTCCAGCACCACTCTCCAGAATGATAATTTTTGATTCGAGAATCTCGGAAAGCAGCATCAAATGTCATATCAGAATGGAATACCATCATTCTAGCAACTGGCAGCTTAAGGCCTCGCACTTATAAATACGAATACCCGGGAACGCACACTTACACCAAACCGGTGTTCAGACTACCACCGATACTACATCACAGTGGCTTCGATCGAGCTGGCAAGACACTAGGCGTACGCTGTGTGCCTTAGTGTGGAACGAGACTGAAAGACAACGCTCTTCATGGTGGCCGGAAAGGGTGACGAAGCAAGGTAGCATCAAGAATGGTGCCGATGCAGACAAAAGCAAGATGGGGAGTAATGAAGTACGAATACGACTGCGGGGAAGACTTGATCAATTCCAGCGACTCGGGAGAAGTGATCATGGCTAGCGATTCGGAAGACGACAGGCGAAACGAACAGGATAGTGACGAGGATTTGATGGAGAATATCAAAGAACTTCGCAACATCACCAGAGGATGGGACTCCTACAGTTTGCTAAGTCACCCTGGGGACAGTGGACCTGTTCCGCCACTAGAACAAGTGCGCTCAGAAAGGATTGGGGAGTTAAAATTCTTGGCATGGACCGACAGGCAATATCAATGGATATTTCAGTCAGGTGGTGATAGGATACTGTATGGCTACATGACTCTGCAGAAGACATGGATTCAACAGCACAGAGGGTACTCTGATTCCATAGACGAAGCGATTAAGGCACATGACAAGGCCAATTCACAAGGTCAAGTTGTCTGTGCTAACTCACGAACAGCTTCTTTTACTCTCGATGCAGCTAACAATCATATCATTATCTGGCCTCCTATTGTATGTATATATGGACATGCTTTTCAGGATGACTTAGCTGTTCAGAAAATTATTTAAAGGAAGAGCTGCGAGTTTTGAGTCCTTGAGGCAACTAGACCAGCCATACGAGTTTGAAGAAATTATGGAGAAAGAGACGACCTACCACGTACAGCGGCATATTCGGGATTGGAAGATAGTTGCAGAACATATCTATCTCTCTCTCTATCTATCTATCTGCTGCATAACTCCAGGCAAAAGGATATCACCTACAGTACTGTACTTGCGGGTTCGAGTCCACCGTGCGTGCCAGTGTTAGACGGCCGCCGAACAAAGGACAATTGTACTTAGACAGAGGTTTTTAATGTAGAAACAATTGTACTTAGACAGAGGTTTTAATGTAGAAAGAACCCTTCTGACAGTACGCGGTAAAGAAAGATTCGCGTAAAGCCTTGTAACAAAACTCTATTTAAAGCGATCAGAGAGAGCAGTAGTAGCAGAGGTAGGCAAAGAGCCCAGAGAGCCCCTCGCTCCCCGTGTTTTTTGGAAGTTGCGAATACATTGTGAGAATTCCCGTTTTGGGGGTTACTTTACTGCTTCTACTGTGTGCAACGAATAGAGTGTCTTGGTTCCGTCCTGCCTGTGCACCTTCTCTGTGTAATCATTCGACTGTGTATGTGTGATACACTGTGTGTTACGAGTCGGCACTACGATTGTGAGAAGTCTGTTCGGTAATGAGTTAAAGAGTCCCCTGTGTTTTGGGAATTGCACATATAAGTGTTGTGTGTGTAGAACGAGAGTAACTCTGCTCTGTTTTGTCTGCTCCCTCCCCTCTCCTGTGTATGTGCTTGTGTGCGTATGTGTGTTATACGCAGTGTTACAATTGATGCGGTGTTGCAGAGATTTCACCCGGTAATGATTTAAGTACTTCCTAAGCGTTAGTCGACAGGAATGCGTTTGTCTGATCGTCCTTCTGAGGAACACGGACGCATGGAGAACTAACATGGTTCGGTGGTGAGTTATGAGTTTCTGTGAATGGCTGAGCAGGTAATGTATCTATGTTCAGATTAGTACCAGTAGTGTCCTGAATGCGAGTAGGATGATGATAAAGTGCGCGACAAGTTATAGTCAGTAGGTCTTGCCATTTGAATGTGGTACTCGGTAAAGTCGTAATTTGTGCAGAAGGATTTCGTGTTAAGTCATCAGCGGTGTGCTCTGTGTATCGATTCTCAGTCCGGATTACTGCTCAACTGTTATAGCAGGTAGATCTTGGAGTACGGGATTCTAAGACGTTGATAGCCTTGGTTGATCAGAAGCAACTACTGAGCTAAGACGTGCTGACCGAGTAACGAGCGAGTGAGAAGTTGGGAAAATAGTATAGGGCCTCTGTCTAACAGACCCCTACCACTCCCAAGGACCCACGTGGCTAGAGTCAATCTATTTTTACGGTAAGATTAAATACAGAAAAAGAGAGACTCGGAAATATCTGGTACGCAGGTGTGGAACCAGATTCTGGAGTCTCCGAAGGGTTGTTGCGTTGAAGTAGTACTTAACGACCGCGGTAGGAAATTAACACTTACGATAATCATAAACGACGAGTTAACCTTTAACAACAACAACCCACCAAAAAGGTAAACAACGAAACTATTATTCTTCCTATTCATCCACCCGAACCTCTCGCCGAACCCATCATCCCGATTCCACCCATTTTCCCCGAAGAACCCTCTACCTCTTTGTCCTCTTCACCAAATTACTCCCCACCCAACTCCCAGCAGCTACTCGCTGCTTCTTCATCTCAGCCCCGCCCTCAAGCTCAGATTCCTTCAATTCCTGTCTTTTCTGAATTAGCATCCATGGGTCAAATGTTGATCCACTTATCACAACAACTGCTGGCACATATGAAACAAGTGATAGATACTATCCGCGACGAATTTCAACACAAGGTGGATGTGCTGGAGGCGGACATTAGTCCTCTACAAGAAGAATTAATAGTAGCTAAAGCCGAAAACCAAGCCTTACAAGAACAACTTAAGGAGTTACAAGCCCGAATGGCCAAATAGGTAGAAGTTGCCGCTCAAAGAGATGCAGCACTGGCAGAGATCAGACAAAAAGACGAGTTACTAAATGATGCAAATGCCGAAATCATTCAGTTGAAGCAAGAGCTACAGGATAAAGAAGATGCACAAGTAGCCTTAGGGAATCTGCTAGAAGAAACAAGGCAGCAGCTAGATGAAGTAGTACAGCGAGGCCAAGAACAGAATGATCTAGCTATAAAAACAGCTGAAGAACTCCAGAAATGTAAGATGGACTTCGCAGGAGTGAACAACATTCTCAAACGAAAATTGACAGTAGAAGCTCAATTACAGAAAGTGATAACAGATCTCCGAAGAGAAAGGGATGCATACTCAAGGACCATCCAATTTCAAAATCAGGAAATCGAAAGAAGGGAGAACCAACTGGATGCTCAAAAAGATAGAGTAGTCAGAATGGAGAAGCAAGTTGCAGAGATGAAAGTATCCAGAGATGCGGCCTTATCAAATGAATTTTATTTACAAGAGGCTTTTCTACAGACGCAGGCAGAAGTTTTGCTGACCGAAGCCATTTCCTTAAGTTCTGTACGAACAGATGCCCAACTAGTAGAACCAGATACTTTAAAATAGATGTTAGAAGCTGTAAAGAAGAAAATAGCCCGAACTTTTAGATTAGCAAGATCCATGTGCTTAGAAGGTATAGTCGATGAACCATGAGTTTTTACATTTTGATATACATGCGGGTTCGAGTCCACCGTGCGTGCCAGTGTTAGTCGGCCGTCAGATTAGCGATTGTAAAAACTGAATCTTGTTCGCACAAACGAAAGGTTGTTACACCGATACTTTGTACTCTTTATATAAAGCAATGAAAAAGAGGTGCTGCATTGACGTTCGTTGGGATCACCAGACTGTCTGTCTGGGTGATTGAGCTGAACGCTGCTGTAGTGTCTGTTGAGCAATTCTGAGTATGCCACTCTTGTTCTGTCTGGTTGTCTATTGATACCTATTTCTGTTCGTGAGTTACATAGACGTTCACTTGATCGTTAGACTGTTTGTCTGAGCGAGTTGTTCTACGGGGTTGCTATTGCGATTGGTCTGTTGATTATGTGTATCGTGGTGTCGCTCTTTCTTGTAAGGTGTTGTAACTTGTTGGATGAAGTCTGTGTAATTGCGGTAGTGCTCTGAGAGCGCTGAGTCGTATTGCGTTGTCTTCGGTGTTGAGGTTTGTCCTCATACGGTAAAGGTTAAGGTACAGTAAGGGTCATCTTAAGTTGCGTACTGAACCCCCCCGATATTGTGTGTCTGAGACTGTTGAGTTCTCTGTGTCTTCGGTTTGTCTGATTGTTTGTACCTCTTCGATGAAGGTTGAATTACTGATATTGTCTCTAGTGTTACAGTATTTTGTATTCGGAACAATTCTTGAGTCATCAAGTAGCTCTGTATCACGATACTGCATAGTCTGGTGCATTGTGTTCGGTCAACTTTGGGAGAGTTGGTTGAGTACTGTAAAATTGTAAGTGTAACGGAGTCTTGATGGAGTTTTGAGCATCAGTGTATTGCTGTGTGTGAAGTGGTTAGTTTGGGGAATCAAGCATAGGGCCTCTGTTTAACAGACCCCTTCCACTCCCAAGAAACCAATAAATATTTAAACGCGCTACTGACAGTTAGTCCCGTGTTTAACAAGACAATCATAATGTCTATGCTCTAGGAGGATATCTGCATTCTTCTTTTCAAAAACATCTTCAAATCCTTTGTACTGATTGGGTAGGTGCACTAGATCATCTTTCTTAGATTCTTGAGCTGGTATGGCATAGATCATATATGTTGGTTCCTTCCTTACTTCATGTATGAAGGCCTTGGCTCCAACATATGTTGGGTTCTTCTAGATATCATGATGGGTGATTTTATTATTTTCCTAGTTGATGTCTTGATTATGCTTCTTTAACCAAGGCATTCCAATGATAACTAGATGTACGAGGCTCGATATTACATTGAAACATATGTGGGATTCATGGTCACCAAGGTGTACTCTTAATGGTGTGGTTTCCATGGTTATATTCCCAGATGCTAGAGGTCGTCCATCTACTACTTTAGCTACTACTGGTTTGTTCTTTTGAAGTACAAGAATTCCATGTTTCTTAACCAATCCTTTATTGATGAAACATGAGGGGGCTCATAAATCCACTAGGGTGGTAAGGGAAAGGGACTTCTTGGGCATGATTAACTTGATAGGTGCAAGACATGTTTCTATGGGTGTAGCTAGAATTACGAGACCCTTTCTTATATCATGGTCTAGTTGTACAGTCTCTTTTACAACTAGACTTCCTTGTTTCCCTGCTCTACAAGGGTGGCTACGACTCTGGAGTTTGTTCTCTTGTTGGGACAATTAACTGCAATATGCCCAGGGTCTCCGCAATAGAGGCATAAGTTGTTATCTCTCCTTCTCTGTTTCTCTTGTGGCGTTAGAGGCTGGAACCTATTTACATCTATTTGCATAGGTTCAGACATAGACTCATCTTTTAGAGTGGGATGGAAGGGTTTCCATTGGCGAGGTCTTCCTTCTACTTGTTTTTCTTGTTTCCTTTCAAAAAGTCGGTTATCACATTGAATAGCTTGCATGATGTATTCATTCAATGTCTTAACCTCTAGCATCGTAAGTAGAAGGTCCTTCACATCATCTCTTAAACCCCACCTAAATTGGCTTATGAAATAATCTTCATGCGAAGTGAGATCACATATCAACTACCTAAATTCTGATCCATAGGTAGAGGCAGGGCAGTTATCTTGTCGTAAATTTTGAAGTTTTGTTTCTGCCACTCGACTTGTGTCTGCATATCCAAAAAGTGAGTTCTCAAAGAAACCCCTCATAGTCCTGAAGTACTACCATGTTCTTCTCCAAGATTGGGGCAAACCATGATAATACTTAGCCACAGAGCAAGGTTCCAATAAACATGACCTTGGATGCCTTGTCAGGGTATCTATCAGGTTGCATACGGATGTATAATTCAACTTGCTGGAGAAATCCATGAAACTCCGTGCTATCCCCATTGAATTTTTCTAGCATGCAGATATTGGCTTCCCTCATGAAGGATGTACTAAGCCGTTGATTTACTTGCATACCCCCTTGATTTGTCTGATGACTCTTGATTCGTCCTTGTAATTCTTGGAGGAGTGCACCTACATGCACTGGATGTCCCATCTCGACTTGTGTCTGTCGATGAGTTAGGTCCTCGACTTGTTGTTGGAGACTCTAAAGTGATGCTACACTCTATTCATAAGTGCTTTCCATGATGCCTAGTCTTTGATAGAAGCTATCTTGCCAAAATGTTAGGGGAGCACTAGATTGTGCTCTCTGACTATAGTAGACAAGAATTCGGAAATACAATTCTAATTACAGGAGCACCCATGAAGGGGAAACAATACAACAATATCTGACTGATACAAGACGTCCCATAACTCGAGACTGATAGATATGAATAACTCAAGTGGAGATGATATAGGAGATCCCACAACCCGGGATCGTAAGTATGAAACAAGATATCTTGATTACAAGAACTCCCTTCTGGGAGATGAACTAGATACAAGAAAGAACTCGACAAGATCTCGTACTACGAGATTACAAGAGACAAGACAGGATGTCAAAGAACTAGAATAGACAAGATTGGAACAAGGAACAAGACAAGAACTGAAACTGGAACTTGGAGAGTACTTACTTGGCGGTCATGACCAAGGGTGGTTGCAAGCTGATGATGTCATCAATGATGTCATAATTCAAACAAGACCTTTGGATGTTAGAATTTAGCCAATAGATAGTTGATCTTAGGGTTTTGGCACGTTCCGGATGCAATGGAAGCATTGGTTTGGTTTCTCCTAATTCTGAACCAATCATGAGATATAGGATTCACATGGAATCTGAGTTTTAGGATGGTTTCTTTTGTCCATGACACCTCCAACTTTTGGCCGGTGAAGTTCCATTGGCAAATGCGGAGTTCCAAGCCAAGCTAATTTCGTGATGCACAGAGGGAAGGGAGTGATGGAGAGGGTTAATCTCCAAAAGAACAAGTTGATCTTGAATTTAGACCACCTCTATATCAAGATCAACTTTAGATTCCACCAAATTTAGACAACATTCATCAACCTTATCAGAAAATTGATTACTCCAAAAAATTCAACTTCTCAGAAAAGTCTGCTACAGATTAATCACTCATTGACTAATCAATCCTGTAAAGTTTATGATAAAAATTTGTACAATACTTTGCCTTGAGGTTGTGCAACCTTTCCAAGTTAAATTTCTCAAAATGATTGAGTACACACTGAGAAATGTGTGAAAAACTTTACCTATGTCTGAAATAGCTTCTCTGTAATGGCGACTTTGACACCTGCAACTTCTTAGCTATAGTTCTCCCAATGTCGAACCCGTTTGATCAAGATCTTTTAGCCATAGACTTCCAACTTAAATTTTGAGCCCTCACTTGTGTAAAACTTTACACCACACACTGAGTAATGTTCATTTCTCTGAACATGAAATCTGTGCTAGTTTGTCGACTCTCAGAACATCATTACATATGAATGTTCCTAAACTAAATTCTCTCAACCTGATTGCAATTAGCCTCTCAAATTCTAGCCATAGATAGATTAGTTATGGACTTAGATACGTGCAGAAGGATTGCTCAAAAGATTAAACACAGAAGGAGCAGACAGCAAAACATCGGGCGCAAGTTTTTCTTGATTTCTCGGAAAATTACAATTGAGTGAAGTTGATGAAATTCAACTCACTTCTCATGTGTCTAATGACACTCTCTACTACTCATTTCTCTCTTCCTATACTCTCTTCTCATTCTATTCTACTTGCCCCGACTTTTTCAACACCATTTATAGGCAAATATATACAAGCTTATGACTAATCAAAATATGAGTCAGCTATATCTGAAGTAATGTACATATGTGTTCATAGTTTTGAATTTCTGAATATGTCCTTCCTTCAACCTTCTGAATTTGTTCTCTTCTTGATTCCTTGACTTCATTTCTTCATAAACCTTCAATTGATGATTGACATGCACCAATAGCTCCCCCTCAATCATTAATTGAGGTTTTCCTCTATCTTTTTAATACCTGCCATATCCTTGAATCTCTGTAGCTTTGGTCCATCTAGACTCTTTGTCATCATATCTGCAAGTTGATCCTTTGTAGGTGTATACATAACTTTAATTTCTTTATCAATGACCTTCTCTCTCAGAAAATGATATTGTATTTCAATATGCTTAGTTCTAGCATGAAACACAGGATTAGCTGCCAAGTATAGAGAACTCATATTGTCTCCACAAACAATAGGAGTACTTTGAATCACATCAAAAACCTTCATAAGTGTCTTTAGCCATATTACCTCCTTTGCAGCTTCCACCATACCTTTGTATTCTGCTTCTGTAGATGATAAAGCAACTGTATGTTTCTTCTTAGAACACCATGAAATCAATTTGTCTCCTACATAGCATAAATATCCATGTGTTGATCTTCTATCATCCACATTACCTGCCCAATCTGCATCACTATATATTTTCACTCTTGTATCAGAAGTAAATCCATAGTACAACCCTTCTCTGAGTGTACCCTTGATGTACCTAAGTACTCTTTGTCTTGCAACCCAATGTTCCTTTCTAGGACAATGCATGAATTGTGAAAGCACACCAACTGCATATGACAAATCAGGCCTTGTTAATGTAGCATAAATCAAGCTACCAACCAAACTTTGATAGAGTTTCATATCTCTGAACTCTTCTCCTCCAAATCTAGACAATTTATGGTTCACTTCCAAAGGTGTAGGTGCAACCCTGCAATCTTCCATTTTAAATTTGGTTAGCAAGTTTTTAAGATACCTTTCTTGGGTCACATATACTCCATGTTGAGTATAAGAAATCTCCATTCCCAAGAAGAATGATAAGTTCCCCAAATCACTGATTTTGAACTCTTTCTCCATCTGCTTCTTGATCATTTGTATTCCTTTATCATCTGTTCCTGTAAGTATTATGTCATCAACATAAATACAAACATAAATGAATCCATCTTCACTTGCTTTGACTAGCAAGCTACTATCTGCCTTTGATGCTTGAAATCCAAGATCATTCAAGAACTTTACAAGCCTATAATTCCATGCCCTTGGGGCCTGCTTTAATCCATACAAAGCTCTCTTGAGCTTACACACATAATTTGGATTCACTTGATCTTTGAATCCATCTGGTTGCTCCATGTAAACTTCATCTGAAATGTAACCATTCAAAAAAGCATTTTTAACATCTAATTGAGATAACTTCCAACCTTTGCAAGCAGCAATTGCTATAAGGCTTCTGATTGTTGTCATCTTTGCTACAGGACTATAAGTCTCATCATAGTCCACTCCATATGTCTGTGCATACCCTTTCACAACGAGTCTAGCTTTGTACCTAGACACACTTCCATCTGCAAATCTTTTTGTTTTGTAAACCCACTTACATCCAATAATTTTCTGGCTATTAGGTTTAGGAACCAGATCCCAAGTCTGATTCTCTATCAATGCATCATACTCCTCTTGCATAGCTTCTTCCCAATTTCTCTTGCCTTTGGCTTCATCATATGTAGATGGATCTTCATCTGCTTTTATCAAATGAGCATAATCTTTAGTAGTCAAGAATGAGGTGTCATAGCTATACCTTGTAGGTTGCCATTTGTGCCTAGATGACCTCCTAACTTCTGCACTTCTTGAAGTCTCTGGTTCATCACATTTTGGATCAAACCTTGGCCTCTCTTCAACTTCAACCTGTACTTCATTAATCTCATTTTCATCAAGTAATTGAATCTTTGCTTTACCTTTCCTTTGATCCACTACTTCTTCAACATCTGCATGTACATTATATTTACCTGCATACCAAGTACCTTGCTCATCAAATGTAACATCCTTGGATACAAGAAATTGCTTTGTGGATGGAATCCACAACCTGTATCCCATTTGCTTATCATCATAACCAATGAATACATACTTTTCTGCCTTAGGCTCCAACTTATGCCTCAATTGAGATGGCACATATGCATATGCTAAGCATCCAAATATTCTGTAATGATCCAAGGTAGGTTTCTTACCCCACCAAGCTTCATATGGTGTCATACCTTGCAAAGCTTTACAAGGCAATCTATTGACCAAATATGTAGCTGTATTTACAGCCTCTGCCCACAAATAATTTGGGCAATTCTTCTCTTTCATCATGGACCTTGCAAACTCAACAAGAGTCCTATTTCTTCTTTCTGCTATCCCATTTTGTTGAGGAGAGTACCTGCAAGTAACTTCTCTCTTTATACCTGCATTCCACAAGTAATCATTGAATTCATTTGAAAAATACTCTCCCCCTCCATCTGACCTTAGTCTCTTCAATTTTTGACATGTAATCCTTTCTGCATATGCATGATAATGTCTAAATGTATTAAACACTTCTGACTTTTCTTTAATCACATAAATTGTGATCCATCTAGTAGCATCATCAACATATATGACATAGTATCTTGAACCATTTATACTAAAGTCCTTTGAAGGACCCCACACATCTGTATGCACTAACTCAAGTCTTTCTGAATACATAAACCCATGCTTGGAATAGGATTGCTTATGAGCCTTACCTAATTGACATGCCTCACATCTGTATGTCATGTGTTGACCTGCAATGTTAGGCAACCCAAGCACTGAATCATTGTTAATCATTTCTTTAATACCTCTTTCATTGAAGTGTCCAAGTCTTTTATGCCAAAGATCCAATTCAGATACCTTCTGCTCTCCATATGTGAACATAGCATGTCCAACATTTCCTTGTACCTTCAATGTGAAGAGCCTACCTTCTTTCTTTCCTGTAACAACCTGTTTATACCCTTGACTAGGGTCTTCAACATATACTCCATCATTGGTGAATCTTACCTCATATCCTTTTTCCACAATTTGACCTACACTGATCAAATTCTTTGGAATTGTGGGAACATAAAGAACCTTACTCAGAAGAGTGCTCCCATCTTTAGCCTTGACTGAACCAATTGACTTTACCTTATGCTTTGTATTATCACCTGTCTGAACTGTATGGTTAATTGCATTATGATCTAAATCAGTCATCAAAGCAATATTTCCACTTAAATGATTACTACATCCTGAATCAATGTAGAACACTCTCATGTCCTCATGTGAGGTTTCATATGTTGCATTCATAATGAGAGTCGAATCCTCCTTCTGATCTGATGCATAGTTGTAGTAGGTGTTATTATAGGATTGATTTTGGAAGCTTCTTCCTCCACCTCTTCCAAAAGAATTCCTACCACCTCTACCTCTAAAATTTCCTCTCTGAAATCTACCACCTCTTGCTCTTTGATTATAGTTCTGATAATTACCATTGTTCTGATTATTGTGTCAACAATCATGAGATAGATGATTGGTCTTACCACATATCCAACAAGCTCTTGCATTATCTTTGTTGTTTCTGCCTCTTCCTCTACTTCTGCCATTTCCTTTTCCTCTTATGAAATTTGCTTGGTTTGAAGTACCTTCTTCTTCACCTGATTGTTGCTTTCCTTTGTTAGCTTTCTTCTTGTCTTTAGAGTACATTGCATGACCTGCACTCTTATCAACATCTCCTTTGAAATCATTCTCAAAAGTTAGCATATGACCTAACAATTGATTCAAATCAGGAGTGAAGTGATCTAATGAAAGTTCTGTAGACAAAATAAAAGGCTTCCACTTCTCATCTCCTCTTAGCCCTGTGAGAATTTGTCTTACCAATTTATCTTCTTCAATATCTTCATCCACTACACCTAGAGAATCTGCAATGTCCTTCATCTTTGTCACATAATCAGAGATTGATTGTGAGGCCTTCTTTTTTAAAGTAGTAAATTCTGCCCATAGTGAAGCCTTCCTTGATTTCGTTGTGTTTTGGAATGCTCCTCCAAAGCATTCCAAATGTCACTTGCACTTTCAAGTCCTCTAATGTGAGGAAGTAAATAGTCATTGACTGCCATGTAGATTATGCTCCTTGCTTGAGCATCCTTCTTCATCTAATTTTTCAAGTCTGCAAGCTCCTCTCTAGTTGGAACACTAGAGTCTCTAAATTTTGGCTTTTCTTCATCTCCTGTGATGTATCCCATCAAGTCTTTGCTCATAAGATGAGCTTCCATCCTGATTGACCATGCAGGATAGTTTTCCCTATCCAATTTCTCTATCTGTAGAGAATCTCCCATCTTGTGTCCACCTGTGTATTGAAATCTTCAAGCTTTACGAATAATATATGTACCTTTGCTTCGAATTAGAGTCCTTTTGTCTTTCTTGATGTCGTATGGTCTCCTCCTCAAGCTTTGCCTTCAATTTTTCACCTTTTAGTTTTTCAATTGTTGAATTTCTTGAATCTGCAGCAGTCGAGATTCTCCTTTCTTTGATTTTGATGTTTCCTGCTCTGATACCACTGATGGAGAGGGTTAATCTCCAAAAGAACAAGTTGATCTTGAATTTAGACCACCTCTATATCAAGATCAACTTTAGATTCCACCAAATTTAGACAACATTCATCAACCTTATCAGAAAAATTGATTACTCTAAAAAATTCAACTTCTCAGAAAAGTCTGCTATAGATTAATCACTCATTGACTAATCAATCCTGTAAAGTTTTTGATAAAACTTTGTACAATACTTAGCCTTGAGGTTGCACAACCTTTCCAAGTTAAATTTCTCAAAATGATTGAGTACACACTGAGAAATGTGTGAAACACTTTAGCTATGTCTGAAATAGCTTTTCTGTAATGGCGACTTTGACACCTGCAACTTCTTAGCTACAGTTCTCCCAATGTCGAACCCGTTTGATCAAGATCTTTTAGCCATAGATGGCTTACCTTCCAACTTAAATTTTGATCCCTCACTTGTGTAAAACTTTACACCACACACTGAGTAATGTTCATTTCTCTGAACATGAAATCTGCGCCAGTTTGTCGACTCTCAGAACATCATTACATATGAATGTTCCTAAACTAAATTCTCTCAACCTGATTGCAATTAGCCTCTCAAATTCTAGCCATAGATAGATTAGCTATGGACTTAGATACGTGCAGAAGGATTTCTCAAAAGATTAAACACAGAAGGAGCAGACAGCAAAACATCGGGCAGAGAATGTCCATTCAGATCAGTCTGCACATGTTCCTGTTCAGCAACCATTGAGACGTTCTGCACGTGTCTCATATCCACCTGATAGATATGTTCCAGGTTTAGATTTTGTTATGCTAACAGATGCCGGTGAGCCCTCTTGCTACAAAGAGGCTATGCAGACAGAGGATCATGTCAAGTGGGAGCGTGCCATGAAGAGTGAGTTGGATTCTATTCACAAGAATGGTACTTGGGACTTAGTACCTTTGCCAAAGGGCAGGAAAGCTTTACCATGTAAATGGGTATATAAGCTGAAATTCACATCAGATAGTGCTTCTCCAAAATATAAAGCACGACTTGTTGCAAAGGGTTTTAAGCAACAACATGGTGTTGATTTTGAGGAAATCTTCTCTCCAGTGGTCAAGATGACTACTTTGCGCATGTTGCTTGGATTCGTTGCAATGGAGGACTTAGAGCTAGTCCAAATGGATGTGAAAACAGCTTTCTTGCATGGAGATCTTACAGATGAGATCTATATGGAACAACCAGAGGGTTATGTAGTTCCTGGCAAGGAAAGTCTAGTTTGTAAGCTCAAGAAGAGCTTGTATGGACTTAAACAGTCTCCTAGACAATGGTACCAAAAGTTTGATGCTTTTATGAAGTCCCAAGGCTATTCTCGGAGCAATGAGGATCATTGTCTCTACACAAAGAGATGTTCTGATGGCAGCTTGATATGCTTGATACTTTACGTCGATGATATGTTGATTGCTGGGAAGTCCTCTTATGATTTGTCAATTCTCAAAAAGAAGTTGAGTCAGACATTTGATATGAAGGATTTGGGGGATGCCAAACATATTCTAGGCATGCGCATCACTCGTGATAGGAGTAAAAGATGCATATACTTGTCTCAAAGTGAGTACATATCCAAAGTACTTCATCGATTCAATATGCAGGGTGGAAAGGCATTGAGTACACCTTTACCCACATATGTGAAATTGAGCAAGGATGACTGCCCCAAATCAGATGAGGAAAAGGAATTCATGACCAAAATTCCCTATCACTCTGCTGTTGGTAGTCTCATGTATGCTATGGTAGCTATGAGACCAGACATTGCATTTGCAGTGGGAGTTGTGAGTAGATATATGTCTAATCCTGGCAAGAAACATTCGGAAGCGGTCAAAATGATTTTGAGATATCTGAGTGGCACTAAGGACAAGTGTCTATGCTTAGGTAGAGGGAAAGCATCCATTATTGGTTACACAGATTCTGACTATGCTGGTTGTGTAGACAATCGTAAGTCTACATCAGGGTACATTTTTCATTTTGCTGGAGGTGCTATCTCTTGGAGATCTCGTCTTCAAGAATGTACAGCTGTTTCCACCACAGAAGTAGAGTATGTTGCAGCAAGTGAGGCATGTAAGGAAGCATTGTGGCTTTCTCGTCTTGCTTGTGATATGGGTTTGCCTCAGCATGTACCTCACTTGCTCAGTGATAGTCAGAGTGCCATTGCTTTGGCTAAGAATCCGGTCTATCATGCAAAGACCAAGCACATTGAGGTGAGGTATCACTTGATTAGAGATTGCTTAGCCACTGAGAGCATTATTCTTGAGAAGGTTCACACTCGAGATAATGTTGCAGATGCTTTGACTAAAGCTCTACCACAGGATAGCTTTCGACACTGTTGTCACTTGATGGGGGTTACTTGATTCTTGATCTTACGCAGTCACTTGTATACTGTGTAACATGCCCATCAGGTGGGAGGTATAGTTTGTATACTTACACTCAGGTATTCTTTATCATTCTTTCTTTTCTCTCCCATAGTTACTCTGGCCATATTGGCCTTTAGTGGGAGATTGTTACCGTTAGTGTCCATGTGAAAGGCCAAATGGTCACGGGACACTTCTTTGTATATGTTCTTTAATAAAACATATAGTGGCCTGGTCAGTCACGGACTGTAAGTTCGATCGCATTTGTAAGACCTAAGAAGTCTGTCTTCGTGCTCCCAGTGTACTGCGTTTTCTGCGTATTCTACAACCTCTGTGACGGAGTACTGTGTGTGGCGTTAGAAGCTCGGTTTTCTACTCCGAGCATATCGTCGTGGAGCTCTCGAGAAGGAGAGTGCAGTGTGGTGCATCGCCATCGGAATACTTCATTTTTTGTTGTGTGACTTCTTGAGGGAGATTGTAGCACTGATTGGCCGACCACTGGCCTCGAGAGAGGACGTGAAGGGCTTCATCTATGAAAGAGCAAAGCATTCCTTTAATGATATGTGACACCCGCAAATCTGCATCGAGGTTGATCTTAACAAAGCCCTCCCCTCAAAGATCTCCATTAACTTAGGGGAAGGGGAAGTCTGGGAGCAAGAAATCTCTTATAAGAATTTTTCAAACACATATTTTCACTCTGGTCTCCAAGGACATAGGATTAAAGAGTGCCCTTAGAAATAGAACTCCTCTAGAAACAAACAAAACCAAGAAGTCACCAAAGAAGATCAGACAAGTACTAGAGCACAAGCTCATCCCTCTCATAAGGGGAAACAACCATTGGAAATGCCATGGAAGAGCCCCCTTAAGGGTAAGATATGCGGTCAAGACCCCTCGCTTTTTAGGAGAAAAGACGTACCCAAGAAGAAAAAAGACAAGGTCCCTCTCCATAAAGAGGGTAACCTTTGATAATGATTATCATTTCATTTAACATCAGGAGGCTGATTGAACCCTTAAGAGTGGTTATTATTGGCCAGTGGTTATGGAATAATAGCCTAAACCTAGACTTCATCTATATTCAAGAGATTAAAATCAATGGAGAGGACCTATAGAAACATCTCAAATGCATCTTTTTGACTCATGTCTAGATTATTACTTCACACCCCACAGGATCCGATGGCACAACTATTGGAGTAAGTAACTTTTGGTCGGTAGACTAGTCAACTCCCACGAGAAACAAAAACATTGCTGGATTGCTGCCTCTTTTGGGGTCTCCTTCCAATTCAAGGAGTCGAAGAGGATTGACACCATGGTCTCTTTAGACTCGCTTTCCCACAACGTGATGCTTTGCGTAGACTTCAACATGGTGGAAGACATGTCGTCTCAATGGGACAACAGAGGATGTACCATTGATGGTCAAGAGAAAGACATATGGGACAAAATCAAGCTCCACCTAGACCTTGTGGAGATTAAAGATATGAATGGATTCTCTTGGTCGAACCTCCAATCTGGTGTCAACTTGAGGAAAGCAAGACTCGATAGAAGCTATATTTCACAAAACATTATTCATCATTGGGGCCAATCGGACATCTCTCAACACATTGACCTTGCCATACCAGACCACTAACCATTTATTCTCAGTTTTTGGCCGATTGCAAAACTCACTAAAGTGCCCTGGTTTCATGCTTGCCAGACATCTTTCTCCCTGTTGGTGCATGTCAATCATCAATTGAAGGTTTATGAAGAAATGAAGTCAAGGAATCAAGAAGAGAACAAAAGGTTGAAGGAAGGACATATTCAGAAATTCAAAACTATGAACACATATGTACATTACTTCAGATATAGCTGACTCATATTTTGATTAGTCATAAGCTTGTATATATTTGGCTATAAATGGTGTTGAAAAAGTCGGGGCAAGTAGAATAGAATGAGAAGAGAGTATAGGAAGAGAGAAATGAGTAGTAGAGAGTGTCATTAGACACATGAGAAGTGAGTTGAATTTCATCAACTTCACTCAATTGTAATTTTCTGAGAAATCTCACGGTACCAAGAGACTTTGCTGCATAATTAGAGAACCATTCTCTATGTGGTGTCACATGGAAAGAAGCACCAGAATCTAGCAGCCAGGTGTGGGAAAGAGAATCAGCCATAAGTGCCTCAGATGGCACAGTACTATCAAGTGTCAACACATCAGCATCATCAGAAATAGCATTAATTTCTTCAATCTTCACAGTCGTAGTAGATGGTGCAGGTAACTGTTTAACATGCCCATCAACATTCTGTCATTTACCTTTAGCATTCTTTAATGCATAACAGTCTTTCTTCATGTGTCCTTTCTTATGACAATAATGGCATTCAATATCCCTCTTCCTTGATTTACTTCTGCTCTTATTCCGTTGACCATTCTTTTCCTTGTTCTTGCTCCTGCCACGTTGTTGATTCTTTCCTTGGTAAGAATCACGAACATTATATGCATCTCCACTCTGAGTGCCAACCATAGATTTTCTACGAATCTCCTCACTCAAGAGTGCTCCACATATGTCATCATAGACGAGTTTACCACCTGGTGCACTATTGCTAATAGCTGTGCAAAATGTATCCCATGATGATGGCAGGGTGCATAACAGCAATACTGCTTTCATTTCATTGTCCATATCCATTTTCTGAGCCTGTAACTGGGAGAATATGGCATCAAACTCATTTAGATGAGCAGCAACACTATCTGTGTCCTTCATACGAAGGTCGTATAATTTTCTCATCAGATATACTTTATTTGATGCCGTCTCTTTTTCATATGTATTGCATAACTTCTTCCAAAGCTCTTCTGCACTTTCACAGTCTAATACTGTAAAGTAAACATTATCTGTTAGGTGCAAGCGAATGGTAGACCTGGCCATTTCATCTAACTCATCCCAATCATCTTCATCCATGTCAGCAGGCTTCTTTGAAATCCCATTTACTGGCTTCCATTGCCTTCTTTGAATCAGCACATCTTTAATCTGATTCTTCCATAGAGCAAAGTTTGTGCCATCAAATTTTCGGATCTCAAAATGGTCTTTGCCCTGCAAGTTATAGCTCCTCCTCGGAACGCTAGCACTAGACCCTGATCCACCGGATGTGCCTGAGACCTCTGATGCCATGATCGTAGAGAACTGAATAGAATGATAATGGAGCTAGAAGAGTCCAAACACCAACAAATAAGTGTATCAAGGAGTAAATCGACCACTATATAGTTGACTAAACCAGAAATCTGGAAAAATTTTGAAAGAGTATCCTCTGCAAAATTAGCATATGACCAATGTCAAAGTATCATAAAACTACAAGTACTGACATGTCTACGTGCATAGTGAATCACTGACTCCACTGTATATAATCAGTTACCCAATAGAAGCCAACTAGGCTTATCGAGCACCTATGAACAACTATCATACATCTCCTATGGCGAGGCTGGGTAAGTCTTCCACCTGCATCACCGAAGAGACCCCGACATCTGGGTGTCTCCCAATTAAGAAAACCTCACCACGACCCTCTTTATCAAACGTAAAAGGCTTTATGCAAAGAACGTAACCGCTATATCAATGCCCACATGGACGTACATAAGCGGTATCCACAGAAGCGTACATGGTGTGTATGTGCTCAATATATGCAGTAAAATGACACTGAAAGGCTGAATACACAGCCCAAAAACTAGCCAATAACACCTGCAAGTGTCTGTCAACTCTGATGTTTTAGGCTTTAAAAACCTGCATAAATTTGCAGTGACTGCTCCCACCAAAACTGAAAACCCCTCCAGAAACCTGTAGTTTTACGAGTGTGGCTGAAAATACAGCCCCAAAGGTTGATATTTATTGTCTGAGAAGTACAAGAAACACTCTTCTTGATGTTCTTGGACCTGTGTGAAGAGAACTACGTGCGAAAGTACTCCGAAATGGCTCCAAAAACACCCCAAAATTGCTTCAGAAATAGGCTTTAAAAGCAAAAATGAAGCTTTGAGGGACCAAAACTTGTTCAAGGTAATGTCAACCTTAGTCTTTCCCCTTCTTCAAACACCACAAGAGTGTAGCTTAGTGGCAAGAGATTGCCACGGTTAAGCGAGCTCTAGGGGGAACAGTACTGGGATGGGTGACCTCCCCGGAAGTACCGGGAACCTCTATATTCCTTGATCGTTGAGGTCCTCCCTCGCGCGCAGCCAACGGCGCCAACGGTGACTTCGGTGACTCGGATGACAAGGTATGCCAAGGTCTATGCCTTGGTCGCCGCCTTAAGTCGTAAGCCTTGGAGAAAGCCTAGGGGGATGAAGAAGGAATACAAAGACTCAAGAAGCAAATGGAAAAGGAGTTCAAAATAAGTGACTTGGGAGACTTGTCATATTTCTTGGGCATGGAGATTATATATACTCAACATGGAGTATTTGTGACCCAAGAAAGGTATTTGAAGAACTTGTTAATCAAGTTTAAAATGGATGATTGCAGGGTAGCACCTACACCAATGGAGGTGAATCACAAATTGAGTAAGTTTGGAGGTGAAGAATTCAAGGACATGAGACAATATCAGAGTTTGGTTGGTAGTCTTATCTATGCTACTTTAACTAGACCTGATTTATCATATGCAGTTGGAGTTTTGTCTCAATTTATGCATTGTCCTAGGAAAGAGCATTGGATTGCAGGACAAAGAGTGTTGAGGTACATTAAGGGTACACTCAAAGAAGGTTTGTATTATGGTTTTACATCAGATACAAACATCAAAATTTATAGTGATGAAGATTGGGCAGGTAATCCAGATGATAGAAGATCAACCTATGGATACATGTGTTATGTGGGAGATAAACTTATCTCATGGTGTTCCAAGAAGCAACATACAGTTGCTTTGTCTTCTACAGAAGCTGAGTATAAAGGCATGGTTGAAGCTGCAAAGGAAGTGATTTGGCTCAAGACCTTGATGAAGAGTTTTGACATTGTGCATGGGATACCAATTATATATGGAGATAACATGAGTTCATTGTATTTAGCTGCTAATCCTGTTTTTCATGCCAGGACCAAACACATTGAGATACAGTATCACTTTCTAAGAGAGAAGGTGATGGATAAGGAGATTGAAGTCATACATACTTCATCTAAGGATCAGATAGCTGATATGCTTACAAAGAGCTTGGATGGACCAAAGCTACAGAAGTTTAAAGACATGGCAGGCATAAAGCAGATAAGAGAAACCTCAATTGATGATTGAGGGGGAGCTGTTGGTGCAGACCAATCACCAATTGAATGTTTGGAAGATTAAAGATGAAGGAAGATTCAATTCTTGAAGCTTGGAAGAAGGATACATTCAGAGGATATGAGGAATGTACACATATGTACATTAGTATAGTTATAGTTCACTTAGATCTTTGATTAGTTATAGACTTGTACAAATTTCTCTATAAATACCTTGAAAATGTCGAGGCGTGATATGAGAGCATATGAATGAATAGATGAGTGAGTATAGAAGCCAAGAAAGTAGAAGTTAGATGTTATGAGACATGTGTAAAGTTAGTTGAGTTTTCCTCTCATCACTCAACTGTAATTTTCTAAGTAATTGAAGAAATATTGCGCCCGATATTTCTCTGTCTGCTCCGTCTGTGTTAGATCATTTGTGAAATCCTTTTGAGGATATCTAAGTTCATAGTTAATGAGTCTATGACTTAAGTTTCAGAGTCTAATTGTAAACAGGTTAGGAGAATTGTGTGTAGGAACATTCATATGTGATGAATGTTCACAGTTCTCTGAAACAGGCGCAAATTTTGATTTTGATCTTTTGGTCAGTTCTCACTCCACAGTTTAAAGTTTTGTGCAAGGAAGCACTTAATCTTTAAGTTGGAAGGTAAGCTACTTGTGGCTAGAAGCATTTTCTTAAACGGGTTTTATACTGAGAGAATTGAAGTTAAGAAGTTAGGGGTGTCAAAATCGACTTCTCAGAAGTGCAGATTTAGACATAGGTAACTTGTGAAGTTGATTTCTCAAGTTATACTAAACCTTTTGAAGAAATTTGACTTGGAGGAGGTGCGCAACTTCTAGGTGACATTCCATACAAAATTTCATAGAAAACTTTACATGTTTGATAAGTCAATGAGAAGAAATTGTGTAGCAGACTTTCTGTGTTTTATCTTCTTCACATAATTTTTCAACTTTTGATAATTTGGAGATTGAACCTCTAATTTAGTGAAGGTTTTGACTTACTCTTGATATAGAGGTGTTCTAAATTCAAGAGTAGGTTGTTCTTTTGGAGATTAACACTCTCCATCAGTGGTATCAGAGCAGGAGACATCAAAATCAAAGAAAGGAGGATCCCGACTGCTGCAGATTCAAGAAATTCAACAACTGAAGAACTAAAAGGTGAAAGATTGAAGGCAAAGCTTGAGGAGGAGACCATACGACATCAAGAAAGACAAAAGGAGTCTAATTCGAAGCAAAGGTACATATATCATTTATAAAGCTTGAAGATTTCAATACACAGGTAGAAGAAAGATGGGAGATTCTCTACAGATAGAGAAATTGGATAGGGAAAACTATCCTGCATGGTCAATGAGGATGGAAGCTCATCTTATGAGCAAAGATTTGATAGCTTACATCACAGGAGAAGAAGAGAAGCCACAGTTCAGAGATCCTAGTGTTCCAACTAGGGAAGAGTTAGCAGATTTGAAAAATTGGATGAAGAAAGATGCTCAAGCTAGGAGCATTATATATATGGCAGTCAATGATTACTTGTTACCTCATATTTGAGGTCTTGAAAGTGCAACTGATATTTGGAATGCTTTGGAGGAGCATTTCCAGAATACTACTAAGTCAAGGAAGGCATCCTTATGGGCAGAATTTACAACCTTCAAGAAGAAGGCCTCTCAATCCATTTCAGACTATGTAACAAGGATGAAAGACATTGCAGATGCATTAGGAGCTGTTGGTGAAGACATTGAGGAGGATAAATTGGTAAGGCAAATACTTACAGGTTTAAGAGGTGATGACAAATGGAAGCCATTCATTTTGTCTACAGAGTTATCACTTGATCATTTCACTCCTGATTTAAATCAGTTGCTAGGTCATATGTTAACATTTGAGCAGGATGTTAAAGGAGATGGTGACAAGAGTGCAGGTCATGCAATGTACTCAAAGGACAAGAAGAAGAATAGCAAAGGAAAGCAACAAGCAAATGAAGATGAAGGAACAACTAGTCAAGCCAACTTCCTAAGAGGAAGAGGAGGTGGTAAAGGTAGAGGAAGAGGCAGGAACAACAAAGATGGAGGCAAAGCTTGTTGGATTTGTGGTAAGACAAATCACTTAGCTAATGATTGTTGGCACAATACTCAGAGTAATAATGGATATAGTCAAAACTATAATGCAAGAGGAAGAGGTGGCAGAAATCAAAGAGGTAATTTCAGAGGCAGAGGTAGTAGGGGTTACTTTGGAAGAAATGCAGGTAGAGGATTCCAAAGTCAACAATAAAACAACACCTACTATAATTATGCTTCAGATCAAAAGGAAGATTCAACATTGATAATGAATGCAACTTGTGAAAGGCAGAGTGAAGATCAAAGAGTCTTCTACATTGACTCAGGGTGTAGCAATCACCTGAGTGGTAATATAGCCTTGATGACTGATTTGGAAAATAAGGTATCTAATCATGTTGTTCAAACAGGTGACAACACAAAGCACAATGTGAAGTCAATTGGATCAGTGAAGGCCAAGGATGGAAGCACCTTATTGAGTAAGGTTTTGTATGTCCCTACGATTCCTAAGAATTTGATAAGTGTAGGACAAATTGTTGAAAAGGGATATGAAGTAAGGTTCACTAATGATGGAGTATATGTGGAAGACCCTAGTCAAGGGTATAAACAAATTGTTTCAGGGAAGAAAGAAGGAAGATTATTTACATTGAAGATTCAAGGTAATATTGGTCATGTTATGTTCACATATGGAGGACATAAGATCTCTGAGTTAGATCTTTGGCACAAGAGGCTTGGACATTTCAATGAAAGAGGTATTAAAGACATGATTAACAATGGTTCAGTGCTTGGTTTGCCTAATGTTGCAGGTCAACACATGACATACAGATGTGAGGCATGTCAATTAGGTAAGGCTCATAAGCATTCTTATTCCAAGCATGGTTTTATGTACTCAGAGAAGCTTGAGTTGGTACACACAGATGTGTGGGGATCATCAAAGGATTTCAGTATAAATGGGTCAAGGTATTATGTGATTTATGTTGATGATGCTACTAGATGGATCACTATTTATGTGATCAAAGATAAGTCAGAAGTGTTTAATACATTTAAACACTATCATGCATATGCAGAAAGAATTACAGGACATAAGTTGAAGAGACTAAGGTCAGATGGAGGGGGAGAGTATTTCTCTAATGAGTTCAGTGATTACTTGTGGAATGCAGGTATAAAAAGGGAAGTTACTTGCAGGTACTCTCCTCAACAAAATGGTGTAGCAGAAAGGAGAAATAGAACACTTGTTGAGTTTGCAAGATCCATGATGAAAGAGAAAAATTGCCCTAATTATTTGTGGGCTGAGGCTGTAAATACAGCTACTTATTTGGTCAATAGGTTACCATGTAAAGCCTTGCAGGGTATGACACCATATGAGGCTTGGTGGGGTAAGAGACCTACCTTGGATCACTGCAGAGTTTTTGGATGTGTGGCATATGCATATGTGCCATCACAATTAAGGCACAAGCTGGAACCTAAAGCTGAAAAGTATGTTTTCATTGGTTATGATGATAAGCAGATGGGTTATAGATTGTGGAGTCCATCTACAAAACAATTCATGGTTTCTAAAGATGTTACATTTGATGAGCAAAGTACTTGGTATGCAGGTACAATTAATATCAATACAGATGATGAAGAGATTGTGAGCCAAAGGAAAGGTAAATCAAAGGTTCAGATATTTGATGAACAAGAGAATAATGAAGTGCGGGTTGAAGTGGAAGAAACACCAAGGTTTGATCCTGAGTGTGAAGAACCAGAGACTTCAAGAAGTGGAGAACTTAGGAGGTCTACAAGGAACAAATGGCAACCTACAAGGTATAGCTATGATACTTCATTTCTGGCTACCAAAGATTATGCTTACATGATTAAAACAGATGAAGACCCTTCTACATATGAAGAGGCAAAAGGTAAGGAAAAATGGGAGAAAGCTATGCAGGAAGAATATGATGCATTGTTGGAGAATCAAACATGGGATTTGGTTCCTAAACCAAATAGTCAGAAAATTATTGGATGCAAGTGGGTTTACAAGACCAAGAGGTTTACAGATGGAAGTGTGTCTAGGTACAAAGCTAGACTTGTTGTTAAAGGGTTTGCTCAGACATATGGTGTTGATTATGATGAGACTTATAGTCCTGTGGCAAAGATGACAACTATCAGGACACTTATAGCTATTGCTGCATGTAAAGGTTGGAAATTATGTCAACTTGATGTGAAAAATGCTTTTTTGAATGGTTATATTTCAGATGATGTGTTCATGGAGCAACCTCAAGGGTTCAGAGATAAAAGGTATCCAGATCATGTGTGCAAGCTCAAGAGAGCTTTGTATGGCTTGAAGCAGGCCCCAAGGGCATGGAATTATAGACTTGTAAAGTTCTTGAAAGAACTTGGATTTCAGGTGTCTAAAGCAGATAGTAGCTTGCTTGTCAAAGCAAGTGATAATGGTTTCATATACATGTGCATATATGTTGATGATATAATCCTTACAAGTATAGATGAAGAAGGAATACAAAGACTCAAGAAGCAAATGGAAAAGGAGTTCAAAATAAGTGACTTGGGAGACTTGTCATATTTCTTGGGCATGGAGATTATATATACTCAACATGGAGTATTTGTGACCCAAGAAAGGTCTTTGAAGAACTTGTTAATCAAGTTTAAAATAGATGATTGCAGGGTAGCACCTACACCAATAGAGGTGAATCACAAATTGAGTAAGTTTGGAGGTGAAGAATTCAAGGACATGAGACAATATCAGAGTTTGGTTGGTAGTCTTATCTATGCTACTTTAACTAGACCTGATTTATCATATGCAGTTGGAGTTTTGTCTCAATTTATGCATTGTCCTAGGAAAGAGCATTGGATTGCAGGACAAAGAGTGTTGAGGTACATTAAGGGTACACTCAAAGAAGGTTTGTATTATGGTTTTACATCAGATACAAACATCAAAATTTATAGTGATGCAGATTGGGCAGGTAATCCAGATGATAGAAGATCAACCTATGGATACATGTGTTATGTGGGAGATAAACTTATCTCATGGTGTTCCAAGAAGCAACATACAGTTGCTTTGTCTTCTACAGAAGCTGAGTATAAAGGCATGGTTGAAGCTGCAAAGGAAGTGATTTGGCTCAAGACCTTGATGAAGAGTTTTGACATTGTGCATGGGATACCAATTATATATGGAGATAACATGAGTTCATTGTATTTAGCTGCTAATCCTGTTTTTCATGCCAGGACCAAACACATTGAGATACAGTATCACTTTCTAAGAGAGAAGGTGATGGATAAGGAGATTGAAGTCATACATACTTCATCTAAGGATCAGATAGCTGATATGCTTACAAAGAGCTTGGATGGACCAAAGCTACAGAAGTTTAAAGACATGGCAGGCATAAAGAAGATAAGAGAAACCTCAATTGATGATTGAGGGGGAGCTGTTGGTGCAGACCAATCACCAATTGAATGTTTGGAAGATTAAAGATGAAGGAAGATTCAATTCTTGAAGCTTGGAAGAAGGATACATTCAGAGGATATGAGGAATGTACACATATGTACATTAGTATAGTTATAGTTCACTTAGATCTTTGATTAGTTATAGACTTGTACAAATTTCTCTATAAATACCTTGAAAATGTCGAGGCGTGATATGAGAGCATATGAATGAATAGATGAGTGAGTATAGAAGCCAAGAAAGTAGAAGTTAGATGTTATGAGACATGTGTAAAGTTAGTTGAGTTTTCCTCTCATCACTCAACTGTAATTTTCTGAGTAATCGAAGAAATATTGCGCCCGATATTTTTGTGTCTGCTCCGTCTGTGTTAGATCATTTGTGAAATCCTTTTGAGGATATCTAAGTTCATAGTTAATGAGTCTATGACTTAAGTTTCAGAGTCTAATTGTAAACAGGTTAGGAGAATTGTGTGTAGGAACATTCATATGTGATGAATGTTCACAGTTCTCTGAAACGGGCACAAATTTTGATTTTGATCTTTTGGTCAGTTCTCACTCCACAGTTTAAAGTTTTGTGCAAGGAAGCACTTAATCTTTAAGTTGGAAGGTAAGCTACTTGTGGCTAGAAGCATTTTCTTAAACGGGTTTTATACTGAGAGAATTGAAGTTAAGAAGTTAGGGGTGTCAAAATCGACTTCTCAGAAGTGCAGATTTAGACATAGGTAACTTGTGAAGTTGATTTCTCAAGTTATACTAAACCTTTTGAAGAAATTTAACTTGGAGGAGGTGCGCAACTTCTAGGCGACATTCCATACAAAATTTCATAGAAAACTTTACATGTTTGATAAGTCAATGAGAAGAAATTGTGTAGCAGACTTTCTGTGTTTTATCTTCTTCATAGAATTTTTCAACTTTTGATAATTTGGAGATTGAACCTCTAATTTAGTGAAGGTTTTGACTTACTCTTGATATAGAGGTGTTCTAAATTCAAGAGTAGGTTGTTCTTTTGGAGATTAACACTCTCCATCATTCAAGGTACCTCAAACTTCCTAGGGCCATGGTTAATCGTCACTCCAGATTATTGCGATGGTTAGCGGCCCCAATTTATCATGATGGTCACCCTGGACACCCGATGATGGACATGATGAGCAAGGCTAGTTGTCAGCCTTGTTAAACTAGCCTCACCTACCCCAGTTAATCGCGACAGCCAGCAACTCAATTTATTGCGATGGTGAAGAATATGACACGCGATGGACAAAAGCCCGATGGATAGAAGGTCACGTGATCGACAGATGCTCACATGATGGACAAAAGGTCACCATTCATTTGTATTCTTGCAACCATTTGCATCGTTTTTGTTTATTTGCACTTGTTTGAATGCATTTGTTGCATCTGTTTGCATTTGCTGCATTACGTGTGAAATGTACATTGAAACGGATACATTCATGTCATGGAAGCATGAATAGAAATGTATATACATGTTGCCATGTATGTGAAACATAAGTGATATATTTGTGCATACACCATTAGGGGAAAAAGTGAACCCTGCATGGGCCTTGTAAGGATTTCTAATTTTCAGGGATTAAAAAGCTAAATCCAAGAGATTAAGAGGTCATACGAAACCACTAGTGGTTTTGCCAAATAAAATATTGTCTATATATTTTTCTATTCCAATCCTCATTCGTGAGAATTAATGGCCCTTGGATGTTCCAAATCAATGGATAAGATTCAAATGGATGAGACACTAGAGAGAGAGTGTGTCTGACAACTCCTGCGACTTGGATAATCCCACGCATTCTCTGCAGATTTCGTGTCCCTTGGATGAGGTTAAATCGAACGGCAGTCCGGAAATGGGGCTGATCTAAAATTTTCGGCCAATTTTGGACCCTTGGATGCATTCGAATCTGATGGCGCAGCGCATTTCGGGCTGAGCACGAATTTGGAGCCACCTTGGACTGTTTGATGGCCTCTACATCCAATGGAGCAGGTAGAAAGGCGCTTTTCGATTCTTGGGATCACCCTCAACCATTGGATCCTCAATAGATCCAAAGGAGAGGATTTTAGGCGCCCAAGATCAAGCTACTTTTGAATACAGCCTTTAGATCAAGTCTCCAATCCAAGGGTGGAGGTTGATTAGCGCCTTTTTCATCCATCGCCTCATCTTGGCCATTGAAGACAACTTAAATCTAACAGTCATAGTGCAAGGGCGCCTTGACTTTTGCAATTTAATGTGAGCCTTCAGATCTTTAAGAGAATCCAACGGCTGTAATTGATTTTCGAACTTTCCAAAACCATTCACAGAATAAAACCTACGAATTTTAGGTGGTTTTGGCATCTTTGACCACAGAAAACCAAGGGAACCCTATGCCTAGCCTATGTCATTAAGGGACTAGACTGTGTCCACCACCCTCCTCTCATTGGTCCATCACTAATCACTCCTTAAGCTAAAAGGCCCATTCAGGGTTCATTTTTTCCCCTAATGCTATAACATATGAGGGGTATACCGATGCTAGCCATAGCCACGGTCACACCCCGACATCCGTGTGACCATTGGAAATGTCTGGAAAGACCATGTCAATCATACTGACAGTCACTTGACCGTCAATATAACTGTTGAAAGCTTCTTACCGGTATAGGCATCGGAAAATAATGTCGTTGATATAAGAACTAGTATAGTCATGGGTATAGGCATCGATATAAGCTTTGGTATAAGCACCGGTAGATTCCTAGAAATATCGATAGAAATACCGATGCTCATACTGACACTTATAATGACAGCGTGTTTTAATAACCCAAGAGTAAAAAGTTGGCACTCGATTCTATTTTGATCTATGTATTATTAGTGTTGAGTTTGTGGGCGCACGTACATTGTGCTCATCCATCAGTATTGTGATCCTATTTTGCACACACACACAAGTCTCTCTCTCTCTGCCTCTAACATACATCTCTCTCTCTCTCTGTAGATCTCGCATCTTGGTAATTGATGCATGTACTCTTTTAGCCTTTCTCTTTCTCTATGTTTTCTCTATTCTAATTTCTCTTTTCTTTTGTTTTGCACGTACTACAACATATGAGGGGCATACTGAGGCTAGCCATATTGATGATCACTCCTTGGCATTCGTATGATGGTTGAAAACGCCTAGAAAGACCATGTTAGTCATACCGACGGTCACTTGACCGTCTCTATAACTGTTACAAAGTTTTGGCCACTATACGCATCAAAAAAGATCAACACCAATACAAGGTCCAGTAAACGCATTAGTATAGGCATCAATATATGCGTTGGTATAAGCATCGGTAAATTCATGGAAATATTGATGCTCATACCATCACCTATATTGACACCTATACTGATGCATATATTGATAGCGTGTTTTACATAACCAGGCCTAAGAATGAAAAGTCTACCTTTGCTACCATTTTGAACTGTGTACTGCTAGTATCGAGTTTGCATGTGCATGTACATTGTGCACGTCCACCTGCATTGTGATCATCTTGTGCACACATGCACACACACACAGATCTTTCTCTCTACACACACATCTCTCTTTCTCTCTAGATCTCGCATCTTGGTAAGTGATGTGGGTACTCTTTTACCCTTTCTCTTTTTATATGTTTTCTCTTTTCTAATTTTTCTTTTCTTTGGTTTTTCTGGAGCTATTTGGTGTCAGTTCTTTGGAATTCGACGAGAGAGATCATTGATTGAGCTTTGATGACAACAATCTGAAGAATTACATGGATGTAAGTGATTGTCTTTTTCTCTGTTACAAATAGAGATATAAAGATAGATAGATAGAGATAGAGAGAGAGAGACAGATAGAGAGAGAGAGAGAGGGAGAGATAAAGAGAGATCTAGAGAGATATGAGAGAGAGATGAAAGAGAGATGAAAGAGAGATAAAGAGAGAGAGAGAGAGATGAGAGAGAGATCTAGAGAGAGAAGAGAGAGAGATGAAAGAGAGAGAGAGAGATGAAAGGGAGAGAGAGAGAGAATGAGAGAGAGGAAGAGAGAAAGAAAAAATACATATACACACACATAGATGTGAGTGATTGTTTTGTTTTTTATTAGAAATAGGGATACAAAGAGAGAAAGTGAGAGAGAGAGAGAGACAAAAGGGAGAGAGAGAGAGAGATAGAGAGAGAGGGGGATGAAATAGAGAGAAAAATAGAGAGAGATAAAGAGAGAGAGATAGAGATACATACACACACATACTGATGTATATGCATGCATACATACACACACATACTGATGTATATGCATGCATATATACACACACATATACACACATGCATATGCATTTATACATATATGTGTATATATATATATATATATATATATATATATATATATATATATATATATATATATGTATATATATACACACACATATACACATGCATACACATACATATGCATACATACATACACATACATACATATATACATACACATGCATATGCATATATAGCATACACTCTCACATGCATACACATACACACACATATGTACACACACATACATACACATATGCATACACATACACTCTCACATGCATACACTCATTAGAGAGACACATATACATACACACACACATATTCATACACATGTTTTCACACATAGGCACATATATACATACACACATAGAGACACACATATGCACACACACTCACATACATATTACATACACACATGCATATTCATGCATATGCATACATGCATATTCATGCATATGCATACATGCATATTCATGCATATGCATACATGCATACACATCTACATACACACATGTACACACACACAAATGCATACATACACACTTGCATATGCATATTACATACATATACACACATATGCATAGACAAATATACAAACACACATATGCATACACAAATATACACATACACACACATATGCATATATGCATATATATATATATATATATATATATATATATATATATATATATATATATATATATATATATATATATATATATATATATATATATATGTGTGTGTGTGTGTATGTATGTATGTATGTATGTATGTATGTATGTATGTATGTATGTATGTATGTGTGTGTATGTATATATATATATATACACACATGCATACACTCACATACACATACACACAGGTCACATATACATACACACAGGTCACATATACATACACTCATACACACATATACATGTTTTAGGGTTAGGGTTTTAGGATTAGGGTTTTAGGATTTTACATACAAACACACATACATACACACATATACATGTTTTTGGGTTAGGATTTTAGGATTAGGGTTTTGGGCTTCTACATACATACACATATGTATACAGACATATAGACATATACACACATAATACATATACGCATACACATACACATATATATACACATGCATACACACCTATACATGTTTTAGGTCGAGGTCTTTAGGAAAAGGGTTTAGGGTTTTACACATGCATACACATATACACACATAATACATATACACATAGACATGTATATACACATGCATACACAATTATATATGTTTTAGGTCTAGGTCTTTAGGATTAGGTTTTAGGGTTTTTACACATGCATACACATATACACATATACAAACATAATACATATACACATATACATATATATACACATGCATACACGCATATACATGTTTTAGAACTAGGTCTTTAGGATTAGGGTTTTAGGGTTCTACACATGAATACAAATATATACACATATACACACATAATATATATATACAATTATATACACAATGCACATACACACATATACATGTTTTAGTTCTAGGTCTTTAGGATTAGGCTTTTAGGGTTTTTACACATGCATACACATATACACATACACACATATATACACATGCATACACACATATACATGTTTTAGGTCTAGCTCCTTAGTATTAGGGTTTTAGGTTCTTTACACATGCATACACATATACACACATAATACATATACACATATACATATATCTACACATGCATACACACATATACATGTTTTAGGTCTAGGTCTTTAGGAATAGGGTTTGAGGGTTTTTACACATGCATACACATATATACACATATACACACATAATACATATGCAAATACACATGTATATAGACATGTATACATATATATATATATATATATATATATATATATATATATATATATGTTTTAGGTCTAGGTATTTAGGATTAGGGTTTTAGAGTTTTACACATGCATACATATATATACACATATACACACATAATACATATACACATACACATATATATACACATGCATACACACATATACATGTTTTAGATCTAGGTCTTTAGGATTAGGGTTTTAGGGTTGTTACACTTGCATACACATAAATAAACATATACACACATAATACATATACACATACACATATATATACACATGCATACACACATATACATGTTTTAGGTCTAGATCTTTAGGATTAAAGTTTTAGGGTTTTAACACATGCATACACATATATACACATATACATATACATACACACACACACATATATATACACACACACAAGCATACACACATATACATGTTTTAGGTCTAGGTCTTTAGGATTAGGGTTTTAGGGTTTTTACACATACATACATATATATACACATATACACACATAATACATATACACATACACATACACATACACATACACACATATACATGTTCTAGGTCTAAGTCTTTAGGACTAGGGTTTTAAGGTTTTTGAAATAAAATAAATAAATGTAACTAAATATCTAAAAAGTAAAGTTTTAGGTTTAATATTAATATTTATAATCAAATAAAAAGTAGGAAAAATTTTGAAACATATAATAAAATGTATTATTTATAATTAAATATATAAGAAATTAGGATGTTTGAATTAAACTACATATATATAATTAAATATGTAAAAAATAGGTCTTTATGATTTTTAGGGTTTTTACATATATATATAGTTAAATATATATAAAAAATAGGATTTTAGGGTTTTTACATACAAACACCTACCACAGATCAAACGAGAACTATGGGGTATGGTAATAGCTTTGAAAACAGACAAAGAATATGTCATTGCTGCAAATGTCAAAGTTGAAACTGATTGTTTGCCTCTCATTGGAATGATAGCGAATTGTTCATCTCCTGATATAGCCATGCTTAGATGGATCTCATATATTAAGTTCATAAATCCTGAGTTAGTTTATATTTCAGGTAAGTCAAATTCAGTTGCTGATATGTTATCAAGAGCTAGATTCGATGACCTTGAAAGTGATCTAATAAAGAATGTGAACTTAATTGATTATGTTCCACATATATACGAGTATGAGCAATTTCATGAGTTTGAGTACGAAGATGAATGGAGAGACATAGGAAAGTATCTGAGTACACTACAACCATTACCTAGCTGGAGGACGAATAGATTCCGTAACATTAGGAAACGAGCTTATAACTTTTTCCTATGTAATGGTTATCTTTGGAGGCATGCTAAGGGTAGGTTAAGAATCCACAACGAGTCCTAGGAAAACGAGGTCTTCAATTGCAAGTAATGAAGGAAATGCATGAGACATTACGGGCAGGTCATAAAGATTTTTTTGGAACATATGAAAAAATTAGAAGTACCTATTATTGGCCTAGGATGTATGTTGACATTAGTAGCTATGTTTCTACATGTTCTACTTGTCAACTTCATTCATCAGTCAAACATAGAGATCCGTTGCATCCTACTTATCCACCTTGTATTCACTACAAGTGGGTAGTAGATCTTGTAACTATGCCTAAAGGTATTGACAAAATGTGTTACATTGTACTTGCAAGAGACGATTTAACTAATCATGTAGAGGGACGTGCACTACGATCTAAGACCACTAACAATGTTTGCAAATTCTTGCTTGAAGATGTCATAAGTCGCTTTGGGTACATAGAGAAAGTAGTTACTGATCGTGGAGAGTTAAATGGGAGAGAAGCTAAAGAGTTCTTTGAGCGTCACGTTATTCGTTTGTGTCTCACTACTGCATATAATCCAGAGGCCAATGGTAAAATAGAGAGAGGGCATCCACCTATTTTGAAAGCCATATCTAAAGCATGTAACGGTGACATCAAACAATGGCCTAGATTCTTACCTTTTGCACTTTGGGCAGATAGAATGACATGCACATGTACTACTGGGTATATGCATGCTGAACTTATGTATTGTCAAAAACCATTGTTTCCAATTCAATCTCATATTTCCGCATGGTCAAATTTGCCTTGGTTTGAAAACATGTCTACTGATGACTTTTTGAGTTTGCGCATTAAACAGTTAGAACAAGGTAAAGTAAGACTTGATGATGCTGTTGAAAAATTAAGACAATCTAGAATGAAGAACAAGCATTATTTTGATAAAACTCATCGATTGTGTCCTAAGCCAATTGAAGTAGGAGATTGGGTGCTCATTTATGATAGTACATTTGACTCTCAATATGATGCACACAAAAAGCTCACTCAACGGTGGTTTGGGCCATACATTGTATCAAAAGTCAACAACAATGGTACGTATGCTCTTTGTGAATTAGATGGTGTTGCACTAAAAACTTTGATTGCAGGTAAAAGGATAAAGCTATTCAAGAAACGTGATAATGACGAGTACATTTTGGATGATGACATTGAAGAAGATGACAACAATGAAGCCGATTCTTAAATAGGAGTATCCATGTTATAAAAATAAAAATAAAAAATTAAAAAAATAAAAAAAAGGAAAGAAAATATAAAAAAAACATATAAAAATATCATTTCAAGCTCATGTTGCTTTGTTTTTTTTCAAGTTCATTCTACTTTCATGCATGTTTGTTTTGAGTCTTTGCATTGCATTGCATATCCACATTACTTGAGTCAAAAAAAAGGGCAAATGATGATTTCTCTACTTGTGTAAAATTGTATCTTGAGTAGTAATTTATCTACTAAGAAATCGGTTATAATCTAGGATTATGGAAAGATAGGACATGAAGATTTGGAGGTTTATTTTGGTGACATGACTTTCATATATAAACATGCATATGTATCCTGTATCGAAAGCATAATTGTTGAAGTCCTAGCTCTTGCTACTACATGTTTCTACATCTTTAGTCCACCATAAAAAAAAAAAGTTGCTACATGTTACCAAGAAGTTTACACTTTCTTCCACCCCAAAAAAGTGATCGTAACCATAAAGTTGCCAAATCATCATCATCATCATCATCAAAAAAAAACAAAAACAAAAAACAAAAAAAAAAGAGCAAGCCAAAGGAGGATAAAGAGGCATAATAGAATAAATCACGGGCTATATAGGGAGATTTATGCATTAGTGGAGTTTAGTTAGATTTCCTTGCATGTTATTAGAGAAAGAGCATATTCATATTTATGTAGGAAAGGAGTTGATCTAAAATAAGCTAAAGATGAAAGATGTCTCTTGAAAATCCTAAATCTTTGTTTATAATCATATTTAAGGTAGATTGCTTTATGAAAAAGGTACAAATTTTTCTTCAAGATGAGAGAAACTGATGCTTAAAATGACTCAATACATCCACTTCCACTTCATATTGATGCTTGTTTGTTTTCTTTCTTGTTGTCAATGTTGCTTGTTCATTTGCATATATGTTGTCTATTTGTTCATGCATATTCATGTTGCATGTTTCAATTCTTTCTCTCATGCAAATTTTGCTTCATGTCACGTTGCCTACTCATTCATGCATATGATCAATTTTTCCTTCCATGTATGTTGCCTATAAAATAATTTGATGCCTGGAACATTTTGTTTTTCACAGATACTAGAGTGGTGCTTCCGGAGGAATCACAGGTTTAGTGGGGGCGAATGTCGTCGAGATTTTCTCTCCTCTCTCACTCATGAAGGCCTACAGGAAACACATTCGATGAAGGTAGCCAAAATTCCCTGAGAAGTCCAAGATGCATCAAGGATGTCAAAGGGAGTTCACATGCAAACTTTGGAAGAAATCAAGCAAATCCAGGGTAGCAGTCAAAGCTGGTCAAACTTTGGAAATTAGGGCAAAAATTTCAATGTCTCCAAATCACATGAAAATTCATATACTTGTAAAGCCTATCAAAGGCAGTCTATAGCCCAAATTTCACATGAAAATGGATTTTCTAGCACATTGATATGCCATGTGCATTTTGGAAAAAATGTAATTTTTTCACTTAGATCCTACAAAATTTTGTATAGGAATTTTTGTTAGCCATATGGTTTGGCATGTATAAAGACCATATGTGGCTACATATTTTTACAAAGTTTCAAGGCTATCAGAGCTTCCTAGACACCTTAATGCCACGTTGCAAGCTTCCAAATGTAGTCAAACTTGTACAAGGAAGATTCAGATGGGAGTTTTTTTTGCATATTCCTAAAGGAGGGCTTTAAAAACATAGTCCCACAAACTTTTATCTTCATCAAAGGATATTTGAAGGGTCAAAGAGCACAAAATCCAGTTTTCAAGGTCACCGTAGTTTTCTAGAATAAGAAAATTGAAGGCTTGAAGGGCTGCCACATGTCAAAATATGATTGAACCATGTTGTACGGTCAAGATGACCTCATATTCAAGGGTGGAGATGCACTAAAGCATAAAGGAAGGAGGATCCACGAGTTTTTTCATCAAAGAAGACTTTTTTGACAGTTAAAGATCAATAATGCAAAGTTTCTCCAAAAATAGTGGCTTATCTTATCCGAATTGATGTCAGCACTGATCCGACGATCCAGATCATCCCCAGATCCAATGGTGGAGAATGAAGGCGCCTAAATTTCACTCCTTTACACTAGATTTGATAGAAAGAACAATTCCAAGCCATTGATTTGATTAATCAAATGGTGGTAATCGAAAGTAGTGATCCTAGAGTTGAGAGTTGATTTCTCTAGATCCAAGGGCCCAAATTCATTCAAAAAACTATATAAACCCCCCTCCAAACTCCTAGAGCATCATTGTTAGGTATCCATGGGGCTCTTGCTAGCTTATGGTTTCCTTGAGACGATCACCCTTGGTTGAGCGAGTGAGGATCCAAGGTGGGCTAGTATGATTATAGTACCTAGTTTCAAATTTAAGTTAGAACTCCAATCTAGGATAGGCTCTTGAAACCAGCATCTCTATTTTGACTCACCCTCGGTGGAGCGTGTGAGTGAGTTAGAGCTGGTTCTAGTCTTAGACTTCTTTAGTTAGACGTTATGAGCCTAGATATACATAGGTTCAATGAAGTGGAACTCACCTTCTTATGTGTGACATTCGGTTGAACTGTCATGGTTTGAAGGTCGGAACCGCCTTTGATCAGTAGATTGCTTAGCTTGACGTACCATGACGATCTTATACATGTATCTTAATTCAAATCCTTTTAATTCATGTCACTTGTCACTTGTCTCTTGTCTCTTGTCCCATCTCTCAGTCTCTTAAATATTTTTACATGTCTTCTATTTTCTTCTATGTGTGAGAAGGCTCCGCAGGATTGCGTTGAACCAGTGAGGATGTTTCAATGAGCTTGTGATTAAACTCTATCATCATAATTCACTTGCATGGATATAATCCATACATACCCATACATATTGATTAGTTTCTGAAAGTGTATAAGAAGCTCCAATATTGGACCATTCTTCCTTTCGAAACTAATTTATGTGTAAGGATTCCATCTATTCTCGTCATGCATACATATCATCCAAAGAAGACTATGCATATGGATTGGAATTAGGAAGTGTCTAAGAAGCTCCTTCAATGGACCATTCTTCCTTCCAAATTTGATTCGTGTGTATGGTTCTCTTTCATTCTTATCATTCATGTTCATCAATCTAACTTGCACTCCTACATTTCCATTTCAACATCTCTCTCTTCTCCATACTCAAAATTAATTTCACTTTCATGTCCTTAAACCTTCCAACATTCATTAGCTTTATACACCCTGTGTGTGCCACGACCGGACTCGATCCACCCGGATTGCGATCACCTCCACATCGGGTTTTACAACTATATTTACACCTATGTTTACTCCTTCGGCTTACTCCAAGGCATCGACTAAGTCATAACTAAGGCATTAATTTGGCACCCAAGGCTCCCTTGGTGATCATTGGCAGCCGTTGGCTATGCATGAACCAATTTTAATTTATGAGTAGCAATAAGGAGTTTCATATTCACCAAGGTGGGAGGATTTGAACCCACAACCTCACAAAGGAAGTTCTTTACCACTACACTATCTCTTTGTGTTATCACTTCAGGTCTCTTTGCTTATATTTAACACAACTAGCATTTCTTTCTTACTTTTTCAATTCCCAAGAACAACCTTTCCTTTTATATTTTAATTCAAGCAATCTCAAAAATTGTTTTTACATATCTAGCAAGAGGGTTTTGATCTCTACATACTCATGGACCCTACGAACACCATGGAGGATTTCGGCGAGTCACCTCTACCCGAGGTAACACTCGAGCAACAGTTCGAGCTCTTGCAGCATGAACTTCGAGGCACTCAGAACGAGATTCGACAACGTGACGAAGTACTCCAGAAGATGCAGTATAATGAAGATAACCTTACGAGGGTGATAAAAGCTATTGTCTCTACCCAATTAGATAGCATGCATTCCAAGATCAGTGTTAAAAATTACCAGTTTCTATGGTTTGATGGATGTAAGGATGGTCCTTTAGTTCTTTCATGGTTGTCACATTTTGATGATTGTTATACTGATGAAACATATGCTAAAAGTGAAAAAGTCAAATTTTCCACTAATTATTAAGTAAGAAAGCTCAACTCTGGTGGAATGTCCTACGCCACAGTACAAATCGTCCAACAATGTGGAAGGCTTTCCAAGATAAAGTGAAGGATTCTTTTCTATTGGTGCAATTAAGCCCAAGCCTACATACTTGATCACCTCACATAAGCTTAACTTATTGGCATAACACTTGGAAGGCTTCATATGTTCAACCTCTTGTAATTCTACTTCACATTTACTTTTGTAAAAGTGGAAAATACTCACGAGGAGTTAAGAAGCACAAAATCGCGTATCATTTGGTAGTTGAATCAAGAGAGAATCAGTCTTGTACTTTAGCATTCACTTTCAAGTAGAGATTTGGATTTGAATTCAAATCCTTTGGCTCCAACAAAAACTATAAAAAGAGGATATGAAAGGCCAACGTGAATCTCAAGATTTAGAGATCATTTTTGATGTACTTTCATTGAGAAGAGGAGCTCACCTCATAGCTCACTCACTTCTCACTCATTGAGCAATGGTTGATTGCCAATTACATTGTACTTTTACATGATTTATACATATATGATCATTACTTCTTATTCTCATTTCTCTATCATAACTCCATCAGAACAGTGACCTTGTCAAGCTTATTCTCTATGTATAGTTGATAATTTCCTATGATTTAAAGCATGATAGATCCAGCATATTGTCTATTTTAATCCTACAAAGTTTCATCATTAATGACCCTCACAATCGCCAGATATTAACCCATCTTTGCTCACTAGTCTATGACTGTCAAGACCCTTAAATGTTGGGATGCTTGGTTGATTTGCTAAACATTTTTCTCTGCATATAGTCCATCATTTTGGATGATATCACTCATGATTGGTAGCTTGTTAAGCTAATTAGAGTTCTCCAAAAGGAATTTTGTCAATTGCTGCTGTACTCAGAGAATGGTTCAAAACACGGAATAGGTGTATCAACCAAAATAGCAAGTTTTGGACCTTGGATTATATTCCTACCTATTTGTTTTGATCCTACCATTAGTGGATCATCTTCCAAGCAACATATGTGATTATTTATTCTTATTAGCTAGCTAAAGAGGCCCACAACACTCTCTAGCCATCACTTGTAGCAGGTGTGAAGCATGTTTTAGCTACACCAATTCATCTCTTGTGACTATCCACCATCTCCTCCAATAGTGGTATTAGAGCAAGCACAAGCAAGATGGGAGATGGATTTCCATCCTTCATTGACAAATTGAACAGGAACAACTACTCAGCATGGTCACTAAGGATGCAAGCATACCTTCAAGGGAGAAGCTTATATGGATACATCTCAGGAGATGAAGACATGCCTATTTTCAGAAGCAAGCATCAACCAACAAGGGAAGAGCAAGAAAGGTTGACCACATGGTGTGCAAAGGATGCTCTTGCTAGGTCATATCTACTAAAATCAATCTCTGATTTCTTCTTACACATGTTAGGAATTGCAAGTCCTCCCAAGAGACTTGGGAAGTACTTTCATCATATTTCTCCTCAAACACAAGAGCTAGGAAGAATCAGTTGTGGATGGAATTCAGAACCCTTAGGAAACAACCAAAGCAAGGAGTGGCTGATTATGTAACCAAAATGAAAGATGTAGCTGACCAGCTTGCAAGCATTGGAGAAGAGATAGAGGAAGAGCACATAGTGAGGCAGATCATCAATGGAATTAAGGTTGATGACAAGTGGGAGTCCTTCACCAATGGACCTCTACATGTATATGAAAATACTTGATCTCAACACCTTGATGGGGAAACTCTTCATCCATGAGACAAAACTCAACAAAAATGGTGACAACTCAAGAGGTAACCAATCTTTTGCCCTTTATATAGATAAGAATGAAGCTAAGGATAAATGTCAAAGCAAGAAACAGGAAGAAGAGCCTAGTACCTCTCAAGCTAATTATGTAGGAAGAGAAAGAGCTGCTAGAGGAAGGGGTAGAGGAGGAAAGCAAGGCAGAGGGAGACCCTACAACAATTCACCATGCAACATTTGTGGCCTCAACAACCACACTATAGAAGAATGCTACAAAAATACAAGGAACCAAAGGGGAAGAGGCTTCCATAGAGGAAGCTATGGACAATCTAGAGGCAGGTACAACAATGGTGGAGGCAACTACAACCATAACTACAATCAAGGCTACAAAAATAACAGTTATGAAGGAGGCTTTAGAAGAAGAAGTGACTTCAACAAGTATGTTGAAGATCAAGAAGACTCTCTACTCATCATGAACATGACATCCAAGCCAGGTAAAGATTATGAGCATCTCTTCTACATTGATTCAAGTTGTTCCAATCATGTGGCAGGAAATGTAGCTCTATTATCTGATCTTGAAGAATCCAAGGGGAAGCATGAATTAGAAATAGGTGATGACACTAACACTCAGTCAAGAAAATTGGAAATGTCAAAACATCTGATGGTAGTATGAACATTTTGAGCAAAGTTATGTATGTGTCTACTATAACCAAAAACCTAATTAGTGTTGGGCAGATTGTAGAGAAAGGTCTACAGGTCAAGTTCACTAAGCATGGAACATACGTGGAAGATCCCCAACAAGGCTTCAAAAGGATTTCCAAAGGTGTGAAGTCAGGTAGAATGTTTACATTTGAAATTGAGGACACAAGGAACATAGCACTATTCAATTATATAGATCAAACCTTATCTAACTTGGAAATATGGCACAAAAGGCTAGGGCACATAGGAGAAAGAACTCTGAAACAAATTTGTAGGGATCAAAGTGTGCTTGGCATTCCCAATGTGACCAAGCAACACATGATATACAAATGTGGAGGTTGCCAATTTGGCAAAGCTCACATGCAACCATTCAACAGGAAAGGATACATCCATGAAGACTATTTGGAGCTTGTACACACTGATGTGTGGGGTCCTAGCAAAGATCCATCCATCTCAGGTTCAAGGTACTATGTATCATTTACTGATGATTACAGTGGGTGGAGAATCCTCTATTTCATGAAGCATAAGGATGAGGTATTAACATGTTTCAAGAAGTATTTGGCACTATTTGAAAACAAAACGGGAAGCAGTCTGAAGAGAATCAAGTCTAGTGGATGTGGTGAGTACTTTTCACATGAGTTTGATCTATTTCTACAGGATAGAGGCATAAAGAGGGAAGTAACAACTAGGTATACTCCTGAGCTGAATGGAGTGGCAGAAAGAAGGAATAGGTTAATTGTTGAAGCATCTAGGTCTATGTTAAATGAGAAAAAATTACCTAATTATTTATGGGCAGAGGTTGTTTCCATAGCCACCTACTTGGTCAATAGGATTCCATCCAAATCATTGGATGGTATGACACCATATGAAGCTTGGAATGGCAAGAGACCCTCATTTGATCATTGCAGAATATTTGGATGCATTTCCTATGCACACATCCCATCAAAAATCAGAGGGAAGCTTGACCCTAAGGTTGCAAAATGTATATTTATTGGGTATGGTCAGAATCAAAAGGGATATAGACTATACAATCCCACTAAAAAGGCATTCATAGTTAGTAGGGATGTAGTATTTGATGAGAATAATTCATGGTTTGAAGATAATTGCAGGGAAGTCAAGCTACCATATGATTTGGAAAATGATTTTCCAACCCTCACTCAAGAAGATCAACACTTTACAGAAGACATCAACTCAAAGTATGACGAGCAGATTGATTTCAAAGCTTGGAAGTCAAGAGGCAAGCTCAAATCCAAGCAATTAGAAGATCTACCTCAGTCTTCCAATCAAGCTTTAAGGACATCACAAAGAGAAAGTAAGAAGCCCATAAGGTATGGATATGATACATCTTTAGTCACAAAACACTCTGTGTAATCACTAAAGGCTCTATGGAAGAAGAGCCTTCTTCATTTCAAGAGGCTAGGAAGAAGAAAGAGTGGAGAGAAGCCATGCAAGAAGAAGTGGAAGCATTGCAGGGAAATCACATTTGGGATCTAGTTCCCAAGAAGCCAGATATGAAGGTAATTGGTTCAAGGTGGATATACAAAATTAAAAAGAACTCTAATGGATCTATAAATAGATACAAGGCAAGGTTAGTGGCAAAGGGATTTGCCCAAACACATGGAGTAGACTATGAAGAAACTTTTTCACGTGTGGCAAAGATGCCAACAATAAGGGTATTTGTAAGTCTTTCTGCTTCTAAAAATTGGAATTTATATTAGTTAGATGTCAAGAATGCATTCTTAAATGGTTGGATATCAGAAGAAGTGTATATGGCACAACCATGAGTTTTTGAAGATGCAAAAAAGGCAGGTTATGTATGTAAGCTTAGAAAAGCACTCTATGGTCTCAAGCAAGCTCCTAGAGCTTGGAACCATAGGCTTGTTACCTATTGGCACGACCAAGGCTTTGTGGCAAGCAAGGCAGACTCTTTTTTATTTGTTAAGAAGAACAAATAAGAAGTCATTTACTTATGTGTCTCTGTAGATGATATCATTATTACAAGGAATGATGGTATCAAGTAGTTCAAGGCTCAATTAATGAAGGAATTCAAAATCCATGATGTAGGGTTATTAACCTACTTCCTTTGCTTAGAACTTGTGTATACAGATTTAGGTATATTCATCACACAAAGGAAGTACATACATGATATGTTTGTAAAGTTTAAAATGGAGAACAATGAATTTGCAGGTATCCCTATGGAGCTCAACCATAAGCTAAGTTCACATGAAGGTGAACTACTTGAAGATGTTACAAGTTATCAACAACTTGTGGGTAGTCTTAATTATGCTACTTTAACAAGAGTAGACATTGCCTATGCAGTAAGTACATTGAGTCAGTTTATGCATGTACGAAGGAAAGCCTCATATGGAAGTTGCAAAGAGGGTTCTTAAGTATCTAAAGGGTACAATGAATGAGGGATTGTTCTATCCTTTCACTTGTGACATAGTTATAAAGATGTATTTTGATGCACATTGGGCTGGCTCCAAGGATGATAGGAGAAGTACTTCAGGGTACCTACCTTTTGCAGGTTCAAAACTCATATCTTGGTCATCCAAAAAGCAACCAATTGTGGCCTTATCTTCCATAGACGCAAAATATAGAGGTTTGTCAAATGCAACTTAGGAAGCTATGTGGCTTAAGCAATTATATGCAGATTTGGAAATACATTCCTACACTCCAATTATCTTTGGATATAACACTAGTTCACTTCATTTGGCTGCTAATCCTATATACCATGCAAGGAATAAGCACATTGAAGTGCACTATCATTATGTAAGGGAGAAATTGCTTAGCAAAGATATCCAATTATCCTATGTATCAACTCATTTACAATGTGCAGATATACTTACCAAAGCATTGGATGGAACAAAGATGAACATGTTCATATTGATGATTGGGCTGCATGAAATCAAGGAGCAATGAAGAACAAGCATGTTAGGCTTGAGCGGGAGCTGTTGGTGCAATTAATCCCAAGCCTACATACTTGATCACCTCACATAAGCTTAAATTATTGGCATAACACTTGGAAGGCTTCATATGTTCAACCTCTTGTAATTCTACTTCACATTTACTTTTGTAAAAGTGGAAAATACTCACAAAGAGCTAGGAAGCACAGAATCTCATATCATTTGGTAGTTGAGTCAAGAGAGAATCAATCCTATACTTTAGCATTCACTTTTAGGTAGAAATTTGAATTTGAATTCAAATCCTTTAGCTCCAACAAAAACTATAAAAAGAGGTTATGAAAGGCCCTCATCAATCTCCAGATTTAGAGATCATTTTTTATGTACTTTCATTGAGATGAGGAGCTCACCTCATAGCTCACTCACTTCTCACTCATTGAGAAATGGTTGATTGCCAATGACATTGTACTTTTACATGATTTAATACATATATGATCATTACTTCTTATTCTCATTCCTCTATCATAACTCCATCAGAACAATGATCTTGTCACAGCTTGTTCTCTATCTATAGTTGATCATTTCCTATGATTTAAAACATGATAGATCTAGAATACTCTCTATTTTAATTCTACAAAGTTTAATTATTAATGCCCCTCGCAATCGTCAGATATTAATCCATCTTTGCTCACTGGTCTATGATTGTCAAGACTTGTAAATGTTGGGATGCTTGGTTGATTTGCTTAACATTTTTCTCTGCATATATTCCATAATTTTTTATGATATCACTCATGATTGGTAGCTTGTTAAGTTAATTAGAGTTCCCCAAAAGGAGTTTTGTCAATCGTTGTTGTACTTTGAGAATGGTTCAAAACACTGAATAGGTGTATCAACCAAAATAACAAGTTTTGGACCTTGGATTATATTCTTGCCTATCTGTTTTGATCCTACCATTAGTGGATCATCTTCCAAGCAACATATGTGATTATTTATACTTATTATCTAGCTAAAGCGGCCCACAACACTCTCTAGCCATCACTTGTAGCAGGTGTGAAGCAGGTTTTAGCTATGCCAATTCATCTCTTGTGACTATCCACCATCTCCTCCAACATTTTCTTCCTCCTCAATATCATCTACATGTTTGATGTGCATGGAAAACCTTTACATGGAAGGAGGGTGACACGGTCACTACCTACATGGAGCGGTTCTAGCAAAATTTACTATTGGTTTGAATGCTTGAAGATGTACAGGAGGATAGCTTTGAGTGGAAATACGAAGATGGTTTGGAGGTGGGAATCCAAGCTAAGCTTCACATCCTATGGCCTACAACTCTCAAAGAGGTTATCTCTTTTGCCTATGATGCAGAGAAGGAATTCAAGTCCATAACCAAGTCGATTCATCCACAACAACCACCTCAACAAACACTTTTTGTTAAATGCACATTTCCTATGAAGCGTAATTTTAATGCCCCATCTTACTCTAGTTTTCCTCATCCTCCACAATCCTACGCAACTCCGCCTGTTGCTTCATCTCTCCAACCTACCAAACCACCTACCCCCTCCAAACTTCCGCGGTGGATGCCCAACAGAAGCGACCACGTATCACTTGTTGGAATTGTGGTAAACCTCGACATACGAAAATAAAGTGTCGATTGTGGCCTCTTCACATGAAACCAGTTGTAGCTCAATTGCATAACATGGAGGCCGATAATGAAGAAATTCCTCCTATTTGGGCAAAGGAAGCATTGGTGAAGGACTTAAGTACCTTGGGTAATGTTGATATATTTAGGTAGTGATGTGAGTGAACACTCTTGGACCGCCGGGGCACTTTTTTCCCTCTTTAGGAGGTTTTTTTCCCCCGGCTTGTATATACGCCTATTGCCCTAATGGGCTACTTATCTTTGTACATTCTCTAGTAATACATTCAGTCTTGTGTGTTGTGCTCCAAGCTTCTTCCTCTTCCTTGTGCTGTTCGCGTGCTTTCGCAGACGTCTAACTCCAACAATTGGTATCAGAGCAGGTCGTTGATTCTTCTAGGGCGCCGTCGACACTCCTCCGTTTGCAATCTCAGATTCGCACAAAATTTGGTGAGCATACTCAGGGTGTTTTCGAGATCAAAACAGCTTTGCTGTGTGGTGCCGAAATCGCGATCTGAGCTCGTTTCGGCCTCCGAACGCACTATAACAGTGCTTGTGCAGGCTATTTCGTCCTTTTGTGCCAAAGGTATATACCAGTTTCTGTTCGCCAGTTTAAGCGTCTCGAAGTCTGCTACAGGTCTAGCAGAACTCGTTTGGGTAGTTCTGTTCAACTTTTTGAGATACAATCAATTTTCTGCATCAAGGTATCTTAGTCACCGGCCATGGCTGAAAGCAGTGATGTATTCCGTATGTTGGCTGTTGAGGATAAGTTGGATGGTACCAACTACCCATTATGGGCTTATATGATGCGACATGTACTGGTTGCAAAAGGATTGTGGAACATTGTGCAGGGTGTTGAAAGACGTCCTGTTACACCTGTAACGACAGGTACTGCAAATACAGGTGTTGGAGCTGATGAAGATGGTGTCGAAGATGATATTCCGCAGATTCTTGTTCGTGCTGCTGTTTCTGTTGCACCTACTGCAGAGCAGATTCGTTGGGATGGCAGAGATGCCCAGGCACATGCATTGATAGCTTTGTCTGTCAAACGTGCCATTATTCCTCACATTCGCTCTTGCAGAACAGCAAAGGATGCTTGGGATACACTTACCACTTTGTACCAGGCTAGGAATGAGGCTCGTGTTGCTTACCTCCGAAAACAGTTGGAGAGTGAGCACATGAATGAAGGTGATTCGATGGACAGTTTTCTTACAAAGATCAAAGACCTGAAGGAACAATTGATTTCTGTTGATGAGGTTATACCAGATAGCTCACTTGTGCAGACCGTTCTGAATGGCCTTCCTGATTCATATCAGAGTTTTGCCTCTACTCTTCGATTGATGATGAAAGGCAATCCGAATGCCTTGTCATTTGAGGAATTAGTCTCTGTTCTGTTGCAGGAAGATCAGTCCAGGCAGAACAGGTCCATTATGCATGTTGCAGATCAAGCTTTCCTGGCTAGTCAGAAGGGCAAAGGAAAATGGAGCTCTTCTACTAGTAAGCAGAAATCTGCAAATGCTGCACAATCGAAGAACCAAGATAAAGATGAGAAGAAATCAGAAAAGCAGAAATTGTTCTGCAAGTACTGTAAAGGAAATGATCATATTATAAAGAACTGTCCAAAACTGGCTGCTAAAGAGGCAAAGAAGAAAGAGGCTGGAATGGTTGTTGCAGAGGCCTCTACACCAAAAACAGAGTCTGCAAATCTTGTGCAGGAAGAAGAATGGGAGTTTACTACTGTTTGCAGTTTTGACCCATCTTCTCATGATCAGTGCATGTCTGCAGTAGACTTAGATGTTTGGTACTTTGACACTGGGGCAACCAAACATATTACCTCGCAGCGCAGTTTCTTCTCTTCACTCGAGCCTGCCCCTACAGGGAATACTGTCACATGCGCCAATAACTCCTCTTATCCTGTTATGGGAGTTGGTAAGATCATTCTGACTACTGCTGATGGTAGTTCTTTCACTTTGTCAGATGCTTTATTTGTGCCAGGGATCAAAAAGAACCTGTTATCAGTTTCTGCATTAGCCAAGATTGGCTTGGTTGTGAAATTCGTTGATGACAGGTGTACAGTCCATGATCTCTCAAATGGCGATGTGATTATTGCTTCTCGCATTTTATGTCGTGGGCTGTATAAGCTCATAGACTATGAAAAATCTGTGAATGATTCGGCATGTGCAGTTCATGATTCTCAGGCTATGTCAGATGCAAAGCTTTGGCATGCACGTTTTGGTCATCTGAATTTTGCTAGTTTGTTACGCCTGCAGAAATCTGAAATGGTGTCCTCTTTGCCCAAACTTGAGGCACCTGGAAAACATGTTTGTGAAGGCTGTATTTTGGGCAAAATGCAGCGTTCTTCCTTTCCGAAAGTTGGTTCAGTTCGGGCTATGCAGAAATTGCAGCTTGTACATAGTGATGTCTGTGGTCCTATGCAGACACCCTCTTTTGGAAATTACCTTTACTTCGTGACTTTCATTGATGATTTTTCCAGGCATGCATGGGTATATCCACTCAAAGCAAAGTCCGAAGTGTTCATGTGCTTCAAATAGTTTTTGGTTTTGGCTGAAAATGTGTCAGCATGTAAAATAGGCACCCTCCGTTCTGATCGAGGGGGGGAATATATGTCTTCAGATTTTAATGCATTTCTGGCTGAACGTGGGATAAAACACCAGTGTGCAGTGCCGTATACACCTCAACAGAATGGAGTTGCTGAACGAAAGAACAGGTCACTCATGGAGATGGCGAGGTGCATGGTCAAAAGTCAGGCTTTACCACATAGTTTCTAGCTTGAGGCTGTCATGTGTGCAGCATATGTACTGAACAGGTGTCCCACGAAAGCGTTGCAGTCTATCACTCCATATGAGGCTTGGCATGACCGCAAGCCATCTGTTGCTCATCTACGTGTTTTTGGTTGTTTGGCATATGCATTAGTGCCTGAACAACATCGCAGAAAATTGGATGATAAGGGAGTAAAATGTATTTTTGTTGGGTACAGTTCTGAAAGTAAAGGCTATCGTCTGTATCATCCACAGACTAAACGCATTCTGGTTAGCCGTGATGTTGTCTTTGTGGAAGATGCTATTCAGCCATTGCTTTCATGTACTAAGGAGACATCTGTTAGCTCCAAAGACATGTATGATACTTTGATGCCTCTTTTTACAGGTGGACAGGCTAGCGCTGGTCCTAATGAGGCAACTTCTCAGCCTTTGCAGGTTTCATATGATGATGCAGATCATGCCATTTCTGATGCAGATTTACATGATGCACTTGTTGATGAGAGAGCTGATATTGAACAGGCAAAAACTATGCCAAAATGGCTGGTGCAGACTTTGCGTGACAGCAAATTAGATGCACCTTTGTCATATCGTACTCGTTCAGGCTCTCATAGTACCTCCTTTGCATCAGATTGCTATGCTATGGCTGCATCTAGTCTCTGTGATGAGAATGAGCCTGTTTCTTTTGATGAAGCACAAAATTCAGAAAATTGGATGGCTGCTATGCAATCTGAATATGATGCTATAATGAAGAATGGTACATGGTCTTTATGTGACTTGCCTCCTGGCAAGAAGGCCATTGGCACTAAGTGGGTATACAAGCTGAAGCATAAACCTGATGGTACAGTTGACAGGTATAAGGCTAGGCTTGTTGCAAAGGGTTATGCGCAGGAAAGAGGCATTGATTTTGATGAGACCTTTGCACCTACATGCCGTATGACTACTGTTCGGAGCATTTGTGCACTTGCAGCCCATCATGGTTGGAATGTACATCAGTTGGACATTAAAACAGCATTTCTGAATGGTGACTTGCATGAAGAAGTGTATGTTTTTCAGCCCCGTGGCTTTGTGCAGAAAGGGCATGAAAACCAGGTGTGCAGGTTAAAGAAGGCGTTATATGGTTTAAAGCAAGCACCATGTGCTTGGTATGAGAAAATACATGCCTATCTGATTGCACATGGTTTTGAGAACAGTCCAACTGAAAGCACCTTATATGTTAAGCGTGCTAATGATGTGCTTTTGATCATTGTTGTCTATGTAGACGACATGCTGCTCACTGGTCCTCTTGAGAAGCATATTGCTGATTTCAAGGCTGATTTGCATGCCTCATTTGAGATGTCTGATTTGGGGCATTTGCATCATTATTTGGGCATTCAGTTTATGCAAGTTGATGGTGGAATGGCTTTGTGTCAAACGAAATATATTGACACATTATTGCAGCGTTTTGGCCTTGAAGACTGTAAGCCTATTGCCACTCCTATGGAGACAGGTTTACGATTGAGTCTTCATGATGCTGGAGATGCATTTGATGCTGTTCTCTATCAGCGGGCTGTTGGATGCTTGATTTACTTATGCATTACTCGGCCAGATATTCAGTTTGCTGTCTCACAGATGAGCAGGTTTATGCATTGCCCAGGAGTCACGCATTGGAAAGCGATTAAGCGCATCTTTCGCTACTTGAGTGGTACTCGGCTACTTGGGTTGTTTTATCCCAAGGGGGGATCACTACCGCCAAATTTGCATGCTTTTTCTGACTCAGATTGGGCTAGTTGCTATGACACTCGTGTGTCCACCAGTGGTTTTTGTTTCATGCTTGGTAGCTCATGTATATCTTGGTTGAGCAAGAAGCAGCCTACTGTGGCCACTTCCAGTTGTGAGGCTGAGTATAGGGCAGCTTTCACAGCGACTGTTGAGTGTGTGTGGCTCAGACGCCTTATGGCTGATTTGGGTGTTGGCCAGTCTTCTGCCACCACCATCTTCACTGACAGTCAGAGCGCATTGGCAGTTGCGAGGAACCGTGTGTTCCATGCTCGCACTAAGCACATTGAGGTGCATTATCACTATGTTAGGGAGAGGTTCTCTGCTGGGGAGATCAGCTTGGCATATGTGCCCACGCAGGAGAACATTGCAGACCTTTTCACGAAGGCTCTGCCTAGGGAGAAGTTTGAAGCTTTCCGCAAAGCTTTGGGCTTACTTCTTTTTGTGGAGTGATTTCCACATAGCTCGGCACTTCCTTATACATGAGTGCCAGCTCCTTGTTCACCGCATCACTCCCAGGGGGGATTTGTTGATATATTTAGGTAGTGATGTGTGTGAACACTCTAGGACCGTCGGGGCACTTTTTTCCCTCTTTAGGAGGTTTTTTTCCCCCGGCTTGTATATAGGCCTATTGCCCTAATGGGCTACTTATCTTTGTACATTCTCTAGTAATACATTCAGTCTTGTGTGTTGTGCTCCAAGCTTCTTCCTCTTCCTTGTGCTGTTCGCATGCTTCCGCAGACGTCTAACTCCAACAGGTAACGATATCTCAATTTATTCTTTACTTTGCATGGATGGTGGTATTAATAAAAAGCTCGTTAATATTTTACATGACGATGGTAGTTCACATGATTTCATTTCTCATTTATTTGTACAAGAAATTAAATTTAAAAAAATTCCTTCATTGTATAAAGTGAAAGCTACATTTCAAGGTAGTCGTTATAATGTAACATGAAAGGTGCAAGATGTTACGATTAGCATAGGCCGATATGTAGATGCGCGGACATTTTTAATTGCACCTTTGCAATCTTACGATGTTATAATCACTATGCCTTTTCTTCATCATTATAACCCACATATTGACTACCATACACATACCTTTAACTTTGAATTTAAAGGTCAAATCATTACTTTGTCTACACGGCATGATTTCCACCCATTTCCATTGATTACTCATACTCAAGTAAAATGTGCATTTAGGAAAGGATTCAATTCATGCATTGTTTTTTTCAATGTCATAAATGATTATACTCATACAATTCATTGTTGATATATTTAGGTATTGATGTGTGTGAACACACTAGGACCGCCGGGGCACTTTTTTCCCTCTTTAGGAGGTTTTTTTCCTCGGCTTGTATATATGCCTATTTGCCTAACGGGCTACTTATCTTTGTACATTCTAGTGGTAATACATTTAATATTGTGTGTCGAGCTCCAAGCTTCTTCTTCTTCCTTGTGTTGTTCGCAAGCTTCCGTAGACATCTAACTCCAACAATTGGTATCAAAGAGGTCGCCACTTCATCTAGGGTGTCGTCGACACCTCTCCAATTGTAGTCTCAGAATCGCACAAATTTTGGTGAGCATACTCACGTGTTTTTGAGATCAAAACAAATTTTCTTTGTGGTGCCAAAATCGTGATTTGAGCTCGTTTCAACCTTCAAACGCAATATCGCAGTGCTTGTGCAGACTATTTCACCTTTTTGTGCCAAAATTATATACTAGTTTCAGTTCGCCAATATAAGCACCTCGAAGTCTGCTATAGGTCTAGCAGAATTTGTCTAGGCAGTTCTGTTCAACTTTTTGAGATACAGTCAATTTTTTGCATCAAGGTATTTTAGTCACCGACCATGGCTGAAAGCAATGATGTATTCCGTATGTTGGCTGTTGAGGATAAGTTGGATGGTACCAACTACCCGTTCTACATATTCTTGTTCGTGTTGCGGTTTCTGCTGCACCTACTGCATAGCAAATTTTTTGGGATGGTAGAGATGCCTAGGCACATGCATTGATAGCTTTGTCTCTCAAACGTGCCATTATTCCTCACATACGCTCTTGCAGAACAACTAAGGATGCTTGGGATACACTTACCACATTGTACCAAGCTAGGAATGAAGGTGATTCTATGGACAGGTTTCTAACAAAGATCAAAGACTTGAAGGAATAGTTGATTTCTACTGATGAGGTTATACCAGATAGCTCACTTGTGCAGACCCTTTTGAATGGTCTTCCTGATTCATATCAGAATTTTGCTTCTACTCTTTGTTTGATGATGAAAGGCAATCCAAATGCCTTGTCATTTGAGGGGTTAGTCTCTGTTCTGTTGCAGGAACATCAGTCCAGGCAGAACAGGTCCATTATGCGTGTTGTAGATCAAGCTTTCTTGGCTAGTCAGAAGGGCAAAGGAAAATGGAGCTCTTCAATTAGTAAGCAAAAATCTGCTAATTTGGCACAATCGAAGAGAGAAGACAAAGAGGAAAAGAAATCAGAAAAGCAAAAACTGTTTTGCAAGTACTGTAAAGGAAATGATCATATCATAAAGAACTGTCCAAAACTGGCTGCTAAAGAGGCAAAGAAGAAAGAGGTTGGAATGGTTGTTGCAGAGGCCTCTACACCAAAAATAGAGTCTGCTAATCTTGTGTAGGAAGAAGAATGGCATTTACTACTGTTTGCAGTTTTGACCCATCTTCTCATGAGCAGTGCATGTCTGTAGTAGACTCAGATGTTTGGTACTTTGACAGTGGGACGACGAAACATATTACCTCACAGCGTAGTTTCTTCTCTTCACTCGAGCCTTCCCCCACAGGGATTATTATTACATGTGCCAACAACTCCTCTTATCCTGTTACGAGAGTTGGTAAGATCATTTTGACTACTCTTGATGGTAGTTCTTTCACTTTGTCAGATGCTTTGTTTGTGCCAGGGATCAAGGAAAATTTGTTATCAGTTTCTGCATTAGCCAAGATTGGCTTGGTTGTGAAATTTGTTGATGGCAGGTATACCATTCATGATCTGTCAAATGGCGATGTGATTATTGCTTTTGGCATTTTATGTCGTGGGCTGTATAATCTCATAGACTATGAAAGATATGTAAATGATTTGGCATGTGCAGTACATGATTCTCAGGCTATGTCACATGCAAAGCTTTGGCATGCACGCTTTGGTCATCTGAATTTCGCTAGTTTGCTACGCCTGTAGAAATGTGAAATAGTGTCCTCTTTGTCCAAACTTGAGGCACCTCGTAAACATGTATGTGAAGGCTGTATTTTGGGCAAAATGCAGTGTTCTTCCTTTCCAAAAGATGGTTCAATTTGGGCTACTCAGAAATTGCAGCTTGTACATAGTGATGTCTATGGTCCTATGCAGACACCCTCTTTTGGAAATTATCTTTACTTCGTGGCTTTCATCGATGATTTTTCCAAGCATGCATGGGTATATCCATTGAAGGAAAATTATGAAGTGTTCATGTGCTTCAAACAATTTTTTGTTTTGGCTAACAATCTGTCAGCATGTAAAATGGGCACCCTCCGTTCTGATCGGGGGGGGGATATATGTCTTCTGATTTTAATGCATCTCTGGCTGAACGTGGGATAAAACACCAGTGTTCAATGTCCTATAAACCTCAACATAATGGAGTTGCTGAACGAAAGAACAGGTCACTCATGGAGATGGCAAGGTGTATGGTCAAGAGTCAGGCCTTACCACATAGTTTCTGGCTTGAGGTTGTTATGTGTGCAGCATATGTACTTAACACGTGTCCCACTAAAGCATTGCAGTCTATCATTCATATGAGGCTTGGCATGATTGCAAGCCATCTGTTGCTCATCTGCGTGTTTTTTGTTGTTTGGCATATGCATTAGTGCTTGAACAACATGGCAGAAAATTGGATGATAAAGTAGTAAAATGTATTTTTGTTGGGTACAGTTCTGAAAGTAAAGGTTATCGTCTGTATCATCCACAGACTAAACGCATTGTGGTTAGCCGTGATGTGCTTTTTGTGGAAGATGTTATTCAGCCATTGCTTTCATGTACTAAGAAGACATCTGTTAGCTCCAAAGACATCTATGATACTTTGCTGCATCTTTTTATAGGTGGATAGTCTAGTGTTTCTCCTAATGAGGCAACTTCTCAGCCTTTGTAAGTTTCATGTGATGACGTAGATCATTCCATTTCAGATGCAGATTTACATGATGCACTTGTTGATGAGAGAGTTGATATTGAGCAGGCAAAAACCATGCCAAAATGGCTAGTGCAGACTTTGCGTGACAGTAAATTAGATGCATCTTTGTCATATCGTACTTGTTCAGGATCTCATAGTGCCTCTTTTGCATCACATTGCTATGCTATGGCTGCATCTAGTCTCTATGATGAGAATGAGCGTGTTTCATTTGATGAAGCACAAAATTCAGAAAATTGGATGGCTAGTATGCAATATGAATATAATGCTATAATGAAGAATGGTACTTCGTCTTTATGTGACTTGAATCCAGGCAAGAAGGCCATTGGTACTAAGTGGGTTTACAAGCTAAAGCGTAAGCCTGATGGAACAATTGACAGCTATAAGGCTAGGCTTCTTGCAAAGGATTATGCGCACAAAAGAGGCATTGATTTTGATGAAACCTTTGCTCCTACTTGCCAAATGACTACTATTCATAGCATCTGTGCACTTGCAGCTCATCATGGTTGGAATGTACATCAGTTGGAAATTAAAACAACATTTTTGAATGGTGACTTGCATGAAGAAGTGTATGTTTTTCAGCCCCGTAGCTTTATGCAGAAAGGGCATGAAAACCAGGTGTGTAGGTTAAAGAAGGCATTATATGGTTTAAAGCAAGCACCATGTGCTTTGTATGAGAAGATACATGCCTATCTGATTGCACATGGTTTTGAGAGCAATCCAACTGAAAGCACCTTATATGTTAAGCGTGCTAATGATGTACTTTTGATCATTGTGGTTTATGTTGATGACATGCTGCTCACTAGTCCTCATGAGATGCATATTGCTGATTTTAAGGCTGATTTACATGCCTCATTTGAGATGTCCGATTTGGGGCATTTGCATCACTATTTGGGCATTCAGTTTATGCACGTTGATGGTGGAATGGCTTTTGTCAAATGAAATATATTGGCACATTATTGCAGCATTTTGGCCTTGAAGACTGTAAACATATTGCCACTCCTATGGAAACAGGTTTATGACTGAGTCTTCATGATGTTGGAGATGCATTTGATGTTATTCTCTATCAGCAGGCTGCTTGATTTACTTATGCATTACTCAGCTACACATTCAGTTTGCTGTCTCACAGATGAGCAGGTTTATGCATTGCCCAGGAGTCAAGCATTGGCAGGTGGTTAAGTGCATCTTTTGCTACCTGAGTGGTACTCGGCTACTTGGGTTGTTTTATCCCAAGGGGGGATCACTACCACTAGATTTGCATGCTTTTTCTGACTCTGATTGGGCTAGTTGCTATGACACTCATGTGTCCACTAGTGGCTTTTGCTTCATGCTTGGTAGCTCATGTATATCTTGGTTGAGCAAGAATCAGCCTATTGTGGCGATGCTAAGTATAGGGCAACTTTCACAGCGATTGTTGAGTGTGTGTGTGGCTCAGATGCCTTATGGCTGATTTGGGTGTTGGTCAATCTTCTGCCACCACCATCTTCATTGAGAGTCAGAGCGCATTGGCAGTTGCGAGGAACCCAGTGTTCCATGCTCGCACTAAGCACATTGAGGTGCATTATCATTATGTCAGGGAGAGGTTCTCTGCTAGAGAGATCAGCATGGCATATGTGCCCATGCAGGAGAACATTGCAAACCTTTTCACGAAGGCTCTACGTAGGGAGAAGTTTGAAGCTTTCCGCAAAGCTTTGGGCTTACTTCCTTTTGTGGAGTAATTTCCACATAGCTTGGCACTTCCTTATACATGAGTGCCACCTCCTTGTTCACCGCATCACTTCTAGGGGGGGATTTGTTGATATATTTAGGTAGTGATGTGTGTGAACACACTAGGACTGTCGGGGCACTTTTTTCCCTCCTTAGGAGGTTTTTTTCCCCCGGCTTGTATATACGCCTATTGCCCTAATGGGCTACTTATCTTTGTACATTCTAGTGGTAATACATTCAGTAACTGATGCACATAAACCTTTCATGACTACATATAAGGATTGTTTTATGTCTGAGTATCCCTCTAAACTACCACCATCTCGAGGATCCTTTGACCATAGCATAGACTTAGTACCTCATAGTTACCCTCCTCATAAAGCACCTTATAGACATGGCCCACTACACCAAAAGGAAATAGAGAACCAAATAAAAGACCTACTAAAGAAAGTACTTATAAGGCCTAGTTCTTCCCCATTTGGAGCACCAGTTCTCTTAGTACAGAAGAATAATAAAATATCAAATATGCATTGATTATAGAGCCCTTAAGAAGATCACAATAAAGAGTAGATACCCTATTCCTCGAATAGATGATCTTTTAGATAAATTACGAGGAGCTCATTTCTTTAGTGAAATTGATCTAAAATCGGGTTACCATCAAATTCGTATGACACAAAGTCATATTTTTAAGATTGCATTTAGAACTCAAACCGACCATTATGAATTTATGGTAATGCCCTTTGGACTTACTAATGCCCCTGCTACGTTTACACGAATGATGAACAATATTTTTCTTGATTACTTAGCTTTTGTTCTTGTATTCTTTGATGATATACTTGTTTAGAGTAAGAAAGATAGTGAGCATGAGGAGCATCTTAAAACAGTTTTTCTTTTGCTATGAGAGAACACACTTTACGCTAATCTTGAAAATAGTTACTTCTTTCAACATAAGCTAGAATATGTAGGACATATTATTTCAATTGAAGGCATGCATGTGGTTCCGAAAACAATTCAAGTTATAGCAGAATGGCCTACACCACAATCAGTCAATGATGATTGTTCTTTTCTTGGGTTGGCTAGTTTCTATAGGAAATTTGTTCGAAGTTTTTCTTATTTAGCACTACCTCTTACTTTATTATTGAAAAAGAAAAAAAAAATTCATGGGGACTTACCCAACAACAATCCTTTGAAAAAATCAAACATGCACTTTCACATGCACCTATTTTACAGTTACTTGATTTTTCACAACCTGTTCATGTCATTACTGATGATAGTGGTTCAACGATAGGTGATGTTTTAATGCAAAATGATAATCCCATTGCATTTGAGAATTATAGTACATATGATAAGGAATTGTTAGCGGTTAAGCATGCTTTGCGAGTTTGGAAACACTATCTTATGGGCTCTGAGGTCTTAATCAAAACCAATCAACATGCTATTGAGCATTTATTAAATCAGCCCATAATCTTTGATCGGCATCTTAAATGGGCTTCATTCATTCAAAATTTTCAACCCATGATCCAATATCAGCCTGGTAAAGCTAATGTTGTAGCTGATGCTCTTTGCAGTTTTTCCTTCACATTCTAGTTTTTTGCATAATATTTATGCCATCCAAATTCTTTCTTTTTAAGAAATGATTTCCACTTATGCATCTAATTTGTATTTCTCATGTGCATGGAATGACTTCAAAAATTGTGCACCTTTATCTGATGAACAATATACATTTCATCATGGTTTACTTTATTTTCAACATACATTGTGCATAACCAAAGCTTTTAAAGATTTTTTCATCAAAGAAGTGCATTACCATCCTACATGGGTCATAGAGGCATACAAAGCACCATTTCTACTTGCAAATATTTCTTATTTTGGCCACACATGGAAAAAGATATTGCACATTATGTTTCTCAATGCATTGTATGTCAACATGTAAAACGTCATCATGGTAAACCATTTGGATTATTAATGCCACTTCCCATTCTGAACGAACCATGTGGAACAAACTTCTATGGATTTTATCACATGTCTTCCTATCACTTCATCACATAATGATATGATTTGGACAATAGTTGATAGGTTAAGTAAGTATGCATATTTCATTCCTTTTAGAAAAACTTTATCTACACCTCAGGATGCAAAATTATTCATTAAATGCATTTTCCCACATCATGGATTTCCTAAAGTAATGTTATCTCATCATGATGTTAGATTTTGTAATCATTTTTGGGTTGCCTTATTTCAACATTTTGGTTCTAAAATAGATTCTAGCTCTGCATTTCATCCCAAAAGTAATAGACAAAGTGAGGCTATGAACAATACTATTCTTGCTTTATTGCATTGTTATTCATTAGATAATCCCAATAACTGGGATGAAAAGTTGCCATTGCTTCAATTTGCTTACAATAACACCACACACCACTAAATTTTTTACGCTCAAAAGGTTCCCACTCCCATGTCACTCACCCAAACCAACATTCCGATGGCTGATTTTATTGCTGAAGGTCACATTTCTATACTTCATGATGTTTACGAGCACATTAGGAAAAGTCAGGAGCAATACACACATAATATCAAGACAAAAGGATTATCCAAGGAATTCAAGGAAAATGATCTTGTATAGCCGTGTATCATTAAAAGACATCTCAAAAATATTTTGCAGCATCCTAAAATTAAACTTGCACCATGCTATTATGGATTGTTTTGCATTATACAAAAAATTAATGATAATTCATTTAGATTAGATATACCATCTCATTGGAATATACATAACTCTTTTCATATTAGTTTACTTAAACCATTTAAAGGAACTTTACCACTCACTCCACTTCTTGATGATCCTCGTTTGATTGAAGAACAATCTGAAATCTTGGTTCCTCAGAAAATAATTGATCATGATGTCACTACTACACACAAGTACCCAATATCATCAATATTTAGTTAAGTACAAAAATCACTCTATTGAAGAATGTCAATGGATACATAAAACACGATTAACACCCCATTATGACCACTTAATTTTTGCATAAAATACACAAACACATTAATGTAACTCCTCCATGAACATTTCCATGCATGTGTTTTTACATGGAATATGCTTATTTTTGTTTAGTGATGGAACATGTGACAGGTCATCCATGTTTATTTTTATTTTATCAATTGAGGTCAGTTGGTTTTTCATATGAGGGGCATGTTATGAGTTATGGAATGTGTTGAACAAGGAATTGTTGAATTGTTAATTTATTAATGTATTAATATGTTTTGGTGTTTCTGATATAGCAGTTGAAGGTTTGTGAGGGCATGATAGGCATGAAAGGGTGGACATCAATAATCCAATTTATAATTTATATAGTTTGTAAATAAACTCGTGTAGAGGGTTCTATTATTAGAAACAGTTAGTAAAGTAGTGGTTAGAATAAGGGTCATTGTAGTTTGCAATTTTTTATATTAAAAGTAAAGAATTTCTATAAAAGTTACTGACTTTTACTTTCATGCATGCTTTTTGAAGCTGCTCTCATGTAACCACTGTTTTGACATATAACCAAAAGTTCCTATAAATACATGCACTTCGTGGACTGTCAAAAATAGAGTGCATGGGGGGAAATTGCACCCAATACTATGTTATGTCTCGTCTCTTGGCATGTCTATTTTTTCGTGTGTTTTGAGCATTCATAGCCTCTATTTTCACGTGAGATAAGAACCTAATAACATTATAACTAAAGGACAGATCCTGTGGTGGTTAGCTAGATGAAACTTCAACATCCTCAAGTGTAGATTTCCACTAACTTAAATTCTCCATGCACTCATATTAACTTGATCAAGAGAGATAAATGACATTAGAGAGAGATAAGAAGTTAGTTATGAAATTGTAGAATCTTGATGCTACTACACCAACTAATGAAAAATTTCAACTACAATATCTGTATATGATTCAAAGATAGAACATAGGCTGAATCTAAGGGTGCTAGTTACAAAAATTGAGTGAAAATGTGACTAGGAGATATAAATTATGAGTGAATATGTGAGAAAATTCTCATAAAGAGATTTGAAAATGGCATGTGTGCTACTCTCCTCCCATCCTATTTATCCTCTTGCTCCAAGATTAGAAAGCTTCTAAAGTGCTCTAGTGTGACATGTGGCCATCATGCACACCCATCTAAAGTTTAGGTGACCCAACCATCCTTCCAAGCCAATCCATGATGAGGGGTGGCTAGATGACCAAGTATCTCACAAAAGTGGTCAATCCAAGAATCCTATTTCAAATCATCACATTCCCTAAGGCAATCTACAAATAATAACAATCACAAAATTGGTCATATCTGACTCATTTTTACCCATCTTTACGTGCAATAGCTCATTTCAAGACTCTCAATGCGTAATACAATGTACAATCATCAAAAGTGCAAATAAAGAAACTATTGTATAGAGCTCAAAACCCTAAAGGATTACCTTCTTCATTCAGAGTGACCACTTAAACAAGCATTTATTCATGCAAAACAACTTCAAAATATCACAAACATGATAGATAACACATAAATACACAGCAAACAAGTGTTGCACATCCAAAATCAAGCAATACACACTCAAAATGCAAGGAAAAGTAAATTGAAGAGTTTGCAAGACGATATAGAGCTCATCCAAGTACATCAGTATGAGGTTCCTTTTGCTATATCTTTGAAGTTGTCCCTAAGATTTCTTGAGGATACAAAACTTTCACATGTTGTTCTTGATATGGAAAGTTTGTACAATTCTATGTACGGTATTTTCACATGCATTATTGAGCTTGTCCATGTGCTTGGATCTCTTGTGTAACACTTGTTTTTGTTCGATCTCCATTTACGTAGAGCAGGCTGTTAGTCTTGCATTAAGTGCTAGTGATTGGAGCATAAAGATACTTGAATGCCTTTCAGAAAAACCCAATGTGCAAACAAACAATCCAAGATGGATGTAGTAGACAAAAAAAGAACACTAAGTCTTCAAGGTTGATTTGAAATCGAGTGGCTTTAATTTCTACTAGTAAGTTCCAGAACCTTCTTCTGAGGCATACCTCTATCATGTTGGTACTACAAGGAAAGGAAGGTTAACATGAGGCTCCCTTAAAAAAAAATTTGAGAAATGTTTCATGAGTGACATCGTAAGTCTTGATCATCGCATACAAGGTGGAAAATTTTCTAGGACAAGAAAAAAGAGTAATGCCGCATACACAATAAAGCAGATGCTGTGTATAGAACATCTTCAAAACACTGTATATTTGACATTATATAAAATCTTGTATATGTGACCCTCCAATGTGACGCCCCAAAAAGCGTGTTGCAGACTAGAGGCACTTTGTGTGGTGCATGCAAGCTATCTATGCCGCCCAAACCGTAGCGTATCTAATGGTTCCAATAGAACAAGAAAAATCCAATTTCTCCTAGTATTATTCAATCAAAAGCAAGCAGAGGAGAGAGAGAGACAGAGAGAGATGCATATACACATATATATACATACATACATATACATCACACATGCACATGCATATACACACACGTGCACATACGTATAGGCACACTTATGCGCATACATACACATGTATACACACACAAGTACATACACAAATTCATACATACGTACATATATACGTACATAAATACATACACACACACACACACACACATATATATATATATATATATATATATATATATATATATATATATATATATATATATATATATATATATGTGTGTGTGTGTGTGTGCGTGTGTGTATGTATGTATATGTGTGTGTATATATGTATGTATGTGTGTGTATATATATATATATATATATATATATATATATATATATATATATATATATATATATATATATATATATATATATATATATATATATATATATATATATATATATATATATATGTGTGTGTGTGTGTGTGTGTGTGTGTGTGTGTTCTGTGATGTCCTCATCATTGCAAACTAGCAGCTTTACTATGAAAGAGACATCTTTTAAGAGGATAATAATGTCTTCCTCATTGATACAAGGGGTTTTCATGCCTCCTAAGCCCATGAAATAGGCTTCTATTGGCTTAATTTCCATGCTTAATCCTTTACAGCATGAGCACTTAATTGCACTAGTGATAGCTCGAGTATTGATTAGAGCTTTTATAGTCTTATTTGCAGTGTCGTACCCTAGTTGAATCATGATGAATATTCATCTATCTATGATGATAGGATGGGTACTCTTTTTATTGCACATAGCCATGTGATATCTTGGGGCATTGGGATTGATGTCTAGGCCTTGTTGCCTTAACTTATTTCACCTAATGTGCTCTCTAGCCTCTTCTTGTGCTTCTTCTCTAACCCTTAACTATTCTTCCTTTTTATTCTTAGCACTGTTGAGTCTCATTAGCATATCCTCTGTAAGAGGTTCTTGAAAATGTCACCTTCTAGAGTGGTCAATTGAAGTGCACCACGAGTGGAAATTCTATTGATGAACCATTGATCCATATCCTTGTTTTTTCAATTTACGAGCATGCTGCTTTAGTGTATAAACCAACACTAGGTCTCCCTCTTTCAATCCTTTATCCTTGATGTGTGCACTAAAGCATGCCTCTTTTCTTTTCTTTGGAACATAAATGCCTACTCCTGCTCGTAACTTGGTCTCATCTAAATGTTCTAGATCAAATATCTTAGAGGACAAATCGTGTCCATTCCACTCGTGCTCTTGTGCTACTTTTAAAGTTGGGATTAGAAATTCTAATGATAACATGACATTCTGTCCGAAGACCATCTAAAATGGGGTGGCATTGAGTACCATTTTGTAAGCAACTCGGTACGTCCAAAGAACATGATGAAGTTGTTTATCCGAATCAGAGCATTTATAATTTACCAATTTAGTCAATACATTACATAAGATCTTACTCTCAGCTTCTCTGTTAGCTTGCGGATGATAGGGTGAAAACTTCTTATATATCACCAAGAATTCTTGAGGAGGTTTTCAATGACTTTGTTCAAGAATTGTGTACCTCTATCACTTACTAACTCCATTGGTAACCTGTATTTGGTGGACACATTCTCGAATAGGAACTTAGCCATCATTTGAGCATCGTTCTTTGTCATGGATTTTACTTCTACCCACTTTGTAAGGTAATATCTGGCTACAATAATGTACTCTGCATGGGAGTTTCTAGCTGGCAGGTTAATAGGACCTACAAAGTCTATACCCACTTTGAGAGTGCATGTCCTCCCATCATTGGCCTCAAAGGAACTCATCTTTTATGATTCAATATTGTGCACATTGGCATGTGTCACACCTCTTCACATAGGTATGCTCATCCATATGAAGAGTGGGCCACCATATTCCTGAGAATAGAATGGTCTTAATTACTTGATCAAGCTTGAAGTGTCCACCTATAACACCACTATGTGTAGTTTCTAAGATTGTCAAATAGTCTCATTCATGAATGCGTAATCTTAAGTAACCATCTTTGCCTCTTTAGTATAGTTTGTCTCCTATTGAGGCATAGTCTTGAGCTTCTTGCTCCATGGTTTGTTTTCTTGTTATCCCAGTCGTGATGGGTAGTGTTTCGGATCTCATAAATTCTACCAATGGATCACTCCATTCTCGAATTAACAATGTGTGACAAAGGGTAGCATACTCCACTGGGGGTCTCTTCTAACATTGGACAATTCTTAATCCTCTCATGTATTTCTCTATCCATACTAGGCAAATACACACCTAAACATTTCAGATTCTGCAATGTTCGTTGTTTAGAATAGTGATTTCCTAGCAATCCTTCATGGGCTTGTTGCAACCAACTCCTATGTTCATCCTCCTTGACACAACAAGCTAGTACACCCTATGTATCTTGTTTGAACATACTTCTTTCCAAAATTTGATATTTTTGGGATTCTATAATTTTTTCTGTGTTCATTTTCACATTCTTATTTGTGGATCCAAAGGTTAGGATAGATACCAACTTATTTTGCCATTTAGGAACAACTTCTAAATTGAACAGATAAGCAATGGGTAGTTCATCAAACACTCCTTGTAGTGACTCTCTTGAAGTGATCTGAGAAAGATGATCCACCTGAGGTGGGTCGTACCTTTCCTAACAACCACTTCAAATTCATATTCCATATTCCATTAGTAAGAGGAACCATCTTACTAAGTGTCTTGTATTGCAAGGTTTATTGACCAAATATAATAAAGCTTCATGATTATTGAAAAAAATGAACTTGTTGGCCAATAGATAGTTTCTAAACTTCTTCACGGCATATACCATGCCTAAGCCTTCTCTTTTTGTTATTGCATAAGTTTTGTTCAGTTGTGTTTAGGTGTGTGCTAGGATATGCTATAGAAAAATCTAGATTTCCTTCACCTGTGGGTTGTGCTAGCACATATACTATTGCATAATTGGATGCATCTACATGGACATGGAATGCTTTATTCCGATCAAGAGTGATCATTATTGTTGATGTGCACAAATGTCTCTTCAGCTCATTGAAAGAATTTTTGCATTGATCATTCCCCTCAAAATTTATCAATAGAGCATAAAGAGGTTTAGTTATGATCGCATACATGTGGATAAACCTATGGTAATATCCACAATGGCCCATAAATACTTGTACCTCTTTAAAATTCCTTGGCCTCTACAGCTCCACTATGGCTCTTACTTTGTCCTCATTTGTTGACATTCCATTCCTAGAAACAATATGACCTAAGATCTTACCTTGATGTACCATGAACACACACTTTTCTAGATTCAAACAAACTTGATATTCTCTACACTTGTTGAAGATCTATCTAAGCTCTAGGATGTGGTGTCTTGTTTCTTGGGAATGAGCACATAAACTGTCCACATATACTTCTAAGCTCTTTTGCAAGAACTCTTCGAAGACATGAGACATGAGCCTTTGGAACATTGCAAGTGCATTGGTGAGCCCAAATGGCATCACACAAAATGCAAAGATTCCCCATTCTATGGTGAAGGCTATTTTGGGTTGATCTTCTGGGCAATGCTCCTTGGTTGTAACCTGAAAATCCATCAAGGAAGCTCTAAACTTCCTTGCTTGCAACATGTTGTGCAGGTAATCGCAATCCGGGTGGATCGGGTCCGGTCATGGCATACACAGGGTGTATGAAGCTAATGAATGTTGAAAGGTTTAAGGACATGAAAGTGAAATTAATGTTGAGTATGGAGAAGAGAGAGATGTTGAAATGATTATGGGAATGGGAATGTAGGAGTGCAAGTTAGATTTATGAACATGACTGATAAGAATGAAATAGAACCATACACATGAATCAAATTTGGAAGGAAGAATGGTCCATTGAAGGAGCTTCTTAAACATTCCTAATTCTAATCCATATGCATAGTCTTCTTTGGATGATATGTATGCATGACGAGAATAGATGGAATCCTTAAACATAAATCAGTTTCGAAAGGAAGAATGGTCCAATATTGGAGCTTCTTATACACTTTCAGAAACTAATCAATATGTATGGGTATGTATGGATTATATGCATGCAAGTGAATTATGATGATAGAGTTTACTCACAAGCTCAATGAAACATCCTCACTAGTTCAACGCAATACTGCGGAGCCTTCTCACACATAGAAGAAAATAGAAGACATGTAAAAATACTTAAGAGACTGAGAGACAAGAGACAAGAGACACGTGAAAAGTGATATGAATTAAAAGGATTTGAATTAAGATACATGTATAAGATCATCATGATACGTCAAGCTAAGCAGTCTACTGATCAAAGGCGGTTTCGACCTTCAAACCATGACAGTTCAACCGAATGTCACACGTAAGAAGATGAGTTCCACTTCATTGACCCTATGTATGTCTAAGCTTGTAACATCTAACTAAAGAAGTCTAAGACTCATTAAAACCAGCTCTAACTCACTCACACGCTCCACCGAGGGTGAGTCAAGATAGAGATGCTGGTTTCAAGAGCCTATCCTAGAATGGAGTTCTAACTTAAATTTGAAACTAGGTACTATACTCATACTAGCCCACCTTGGATCCTCACTCGCTCAACCGAGGGTGATCATCTCAAGGAAACCTTAAGCTAGCAAGAGCCATATGGATGCCTAACAATGATGCTCTAGGAGTTTGGAGGGGGGTTTATATAGTTTTTTGAATGAATTTGCGCCCTTGGATCTAGAGAAATCAACTCTCAACTCTAGGATCACTACTTTCGATTACAACCAGTTGATTAATCAAATCAATGGCTTGGAATTGTTCTTTTTATAAAATATAGTGTAAAGGAGTGAAATTTAGGCGCCTTCATTCTCCATTATTGGATCTGGGAATGATCTGGACCGTCGGATCAGTGCTGACATCAATTCGGATAAGATAAGCCACTATTTTTGGAGAAACTTTGCATTATTGATCTTTAACTGTCAAAAAAGTCTTCTTTGATGAAAAAACTTGTGGATCCTCCTTCCTTTATGCTTTAGTGCATCTCCACCCTTGAATATGAGCTCATCTTGACCGTACAACATGGTTCAATCATATTTTGCCATGTGGTAGTCCTTCAAGCCTTCAATTTTCTTATTCTAGAAAACTGCGGTGACCTTGAAAACTGGATCTTGTGCTCCTTAACCCTTCAAATATCCTTTGATGAAGATAAGAGTTTGTAGGACTATGTTTTGAAAGGCCTCCTTTAGGAATATGCAAAAAAAACTCCCATCTGAATCTTCCTTGTACAAGTTTGACTACATTTGGAAGCTTGCAAGGTGGCATTAAGGTGTCTAGGAAGCTCTGACAACCTTGAAACTTTGTACAAATATGTAACCACATATGGTCTTTATACATGCCAAACCATATGGCTAACAAAAATTCCTATACAAAATTTTGTAGGGTCTAAGTGGAAAAATTACATTTTTTACAAAATGCACATGGCATATCAATGTGCTAGAAAATCCATTTTCATGTGAAATTCGGACTATAGACTGCCTTTGATAGGCTTTACAAGTATATGAATTTTCATGTGATTTGGAGACATTGAAATTTTTGCCCTAATTTCCAAAGTTTGACCAACTTTGACTGCTACCCTCGATTTGCTCGATTTCTTCCAAAGTTTGCATGTGAACTCCCTTTGACATCCTTGATGCATCTTGGACTTCTCAAGGAACTCTGACTACCTTCACCGAATGTGTTTCCTGTAGGCCTTAATGAGTGAGAGAGGAGAGAAAATCTCGACGACATTCGCCCCCACTAAACCTGCGATTCCTCCGGAAGCGCCACTCTAGTATCTGTAAAAAACAATATATTCCAGGCATCAAAATATTTTATAGGCAACATACATGGAAGGAAAAATTGATCATATGCATGAATGAGTAGGCAACGTGACATGAAACAAAATTTGCATGAAAGAAAGAATTGAAACACGCAACATGAATATGCATGAACAAATAGGCAACATATATGCAAATGAACAAGCAACATTGACAACAAGAAAGAAAACAAACAAGCATCAATATGAAGTGGAAATGGATGTATTGAGTCGTTCTAAGCATCAGTTCCTCTCATCTTGAAGAAGCAATCTGTACCTTTTTTATAAAGCAATCTACCTTAAATACGATTATAAACAAAGATTTAGGATTTTCAAGAGACATCTTTCATCTTTAGCTTATTTTAGATTAACTCCTTTCCTACATAAATATGAATATGCTCTTTCTCTAATAACATGCAAGGAAATCTAACTAAACTCCAAACTCCACTAATGCATAAATCTGCCTATATAGCCCGTGATTTATTCTACTATGCCTCTTTCTCCTCCTTTGGCTTGCTCTTTTTTTCTTTTTTTTTTCTGATGATGATGATGATGATTCGGCAACTTTATGGTTACAATCACTTTTTTGGGGTGGAAGAAAGTGTAAACTTCCTGGTAACATGTAGCATTTTTTTTTTTGATGAAGGGGAAAAATTAAACCCCGATACAAGGTACAACCATTTTTTATGATGGAGAACAGTAGTTTAAACTCCGATACAAGTGCTCTGAGATGGACTAAGGATGTAGAAACATGCAATAGCAAGAGCTAGGATTTCAACAATTATGCTTTTGATACAAGATACATATCCATGTTTATATATGAAATTCATGTTACCAAAATAAACCTCTAAATCTACATGCCCTATCTTTCCACAATTCTAGATTATAATCAATTTCTTAGTAGATAAGTTACTACTTAAGATACAATTTTACACAAGTAGAGAAATCATCATTTGCCTTTTTTTTTTTTGACTCAAGTGATGTGGATATGCAATGCAATGCAAAGACTGAAAACAAACATGCATGAAACAAGAACGGAAAAAAAAAAGAATGAAAAAAACAAAGCAACATGAACTTGAAAAATTAATGATATTTTTATATATTTTTATTATTTTTATTTTTTTTTATTTTACTACTTTTTTTTTTATAACATGGATACTCTTGTTTATGAATCGGCCTCATTGTTGTCATCTTTCTCAATGTCATCATCCAAAATGTACTCGTCATTATCACGTTTCTTGAATAGCTTTATCCTTTTACCTGCAATCAAAGTTTTTAGTGCAACACCATTTAATTCACAAAGAGCATACGTACCATTGTTGTTGACTTTTGATACAATGTATGGCCCAAACCACTGTTGAGTGAGCTTTTTGCATGCATCATATTGAGAGTCAAATGTACTATCATAAATGAGCACCCAATCTCCTACTTCAATTGGCTTAGGATGCAATCGATGAGTTTTATCAAAATAATGCTTGTTCTTCATTCTAGATTCTCTTAATTCTTCAACGGCATCATCAAGTCTTAATTCACCTTGTTCTAACTGTTTAATGCACAAACTCAAAAAATCATCAGTAGACATGTTTTCAGACCAAGGCAAATTTGACCATGCAGAATTATGAGACTGAATTGGAAACAATGGCTTTAGATATGGCTTTCACAATAGGTGGATGCCCTCTCTCTATTTTACCATTGGCCTCTGGATTATATGCAGTAGTGAGAGACAAACGAATACCGTGAGGCTCAAAGAACTCTTTAGCTTCTCTCGCATTTAACTCTCCATGATCGGCAACTACTTTCTCTATGTACCCAAAGCGACTTATGACATCTTCAAGCAAGAATTTGCAAACATTGTAAGTGGTCTTAGATCTTAGTGCACGTCCCTCTACATGATTAGTTAAGTCTTCTCTTGCAAGTACAATGTAACGCATTTTGTCAATACCTTTAGGCATAGTTACAAGATCTACTACCCACTTTTAGTGAATACAAGGTGGATAAGTAGGATGCAACGGATCTCTATGTTTGACTGATGAATGAAGTTGACAAGTAGAACATGTAGAAACATAGCTACTAATGTCAACATACATCCTAGGCCAATAATAGGTACTTCTCATTTTTTCATATGTTCCAAAAAATCCTTTATGACCTGCCCATAATGGCTCATGCATTTCCTTCATTAATTGCGATTGAAGCCCTCGTTTTCCTAGGACTCATTGTGGATTCTTAACCTTACCCTTAGCATGTCTTCGAAGATAACTATTACATAGGAAAAAGTTATAAGCTCATTTCCTAATGTTACGGAATCTATTCATAATCCAGGTAGGTAATGGTTGTAGTGTACTTAGATACTTTCCTATGTCTCTCCATTCATTTTCATACTCAGACTCATGAAATTTCTCATACTCATATATATGTGGAACATAGTCAACTAAATTCACATTCTTTATTAGATGACTTTCAAGATCATCATCAAATCTAGCTCTCGATAACATATCGGCAACTGAGTTTGACTTACCTGAAATATGAACTAACTCTTACGCATAGCTTGAGTGTGTTTGTCAGTCCAAATAAATTTTCGTTTCTTCCTCAACAAGTCATAGAGATAATCAGCAACATGAGCAAAGTGTGGGATCCAAATAACATAAAAGATGCAAGCACCAAGAAATCTACGTACCTCACTCACGTTTTACATGTTTCAGAAATCTTGCTAATGGCATCAACTTTTTGTGGGTATGGCTTTCGACCATAATGGCCACATAAATGTCCAACAATAAGAACCTCGTTAACACCAAAAATAGATTTTTCTATGGAAAATGTGAGACCTACCTCTTCAAATAGTTGAAATATTCTTTCACAATCAGAGATATGGTCAAGAACAAATTTACAACATCCAGATGAATCTAAAGTAATGTCCTTTACACGTTCCTCACTCCCTTTAATTGGAATATCATCAATGAATGGCATAGTTATATGAGGGATAAAATCATGTAAGACCATATTCATAGCACTCATCATATGAGCCACAGAATTAGTCGCTCCTTGAGGTAAGGTACACATTCGCACTAAGGCTAAAGGAGTTTTCATTGTGGTTATGTCATGACTATCAATTGCTAATTGGAATTGGTCATATCCAGAATATAAATCACCCATTGAATAGATAGAATGTCCTGAAAAGGATTCAGCAAACTCATCTACAATGGGTCATTTTCCTACATTCCTTATGGTGACTTTATTGACGGGTTGGAGATCTTGAATAAAACGTAGTTTCCCATTCTTTTTAGGCACAGTGAACCATCGATTTGAGTAAGGTGCAAAAGATGGCTCTAAAATTCTCATGTTTATCTTCTCCTTAAGTAGTTTCATTAGCTCAGGTAAGTGAGCCTTTGGAACTGGTATAGGGCGAAGATTCCATGGAATATGTGGAATAGTAAAGATTATCATGGGTGCAACTAGCTTAGGATCTACACAACCAATCTCATGAGGATACATAGTAAAGGATTTTCTATGACTCCGTATAACTCTCTCAAATTTATCTCTCTCTGCTGGTAAAAGAAAGTCATTATCTCTACCAATTTTCACCTGTTTGATTGTCTCATCTATGAATGTATGTCCTATGTTTTTCTTATCCCGAAGAATTGGATCATTTTTCACATCAATAATTTTTTCATTACTTCCTTGAGGTAATGGTTGAGCTATGGGTTTGATTTTTTTGTCTATAGTTTTGTACTTTGTTTCAACTAAGGCATCATGTGTTTGGTTAAATTTTGAGCACTTGTCAACATTGAGAGCATATTCCTGGATTAGAGCATACTCATCAAGGGAAGAAAGAAGAATATTATGGGAATTAGAATTTTGTTGAAGACATAACTCTAACTCCTCAAGAGTAGAGAAACAATGAGATGTTTCAATCACATGCTCAATGTTCTCATCATGTTCCATGATTTTGTTGTTTTTATAATTTTTTTAGGTTTTTTGGATAAAAGACTTGGACAATTGACTCTTATGAAGAAAATCTAATCTAGAATGTGGAAAACAAAGTGACAAACTATTGTACATGTTGGTTGGATGCGAGATGTCAAACCAATATCCATTGTTGTCCCGCTCAACAATGGATTCTACCCGAAATTTTGATCATATGTAGCTCCAAACATGAATCGACGTGCACAATCACTACAAGCATGCTCATGACTCTGAGTAACAATAGGTTTCTTTCTAATTGACAATCGATTCCTAGGATGATTCACTCCTACCGTCATGACTTGAAGTGATTGCATTCCATCCTTAGACTTAAATCTAGCATAGGTAGACCCATCATCCATGGCTTTAGTTTCCATATGACTCTCACAAATAAAGGCTTGACCTAAGAGAACTTCATAGGAACAATTATCTTGAATAAAAAAGTGAAACTCTTCTGTGATTCCTCCTATGGATATGGGCACACTAGCACAAGCTCCATACAGGGTACCTACACCATTATCTGCAGTTCTCATACGCCATCCATAATCTTTATCTATGGGCCATCGAAACTTATCATAGACTTCTCTTGAAATCACATTGATTTCGGAGCCGGAATCTACTAATGCATTTACAGTGATAGCGTTCTTATCATTTCCTATTTTAACATGCATCTATGATGTACCTCTAGACCAAAATTTTCTTTTAAAGTGACTTTGAGGATTGTTTTCATGATTTTCATGGTTAGGTTGAATAGGTCCTAAGAAATTTTTATTAACATTTACTTCATCATCATCAAAGTCCTCTTCATCAAATTCATCAAAGCTTAAGGCTTCATTCATAGCTTGATCTTGATCTAGAGAATCTTGCATCTCAGTATCTAGATTAAGCGGAAACCTCTTCCTTTTAATTAGGCCGATAAAGTTATCTTTAAAAACAGGCTTTGCAATAGAGAAAACTTGTTCTAAACACATAGTCACTTGACTCTTAAGCAAAATATCATCTAAAATCTTCATACGATCTATTTTTCTCTCAATTTCTGAAATCAAAATGGCTTTGGGTTTTCTCTTTGGTTTCTTTTGTTTTTGCTCAGGATATTGTTTTTGTTCATGTTCTCGTGTTTGTTCTTCAGTTTGTTTTGATTGTTCTTGTTTATCTAAAGGCTGTGGTTATGTTTTTCTTTGCGTTGCCTTCTTCCCTTTTTGTTTCTCCTCTTGTTTTTTTTCATTGGGTTGTGATTCTTGTTTTTTATCTTTGGATTGTGATGTTTCTCCTTGTTCTATGATTTTTTCTATTCCCTCTGAGGTTTGTTTTCGAGTCACTCTTCTTTCACTAGGCTCAACTTCATCTCTTTTTCGTTTTTCTTCTACATTGGATATATGAGAAATAAGAGATTGATCTTCTATCGGTGATTTCCAAGCCGTTATTCTCCTAATCTCATCTCGTGCTCTTACTAAAGCCTCTATGGAAAAATCACCTTCCTTTGTCGGTTTACTTGATTCTACTTGTTGCTCATCAAGAGCTTCTAGTTTCACTTCTCTAGTTCCTACATCTGTTATGGTTATATTTTCATAGTGTTTTTTCATTCCTCCCTTACCATAATTTCCTTGCAAAGGTATCCTAGATCGATAGTCACAGATTTTCTTGTCTATGTCTATTACTAGTCGTTGCTCCTTAGCAGCCTTCAATAGTTCACAATCTCTCAAAAAGTGCTCTAATGAATCACACCAAGGACACCTACGAGGGCCACACACAAAACCATTTTGATTTTGAGGATTTTGATTAACTTGTGGTGGGAAATTTTGAAATTGAGGATTTTGTTGATAAGGTATTGCTTGAACAGGATAATTAGGATTTTGAAAAGGCAATTGATGTATTTGAGGAGCTTGGGGAGCAACATGTGGTACTTGAGGTGCAAGAGGAGCTTCCATATTATACGGTTGATGATTCTGAAAATTTTGATTTTGAGGATTTTGAAAAGCTATTTGAGAAGCTTGAGGATACATGTTTTGATACATTTGAGGATTTTGCACATGAGGATGAGGATTTTGCATTGAAGGATATGCATTGGAGGAACTTGATATGCTTGAGTAGGAGCTACTTGTGGATTTTGATTGGTAGCTATAACATGTTGATTAGGCTCTTGAAAAGACATTGGGCTCATTTGATTTTGGAAAGTTTTGGTGTAATTAGATTGTAAAGCATCTATAGTCTTGGCCAAATTGGATTGTGTAGCAATAAGACTTTCCATTTGCTTAGTGAGAATTTCCACTTGAGATTGTTCAACTACACTTTTGTTTGGCTCTACTTTAAAACCTTGAGTAGGCTCCATCATTTGAGGAATAGGAGTAGAGTCAAAAATCATAGCATGGGATTGTTCTCTAACTTGCTCCTTAGTTTGTGGAAGGCTAGCTTGAGGAATACTAGTTTGCTCATAAAGCATGGATTGTCTTTGATGTCTATGGGCTACAGCCTCTACTACTTTTCGCACTTTTTGCCAATTGTCAGTAAGACCATAGCGCTTATCCGATTCTTCTAATCGCCGTTCAACTTTCCTATGAGTTTCAGGATGAAGAAGCTTAAGAAAATTGATCACAAGATCAGGTTCCAAAGTTATCTTATCCTCATCAGGAAGTTGTTCATAGCAACTAATATACTCATTTTGTAAGTGAGTAATAGAGCTACTAAGCTTTGGTGAATTGACCCATCGTAAGAATCCATCCCGATTATGTTGGCTATAATCTTCAAGATAGAGTTCTTTGAGCATCTCCTTTCTAAAATCACTCCAAGGAAGTCTATCATATTGAGTGACATGGTTTATGATAGAGTTATCAAAAATTCGTTCAAAGAATGATATCAAAAGATCTTCAAGAAGACCAAATCTAAGTAGCTTGTGATGTTGATGCCATTGAATTTTCCCTTCTCTCTCAACATAGAAGAGACTTTTCTTTGGCCTTGTTTCTCAACAATAAGGGATTTGAATCCTTCCTCCATCTTATGTGAATAAGCAAGTGATGCACGATGCTCTAGATCTCTCACAAATGCGTTTACTTCACGACGAAGATGTGCACGATACTGTGAGAAATCCAGTGCAATACTCAAGACTGATGATGATGATATGATGAGGATGAAAAATATGAAACAAAGGATATGGATCACAACCTCCCAATAAGATTAGAAGCAAATGCCACGTAGCGTTTAACGTCGGGTTCAAATGTGGAGGTGATCGCAATTCGGGTGGATCTGGTCCGGTCGTGGCACACACAGGGTGTATGAAGCTAATGAATGTTGGAAGGTTTAAGGACATGAAAGTGAAATTAATGTTGAGTATGGAGAAGAGAGAGATGTTGAAATGATTATGGGAATGGGAATGTAGGAGTGCAAGTTAGATTTATGAACATGACTGATAAGAATGAAAGAGAACCATACACACGAATCAAATTTGGAAGGAAGAATGGTCCATTGAAGGAGCTTCTTAAACACTTCCTAATTCTAATCCATATGCATAGTCTTCTTTGGATGATATGTATGCATGACAAGAATAGATGGAATCCTTACACATAAATCAGTTTCGAAAGGAAGAATGGTCCAATATTGGAGCTTCTTATATACTTTTAGAAACTAATCAATATGTATGGGTATGTATGGATTATATGCATGCAAATGAATTATGATGATAGAGTTTACTCACAAGCTCAATGAAACATCCTCACTGGTTCAACGCAATACTGCGGAGCCTTCTCACACATAGAAGAAAATAGAAGACATGTAAAAATACTTAAGAGACTGAGAGACAAGAGACAATAGACAAGAGACAAGTGATAAGTGACATGAATTAAAAGGATTTGAATTAAGATACATGTATAAGATCATTGTGATATGTCAAGCTAAGCAATCTACTGATCAAAGGCGGTTCCGACCTTCAAACCATGACAGTTCAACCGAATGTCACATGTAAGAAGATGAGTTTCACTTCATTGACCCTATGTATGTCTAGGGTCGTAACGTCTAACTAAAGAAGTCTAAGACTCATTAAAACCAGCTCTAACTCACTCACATGCTCCACCGAGGGTGAGTCAAGATAGAGATGCTGGTTTCAAGAGCCTATCCTACATTGGAGTTCTAACTTAAATTTGAAACTAGGTACTATACTCATACTAGCCCACCTTGGATCCTCACTCGCTCAACCGAGGGTGATCGTCTCAAGGAAACCTTAAGCTAGCAAGAGCCCTATGGATGCCTAACAATGATGCTCTAGGAGTTTGGAGGGGGGTTTATATAGTTTTTTGAATGAATTTGCGCCCTTGGATCTAGAGAAATCAATTCTTAAAATATAGTGTAAAGGAGTGAAATTTAGGTGCCTTCATTCTCCATTATTGGATCTGGGAATGATCTGGACCGTCGGATCAGTGCTGACATCAATTCGGATAAGATAAGCCACTATTTTTGGAGAAACTTTGCATTATTGATCTTTAACTGTCAAAAAAGTCTTCTTTGATGAAAAAACTTGTGGATCCTCCTTCCTTTATGCTTTAGTGCATCTCCACCCTTGAATATGAGCTCATCTTGACCGTACAACATGGTTCAATCATATTTTGCCATGTGGTAGTCCTTCAAGCCTTCAATTTTCTTATTCTAGAAAACTGCGGTGACCTTGAAAACTGGATCTTGTGCTCCTTAACCCTTCAAATATCCTTTGATGAAGATAAGAGTTTGTAGGACTATGTTTTGAAAGGCCTCCTTTAGGAATATGCAAAAAAAACTCCCATCTGAATCTTCCTTGTACAAGTTTGACTACATTTGGAAGCTTGCAAGGTGGCATTAAGGTGTCTAGGAAGCTCTGATAGCCTTGAAACTTTGTACAAGTATGTAGCCACATATGGTCTTTATACATGCGAAACCATATGGCTAACAAAAATTCCTATATAAAATTTTGTAGGGTCTAAGTGGAAAAATTACATTTTTTACAAAATGCACATGGCATATCAATGTGCTAGAAAATCCATTTTCTTGTGAAATTCGGGCTATAGACTGCCTTTGATATGCTTTACAAGTATATGAATTTTCATGTGATTTGGAGACAGTAAAATTTTTACCCTAATTTCCAAAGTTTGACCAACTTTGATTACTACCCTGGATTTGCTCGATTTCTTCCAAAGTTTGCATGTGAACTCCCTTTGACATCCTTGATGCATCTTGGACTTCTCAGGGAATTCTAGCTACCTTCACCGAATGTGTTTCCTGTAGGCCTTAATGAGTGAGAGAGGAGAGAAAATCTCGACGACAATGCTCCAATAAATGTTCGATGATTGGAAGTGGATAGCTATCTCTGGTCATAGGCATTAAAATTTTTAAGGTTAATACACACCCACAATTTTTTGTTCTTCTTTGTCACTACTATGATGGGAGACACCCATTTAGTATGCTCACTCTCATAGATGAATCCGACTTCAATCAATCTATCAATTTCTTCTTTTTTTCTTTGTTGCATAAGTGTCATTATATGTGTAGGGGTTCAGTTTGGTGGGCTTGTCATTAGCCATCATGGGGATCGTATGAGAGCATATTTCTAGATCTACCCCTTGAGGTCTCTATAGGTCCACATAAACACATCCCTATATTCCCTTAATAAAGATACAAGCTCTACTTCTTCTTCTTCTTCTTCACTTAGGTCTTCCCCTATGTACGTACATGACTCTTTGTTCTCTTCAATCGTTACTACAATCTTTTTGGTTTTTTCTTTATTATCGTGTGCGTTAAACTTCATATTTCTTGAAATTCTCTGGTACTTCGAACAATGATTCCTCTTCTGCTTGTTTAATTGCTTTTCTTTTCTTTTTCTTTTTACTACCTTTACTTTCCTCCCTTGAATTTATAGCTTTAATTCTTGTGAGAGGTTCTTCTTCTTTTGGGTAAATACTCTTAAATTTTCTAGATAGTGCTTCTATGAGTCAAAGCAACTATCCATCACAATGGAATTGCCATCCTCTTCTTCTTCTATGACCTCATTAGAGTCACACTGTTCTAGCAAGGGTTCACACATTAACAAAGACATATCATAACCCTAGTCATCACAATGAGGTGTCCACTATTCTTCATTGACAACACGGCAGATAGTATAGCAGATCGGTGCACACTGAGGATTGAGAGTGAGAGAGAGATTCACCGCTTCACAAAGCGATGGTGGCTATGGCATAAGCGAGACAATTGGGGAGAGAGAGATGGGGGATGTCAATGTAGCACAGAGAAGAGAAAGCCGGTGTAGGAGAGAGAAGAGAAAAGACGGTGGAAATAAAGAGAAGAGAGAAATATTCAAAAGAAGAAAAGGATTTGAAAAGATGGACTTATATGAGCTACATTCATTCAGTAGAGTTTGCGCATGGAGTTCTCAATTCCAAGAGATTCCTAAGGAGTGAATGTAAAGTTCTAAAAATTATTCATGAATGAAAAGCGTTCCAGGAAGTATTTTCGTCTTATTATACTATGCGAAGGTTATTGTTATAGAAGAAAGGCATGAAAGAAAATTTTGTAATCATATGAAAAGAACAAATGTGGATAGTGATGTTCGCTTAAGAACCAAAAATGGGAAGAATATATGCTTGATACATTAAAAAACGATGGGATGTGAATGGGCATATAGTGAGAAGAATGGATAGCTCTGGGAGCCTTACCTCAAACTCCACACACAAACTTTTGAATGATGTGTTTTATATTTTAGTTTATAGTTTTGAGTTTATCTCGAGGATGAGAAGTTGAGAACATGTGAAGTGCTGGCTTTGTATTTTTTAAGGGTGAAGGGAGTAGATCCAGTAGAGTAGCAAAAGAAAGCAATATCACATGAAACAATGGAGAGGGGAGTTAGAGAGAGATAGAGGAACCTGATTTGTAATCCTTGGTCAAACATTTGTCCAATAGAAACCAGATTCTTTATTATATTTGAAACATGCAGCACATTAACAAGATGTTTTACCTTTTCATCCTCCATAGACAGTGCTATGTTTCCTATGTGCTTGATAGGGTGTGATGTGTCATCACATATTTTAACATATCCAAGAATTGGCAATTTCCACAAACTACTAAACCATTCCGCATGACTGATCATGTGATTTGAAGCACTTGAATCAACATGCCAGACATTTCCATTCAAAGATAAAGAAAAATCAAGTCAATCAAGCTTAAACAATCACATAAAAGTACTCAAATTCTAGAATAGGTTTTGGCCTAGGTAGTTGATCGAAGAGAGCTTTTAGATCGACCTCCACCTCCTACCTCGCGACCCACCGAGTTTCTTCTCTGAGTTCTACTCTGAGTTAAGAGAAATAATTGAGCCACTTGATCTAGATATCATTCTATGCTCTAGGACTAGCTAGAAAGAGAGATGGAGGAAGTATTTAAAGAATTGGTGATAGAGAAACATGGGGCTCGAGTAGTTCAAGCTATCTTGAGAGAAAAAGGGAAATTTAGAGGATAAAATGTGATTGAATATTTGGACATGTTTGAGGACCAAGCTCAGATCCATGGGCTATGCAAAGAAATGTTTACCCATTGATTCACTCGAGTAGTCTCAAGATCGATCTTAGCATCCATATCAGTTCACATAGGAAAGACATGGCCTGAATTTAGAAAGGAACTACATGAGTTATTCTATTTAGAGGATTTCTCTCAGCATAATAGAGATGGTTTCCTATAGTTGGTTCATTCCCCAAAACCCACTGCATCCCTTACACACGTCTTCAATGAGTTTCTGAGGAGGTACACCTAGCTTCCTCAAGTTGACTTGGACTCATTAAAGCTTGATTTTTAGTAATTTCCTTTCTCAAAATTTTAATTCTTGAGGACAGGGCTAAGGTTGAGAGGAGGATTGAAGACCTTGGAAAAAGTTTTGGATTAATTGAAGATTGGGCTACAACAAGGAAAGAAGTAGAAGTAGTTGCCCAGATAAGGCAATGACAGGCTATGTTATACAATACACGGGCACAGACACCTCCACTACCACCTAGGGATGCACCTTTTCTAGTAATCCCAAATGTGTCTGTGGCATCAACTCCTGCTAATGTTGCATCCACATCGCACACAATAGTGGAGTTGTAGTTGCAGATCCTTAGCAAGAAAATAGAGGACATTATGACAATGCATGCATCTATGTCTAAAGAGATGGCCAGTATACATAACAATGCTTATCCTCTAGGGTAACAAGACCCCACTCCTCAGGCTAGCAATGCTGATGTTGGGAAATGCCATGCCTATACCAAACATGTAGCGATACGCAATTCCTCAAGCCGCACCTCTACTATAGCCCGTTGCTTAGTAGATCCCTGCACCACCAATTCAGCCCACATATCAGAGGAATATCATGCCATTCGAGAGAGAGGAAGTGGGGGGTTTGAAGGGGCAAAAGATGTGTTTGGTGTTATGCACAGGAACATTTTTCCTATGCATGTGAAGAGTTGAAGCAAGCAAAGGAACACTAATTAATGATTGACATACATAAGAAACTTTGCGACTTCAAGACTCGGCTTCCTCTCCCTGTGAATTGGGGGAAGAAAGGAATGAAGAAGCTTTATGAGAATCTATCAACTACTAATGCTAACACATTCACAACACAAATAGAGCTGCTAGAAGAAGTATATGAAGAAGAAATATAAACTTAATCACAAATAAATTACTCTATAGAAGCCTTAGTGAGAGCTAGGGACGCGATCATGTAGAAGACTTCCTAGAAGTCTCCTATAGATCAGGTCTCTATCTACTCGCACATAGACAATGTAGAGGAAAAGAGAGAAAGAGATAAAAATCAAGATGAGGTCGAGCCAGAGAGAAGAGTGACGAGAAAAACAAAGTAAGGAAGCTGAGGAAAAAGCTAAGGAACCTGAAAAGAAAGTTCAATTGAAAGAGCATGTTGCTTCTCAGGGAGAGGCAAAGAGAAAGGAAATAAGAGAAGGAAAGAGGCCAGCTGGACCAATGAAATTCAAGAACCAAATAAAGAGAAGGAAAAGGAACAAGAACCTACTCAAAAGAATCAAGATACTCAAGAAAATGTTCAAGAAAAAGATAAAGAGAAGAAGAAGAAGAAAAAAAAAAGAAGAAGAAGAAAACATGGAAGGTTGTATTGATTTCTTAGCTTGAGAAGAAGAATGAAGCCAAGGAGATATTAAATGATATTTTATTAAAGATCCAAGTGACCATGTCCTTGGAACAGGTTTTCTCCATAGCAAAGCCTGAATTCAAGGATAGTTCTATTAAGCTGATAAAGAGAACGAGATTTTTGTTACCTGAGGATGTGGAAATGGAAGAGGCATCTCAAGACATGCAAGTGATGAATGAAGCAGTAGCCTTGAGTGACTCTTCAAATGATGAAGATGATGAGATTCCAAGATGTCAAGCGAATAAGAATTCTTTAGGACCAATTACACCCAACGATGAGATGCAAAAATAAAAAAGTGAGCATACTAGGAATTTTCAGGCAAGAGAGGTGCCAGAAATGAAAGTAAAATTAGGAAATATTGGAGATTCATGTTTAGCTTTGGCCTTGATTGACTTAGGGTTAGAGATAAATGTGACCTCAAAGAAGGTGTATGACTAGTTTAGATGGCATATAGACAAAGACCCTGGATGGAGGATGAGGACTACTCATAATGGCTTCAGGGCTTTGCTTGGAGCATGTTCCTTTGTACCTGTGATGATTGGGGGAATTTCTGAGGAATTCAACTTCTTTGTCCAGGATCACTATTCATATGAGGCTATTATTGGATAGCCTTTCATAGCCAAAGTGCGGATGGAAACAAAGGTGATGGATGACAGATCTGCCTACGTGAGAATCTAATCAAGATCTGGTCTTCACTCACAAGTAATGAATGTATGCCCAAATCATTCAAGAAACAAAAAGAAACTGATAAAACGTCCAATTAATTCTCATTAACATGATGATTGTATACCAATAGGAGAGTATGGGGGTTCTATTGACAAAAATTTCTACTAGGATCCACTATTGAGCGAGACAACGGTGGGATTTTGTTTGATGTCTCACAAGATTATGTACATAGCTTTGAGAGCTTTTTGTATATTCATCTAGTTTTGAGTTGCTTTGTTTACAAAAAGAAAATGTTTCAAATAAATTTAGAAAAATTCATGAAATATACTATAAAAAGCTTTTTGTATATTCATCTAGTTTTGAGTTGCTTTGTTTACAAAAAGAAAATGTTTCAAATAAATTTAGAAAAATTCATGAAATATACTATAAAAATTTAGGAACCATGTTGCATGATGAGAAGATTATCATGCTCAGTTCTATCCAAGAATATGAAATGATCATTGAGTTTTTCAGAGAACATGAAGTGAATGTGAACACAAAGTATAAGACTATGGAGAAGAAGGTGAAAGCCATAGCCCAACCATTGCCAGATGATAGTCATGAAAAGTTTCTGAGAGTGTCAGATGACCCTATGCTGAGAAGAAGAGAGCTTATAGGGCATCAGTTTACTGAAGAGACTGTCGAAGAGATAAACTTTGGAGAAAGATCATTTCTTAGAGAAAAAGAGAAAGAAAAGTTCATAGAAGTAATCAAGAAACACGAGAAAGCATTTGCACTTTCCCACATGAGATAGGTTGGGGGATCCAAAACAAGTTCCAGCCATGATTATCTTTATAATGCCACATATACCATGGAATATTCGACCTATACTAGTTCCAAAGGCTCAGTTACTTGAGTTGATGAGACTGTTCAAGGAAAAGATATCGATGCAAATATTGGAATCATCTTTGGCTCCATATACCAATAGGTAGTTCATGGTAACTTTGTTTCATCCAGGATCTATAGCCTGTAAATAAATTCACAATCAGAAATGTAGGGACAAGACCTATAGTAGATGGGTGAAGCATTTGCTGGGCATTCTATCTACTCCATGGATGATTTGTATTCAGGGTACGATCAGTTTTGGTTGTCCATTGAGAGCAGAGACATTACGATGATGAAGACTCCACTAGGCCTTCTACGCATGTGTACTTTTGCGCAAGAAGCAATGACATCTGTAGCTCATATGATGAATGCCATGAATCTCGTCCTATGAGACTTCATACCTTTAGTGACTATGCCTTTTATTGATGATATTCGGATAAAAGGGTGTGAGGAAAGAGTAAAAGATGAGAGTTTAGATGCTTCTAGATGCAGGAGGTTTGTTAGCGACCATACCTCTGAGTGTGAGAAAATCTTTGAGAAAATGAAGAGATAGGTCTCTAGAGAAATTTGTTTTTGGAGTTGACAAGGTTCTCATTGTGGGACATCTATGTGGACACTATGGCCGCAAGTCATACCTGCAGAAAGTTGAGGCCATTAGCAAGATTTCTGAGGTGTGTTGTAACATCAGTGAAGTGAGGAGGTTCTTGGGAGCCTGTGTATTCTACGTGATCTGGATTCGTCACTTTGCTCACGTTGTGATTCCTTTATATGATCTTCTAAGAATGAGAAAGAAGTTTGTTTAGATAGAGAAATAGCCAAGAGTAATGTGTAAACTAAAGAAACTACTAATTGAAGCCCGGATTCTGAAGCATTGATTATTTAGGTCAAAGGCCTATCATTTTGACTGTTGATACCAGTCCTATTGGTATAGGCAGGGTCATAGAACAAGATGATGGTGAAGGGCCAAGATATGCAGTTCCCTTTGGTGCAAAGATTTTGCATGACACTCAAAGAAAATATCTGCAAATAAAGAGACAACTATGGAGATTAGTGACTACTTTAAAGACTGATAAAGAGTATTTCATTAGGGCAAATGTAGTAGTTGAGGCTGAGTGTCTTCCACTAATTGGCATAATAGCAAATTGTTCTTCTCTGGATATTGCGATGCTTAGGTGGATCTCATATGTAAAGTTTACAAATATGGCTTTTGTTCATATAGCTAGAAAGCTGAACACAGTGGCTGATATGTTTTCAAGAGCAAACTTTGATGATGATTCTGATGATGATGATGATGAGATAGAAAGAGAAACACACATGATGAGATAGGATCCACTAGTGTATGTTTTTGAGGAATTCCATGAGAATGAGTATGATGGTGAGTGGAGAGACATGGGAAATTATCTGAGTACACTGAAATCTTCCTTAGGCTGATCCACAAATAAGTATAGATCCATCAAGAAAAAGTCCTACAATTTTTTCTTGAAGGTAAAACACCAGTGTACACTGTCGTATACACCTTTACAGAATGGAGTTGTTGAACAAAAGAATAGTTCACTCATGGAGATGGCAAGGTGTATATTCAAGAGTCAGGCTTTACCACATAGTTTCTGGCTTGAGGCTGTCATGTGTGCAGCATATGTACTTAATAAGTGTCCCACTAAAGCGCTGCAGTCTATCACTCCATATGAGGCTTGGCATGACTGCTAGCCATTTGTTGCTCATATGTAGGTTTTTGGTTGTTTGGCATATGCATTAGTGCCCGAACAACATCACAGAAAATTGGATGATAAAGCAATAAAATGTATTTTTTTTTGGTACACTTCTGAAAGTAAAGGTTATCGTCTGTATCATCCACAAACTAAACGCATTCTGGTTAGCCGTGATGTCGTTTTTATGGAAGATGCTATTCAGCCATTGCTTTCATGTACTAAGGATACATCTGTTAGCTCCAAAGACATGTATGATACTTTGCTGCCTCTTTTTACAGGTGGACAGTCTAGTGTTGGTCCTAATGAGGCAACTTCTCAGCCTTTGTAGCTTTCATGTGATGATGCAGATCATTCCATTTCTGATGCAGATTTACATGATGCACTTATTGATGAGAGAGCTGATATTGAGCTGGCAAGAATTATGCCAAAATGGCTAGTGCAGACCTTGCATGATAGCACATTAGATGCACCTCTGTCATATCGTACTCGATCAAGCTCTCATAGTGCCTCTTTTGCATCAGATTGCTATGCTATGGCTGCATCTAGTCTCTGTGATGAGACTGAGCCTGTTTCGTTTGATGAAACACAAAATTCAAAAAATTTGATGGCTGCTATGCAATCTCAATATGATGCAATAATGAAGAATGGTACTTGGTCTTTATGTGAATCGCCTCTTGGCAAGAAGGCCATTGCCACTAAGTGGGTATATAAGCTGAAGTATAAACCTGATGGTACAGTTGACACGTATAAGGCTAGGCTTGTTGCAAAGGGTTATGCACAGGAAAGAGGCATTGATTTTGATGAAACCTTTGCTCCTACTTGCTGAATGACTACTATTCGTAGCATCTGTGCACTTCCAGCTCATCATGGTTGGAATGTACATCAGTTGGACATTAAAACAGCATTTTTGAATGGTGACTTGCATGAAGAAGTGTATGTTTTCAGCCCCGTGGCTTTGTGCAAAAAGGGCATGAAAACGAGGTGTGTAGGTTAAAGAAGGCATTATATGGTTTAAAGCAAGGGCACCACATGCTTCGTATGAAAAGATACATGCCTATCTGATTGCACATGGTTTTGAGAACAGTCCAACTGAAAGCACCTTATATGTTAAGCGTGCTAATGATGTACTTCTGATCATTGTGGTTTATGTTGATGACATGATGTTCATTGGTCCTCATGAGAGGAATATTGCTGATTTTAAGGCTGATTTGGGGCATTTGCATCATTATTTGGGCATTCAGTTTATGCACGTTGATGGTGGAATGGATTTGTGTCAAACAAAATATATTGATACATTATTGCAGCGTTTTGGCCTTGAAGACTGTAAACCTATTGCCACTCCTATGAAGACAGATTTACAATTGAGTCTTCATGATGTTGGAGATGCATTTGATGTTGTTCTCTATCAGCAGGCTGTTGGGTGCCTGATTTACTTGTGCATTACTCGGTCAGATATTCAGTTTGCTGTCTCATAGATGAGCAGGTTTATGCACTGCCCAGGAGTCAAGCATTGATAGGTGGTTAAGCGCATCTTTCGCCACTTGAGTGGTACTTGGCTACTTGGGTTGTTTTATCCCAAGGGGGGATCACTACCGCCATATTTGCATGCTTTTTTTTACTCTGATTGGGCTGGTTGCTATGACACTTGTGTGTCCACTAGTGGCTTTTGCTTCATGCTTTATAGCTCATGTATATCTTTGTTAAGCAAGAAGCAGCCTACTGTGGCCACTTCCAATTGTGAGGCTAATTATAGGATAGCTTTCACAACGACTGTTGAGTGTGTGTGACTCAGACACCTTATGGCTGATTTGGGTGTTGGTCAGTCTTCTGCCACCACCATCTTCACTGACAGTCTGAGTGCATTGGAAGTTATGATGTTCCATGCTCGCACTAAGAACAATGAGGTGCATTATCATTATGTTAGGGAGAGGTTCTCTGTTGGGGAGATCAGCTTGGCATATGTGCCCATGCATGAGAACATTGCAGACTTTTTCATGAGGGCTCTGCCTAGGGAGAAGTTTGAAGCTTTCCGCAAAGCTTTGGGCTTACTTCCTTTTGTGAAGTGATTTCCACATAGCTTGGAACTTCCTTATACATGAGTGCTAGCTCCTTGTTCACCGCATCACTCCCAGGGGGGATTTGTTGATATATTTAGGTAGTGATGTGTGTGAACACTCTAGCACCATTAGGGGCACTTTTTTCCCTCTTTAGGAGGTTTTTTCCCCCCGGCTTGTATATATGCCTATTTCCCTAATGGGCTACTAATCTCTGTACATTATCTAGTAATACATTCAGTATTGTGTGTTGTGCTCCAAGCTTCTTCTTCTTCCTTGTGTTGTTCGCGTGCTTCCGCAGAGGTCTAAATCCAACATACTACACCTTGCCAAAAAATGGAGATGGATAATGAAATGAAATCAATCTTGTTGTTATGCACCTTTCCATCATCATGGGATATGTTTTGCACTTAAAATTAGTGAAACTAGTGGTAAATAGGTCTATGATGACATATGTGGGGCACTCTTGAGTGAGGAGATCCGTAGAAAATATATGGTTGTCAATCAAAGTAGAGATGCAGATAATGTTCATGATTCTTACGAAGGAAAGAATCAAGAATGTGGCATGAGCAAGAAAAGGAAGAGAATGGTCAACCGAATAAGAGTATAAGTAAATCAAGGAAGAGGGATATCGAATGCTATTATTCTCATAAGAAAGGATACATGAAGAAAGACTGCTATGGGTTAAGGAATGCTAAAGTTAAAGGACAGAATTTTGATGGGCATATTAAACAACTACAGGCACCATCTATTTCAACTGTGAAGATTGAAGAAATCAATGTTACTTTTGATTATGCTAACGTGTTGACACTTGACATTATTGTGCCCACTAAGGCTCTTAGGGCTTATTCTCTTTCCGAAACATGGTTGCTAGATTCTTGGTGCTTCTTTCCATATGACACCACATAGAGAATGGCTCTCTACTTATGCAGCATGAGAGTTGGTGACTCTTAAGAGTGTGACATTTGCGGGATTGGAGATGTAATTTTGCACTTCATTGATGGTTCATGCATAATGTATGCCATGCACCTCACTTATTTTTTGTGCAATTAGCAAGCCTAAGTGCATTGTTAAAGTTTCTAGACTACACATTCATTTAGCTCTTCACATGGAGAATCACATATGAACACATGTTTGTTAATTTGAGTGTATTTACATTGGATAAATGTAAAAGTCAAAAGAAGATGGAATCTTCTGAAGTTAGAAAAGAAAATCCATGACTCATTTGATAGATGAATCAAATACGATCACTTTTATGTGAGAGAAAATTCAAATTCAAACTCAAACAATGAGTATAGATAGACATGGTTTTAGTCACGGGATGAGAGAGCCATTCTAAGAGGCATTGAGCTACAAATGTGAGCATACATTGAGCTCACACTACCTATGTGTAGTCCAATACACGCTTTTTGTATCATATGTTCAATAGCATTTACCTTTTGATACATTTCTTTGAGTACATTTCTATCTCTATCTACTGCTACATCTTCATCATTACAGTGATGTTGTGGAATCAATTTCTCTGCATGTACTTACTCATTTGCTATACTTTAACTTGGGATAGTTAGATTATAGTGTCTAGTGGGGACCTACTTATTTTCATCAAGTTATGTTTAGTAGATCTTGAGATATGAAGTAAGGAAGGTGACTATGTCTGCATACCTTCTAGATCTTGAAAAGTCAAGATGAGCCCCCTAACTTGTTAGCTTCATTTCTCTTTGTATGGTGCACCCGAATTCATGAAATAACTTTCTTTAGTTATCTATACACATCATTTAGATGTGTGCAAAAGATATCTGGTTAATTCGTATCAGGTTGAGCTTTGAGCATAATACTAAGACATTCTATTCCCAAAATAGAAAGTTCTTCGCATGTCTTACATATTCTAGTTATCTGCTCTGATGCAAAAAATTGAGAGTGATGCTCCAAAAAAATTGGTGGTTCTAAATGCATCATTGGCTCAAAGGATGCTCTATAAAGCTCGTACATTCTTAACTCAAACTTTGATTTTTACTTCCACACATTAGGAGTTGCAAGACTTCACAATAGACTTGGAATGCTTTGGAAGCATTCTTCTCATCAAGTACCGAGGTAACGAAGAATCAAATGTGGATGGAATTCACGACACTCAAGGAGATGCCCAAGCAAAGTGTGACTTATTTTTTCACCAAAATGAAGGATATAGCAAAACAACTTGGAAGCATTAGAGAAAGCATTGATGAAGAGCAGATAGTAAGGCAAGTGATCAATGGAATAAAGGGAGATGAAAAACGGGAAGCTTTCACCATAGCCATGGATCTCTACATGAACATGCAGGTTCTTGATTTTGATACCCTCATGGGACAATTGCTCACACATGAGGCAAAGATTATGAATAATGGATACAAATCAAAAGGTAATGAATCCTCTACTCTCTATACAGATAAAAACAAGAACAAAGATAGCAGACGTAAAGGTAAAAAGTTTGACGATGAGCAACACATCTGAAGCAAACTTTGCAAGTAGAGGTAGAGGCTCAAGAGGAAGAGGCAGAGGAGGAAGAAAAGGCAGGGGAAAAGCTCAAAGCTCATCTTCATGTGCCATACGTGGCATAACTAATCACATTACTAAGAATTGTTTCAAGAACCCTAGAAATCAAAGAGGTAGAAGTCACAAGAGAGGAGGCTATGGAATCTCAAGAGGTAGATTCAACAACAACAATGGATCCACCAACAACTCATACAACAACAACTATCAAGGAAGGTACAAAGGAAGGAGAGGCTACAACAACTAGATAGATAATCAAACTCAAGAAGATTCACTTCTTCTTATGAACATGACCATGAAGGAAGGTGCAACAGATGAACACGTATTCTATATAGACTCAAGTTTCTCAAATCATGTAGCAGGTAATGTAGCTCTACTCTTAGACTTGGAGGATCCGAGGAATAGACAGTCAAAATAGGAGATGAAACAAGGCATCTAGTGGAGAATATAGACAATGTGAAGACTTAAGATGCCAATATGAAGCTATTGATCAAGGTATTGTATGAGCCAACTATCACCAAAAACCTCATACATGTGGGTAAGATTGTTGAAAAAGGATTGCAGGTTAGGTTCAAAAAGAATGGACCATTTTTTGAGGATCCACATCAAGGATTCAAGAGGATAGCTAGAGGAGAAAAATCAAGTAGATTATTTACATTTGAACTCCAAGATACTAGAAACATTGCATTATTCAATTATGGTAGCCAAAATCTACTAGAGTTGGAAATTTGGCACAAGAGGTTAGGTCACACAGATGAAAGGGATCTAAAGCAAATCCATAGTGATCAGAGTGTACTGGTCTACCAAATATATCCAAACAACATATGATCTACAAATGTAGTGCTTGTCGATTTGGTAAGTCACATAGGCAACCATTCACAAAGAATGGATACATTCATGGAGATCTATTGAAGATAGTCCATACAGATGTATGGGGACCAAGTAAGGAGCCATCAATCTCTAGATCCAAGTATTATGTGTCATTCATTGATGATTGAAGCAGATGGACAATATTATGCGTTATGAATCATAAAGATGAAGTGTTTTCATGTTTCAAGAAATACCTAGCACTTGTAGAAAATCAAACAAGTAAGACTTTGAAGAGACTAAGGGAAAATGGTGGGGGAGAATATTTCTCCCATCACTTTGATTCTTATCTCCAAGAGAGAGGAATCAAAAGAGAAATTACTACTAGGTATACTCCATATCAAAATGGAGTGGCGGAGAGTAGAAATAAGACAATTCTGGAGGTTGTGAGGTCAACGTTAAATGAGAAGAAATTACCCAATTACTTGTGGGCAAAGGCTATATCCACAACCACATACCTGATCAATAGACTCCGATCAAAAGCATTGGATGGGATGACACCATATGAAGCATGGAATGGAAGAAGACCTAGCCTTGAGCATTGCAGGATCTTTGCGTGCATAGCATATGCACACATACCTTCTGAAATTAGAGGCAAATTAGATCCAAAGGTGGAGAAATGCATCTTTATTGGCTATAACCTAAATTAGAAAGGTTATAGGCTACACAATCCAAGCAATAAAGGGTTTATTGTAAGTAGAGATGTTGTGTTTAATGAAAAAAATCTTGGCCTGAAGATGATTGTAGGAAAATCAAAGTCCCTTATGATCTAAAGGAAGACTTTCCAACATTATCAAAGAGAGATGATCTTACACTTGAAGCATCAAGTGACTCTGATGATGACCAAAAGACTCCAAGAAGGGAAATCAATTCTTGGAACTCCAAAGGCAAAGCTAAAGTGTAGAAAATGAGAGATGTGGCCTAATCATCTCAATAGTAGACTTCCTAGATGATATACTGATCTATAGTAGGTTAGAACAGGAGCACTTGGGACACTTGAGAAAATTATTCCAAGTGCTAAGGGAAAATTCACTCTTTGCTAAGGAGCCAAAGTGTGAATTTTTCAAAATAGAGGTTAGATACCTTGGGCATATAGTCTCTCAAGATGGAAACCAGATGGATCCTGAAAAAGTAAGGGCTATTATGGAATTACCACATCCCAAGAACCTAGAAGGGTTGTAGATCTTCCTTGGTTTATCATGATTCTATTGAAGATTCATTAAGAATTATGCCAAAATTGTTGTCCTAATGACGGAACAGCTTAAAGGGAAAGGGAAAGCCTTTCATTGGGGAGATGAGCAGAAGCAAAGTATGGAGAAATTGAAAGTTGGAATTGCTACAGCTTCACTTTTACATATAGCATATCCCAATAAACCATTTGTGTGAGATTGACATGAGTGATTTTGGTATAGGAGTGGTTTTAGTTCAGGATGGTCCAGCACTAGCTTTTGAGAGTAAGAAACTAGAATTGGCTCAGAAAAATTACTCCGTCTATGAGAAGGAGTTGTATGCAATTGTCCATGCTTTGAAGAAGTGGTGTCATTATCTAATGGTGCCAAAGTTACGATAGTGTTTGATCAAGAGAGCTTTAAGTGGCTCTCTAATCAAATAGAGCTTAAAGGTCGTAAGACCCGATGGGTAGAGACCCTTCACGATTTGTATTATGAGCATAGGTACAGGAAGGGAAAGTTTAATGTAGTGGTTGATTCACTTAGCCGCATGCCTATGCTCAATGGACTGAGTTTTACTCAGCTCCCTAGTGAGCTAGTTGAGTTCATTAGAGGGAAATGTAGGGTTGATCCTACATATTTCGAGATTTGGGAATCCATAGAGAATGGGGATCGTGATACATGGGTTTCCAATGAGGATGGACTATCGACGGGTACTCAAGAAGGATTCAAGTGGAAAAGTTACAATATCCATGATGGATATCTGTTATATAAAGGTATGGTGTGTGTCCCTAGAGATCTTGAGATGAGACGACACATTTTGTATGAGTGTCATGACACACCTAGTGTGGGACACCCAGGAGTTAACAAGACTTATGATCTTGTTAAGAGGCAGTTTTATTAGCCTAGACTTCATAAGGACATCCTAGAGTATGTGCTTAAGTGCACTAAATGCCAGTTCAATAAAGCTAAAAGGTTGAGGATTGGAGGACTACGCCACCCATCAGGACAATCCCAATGGGAAGTGGGAGAGTATATCCATGGATTTCATAGTTGGATTACCTAAGACACTGAGAGGGCATGACTTTGTTTGGGTAATTATGGATAGGTTAACCAAAATGGCTAGGTCTATTCCAACACATACTACAGTGAAGACACCTGAGTTGGCTAGACTATTTGTAGAGAACCTATACCAGTTATATGGTCTTTCCTTAGACATAGTTTCTGATCAAGATAGGAAGTTTACTAGCCACTTTTGGAGAGTGGTCTTCAAAAGGTTGGATATGAAACTTAGCATGAGCACGGCTGAGCATCCAAAGTCGGATGGGAAAACAGATAGGGTTAACCAAATCCTAGAGGATATGCTTCGAGCATATGTGAATGAAAGGCAAACTAATTGGGAAGAATGCTTACTTATAGTAGAATCTGCATATAATAGTGCTAAGCACTCTTCCACTAGGCATAGTTCATTTATGCTTATGTGTGGGTTTCAACCAAGAGTTCCTTATGCAATAGGATTGCAGAATGAGAAAGTTCAAGTTGTAAAGGACTTCTTGGAAGAGATGAATGATATGTTTACGCTTGTTAAGGACAATATTAGGAGAGCTCAGGATAGAGCTAGAGACTATGCTGACCCTCAAAGGAGAGGCATCAACTTTGAGGTAGGATAGCAATTATATCTTAGTGTTCCATCTAGATCTGAAACCATGAAGACGAGACCTTGTCCAAAATTATCTACTAGGTATTGTGGACCTTTTTGAATACTTAAGAGAATAGGAAAAATGGCTTACCAACTCCAACTTCCATAGAATAGCGAGATCCATCCCGCATTTCATGTTAGCCGACTTAAGAAAAGGCTTGGTGAATTTGACAACCTCATTCCAGATAGTGAGGTAGTAGAGCCTATTTCTGTTCAGACTATTCCACATGAGCCAGAGACCATACTACGCACTCGAGAAAAACGGACAAGAAGTCACCTATATAAAGAGTGTCTAGTGAAGTGGAAGGATAGTTTAGAAGATAGTGCCACATGGGAGCGGGTTAGCACCCTTCACAGATGGTTTCCTAGCTTTAGACTACCTTCCCAAGAATCTTCTTAAGGGGAAGGATACAAGAAAACAACATGGAGATGTGACCATGTACATCACATACATGGGGATCATAGTGGGAGCGGTCAACTAAGATGGGGATATAGTGGCAGTACCATCCTATTGAGTCTCTCTTTCTTTGAGACCTTCCAATACCATTTTTAAGGACAAAAATGGAGTTAAGGGGAAGAAAATGTTATATGGGGTTTCCATAGAAGAGATGATATGAATCATCGCTTAGGCTTCTTTAGAAAGGCACACACATGAGTGCCATGTGGCACTCATGTGAGATGCCACCTTAGTGACTCCTAGCTAGTAAATGAAGAAGGGAATCAATAATGTAATGGAAGATCTTCGGGTTTAGTCATGATCTGAGCATCTCAAGACTTGAGTGGCACTACTCTCAAAATAAGGAGATTCATTGAGAGATACAATATAGTGGCATCCTTTCTAGAAAAAAACCTATTGTATGCTGTCACTTTGTTGATCACTTCCAAATTTTTTGTTCTATGATGTATGAGTTCATGTCTTGATGACTCTTTATGATTGCATTTTATGCATGAACTCAGAGTAGCCATAAGTAGATAAAAGAAATTCTTACATACAATAGAGCCCATTTGACGTTGGGTTCAAAATCATGTCGAGAAGTTCCAGGTCCATACATAGGACACTTGGAAGTGTATGTGATCAAGCTTTGAAACTAAAGGTTTATCTCAACCAATGATAAAAGATCATAATATCTTTGCGAGAGATTTTCACTATTCGAATTTCCATAGAGAAGACAAATCGTTCAAGTCTTCAATTATTCAAGCATTGTGGGTAAAAATGATCATAAAATACATACTAAAAGGGCTTCACTCAATATGGACTTTTCACATTTGTTATTATCCCTTAAAACTAGTGACACGCATTCTTTAATGCTCCAAACCACAAGTTAAAACAAGTTTGATTAAGCATCATTTCTTATCTTACTTAAAAGAGCATTTAATACTACTTCTATCACTAAAATTCTCTTTATCTATTGACTCAAAATTTCATGAAGGTCTTTATGTGCACACAACTTTTCCTAAGGTTCAGGTTCAGCATCTCTTAACACAAGACTATAAAAGACAGCTTGCACTTAAGAGATATTAAACATGCAATGATCGCTTGAACAAATCTTAAATGGCAAATCATTAAGCCACCACATTAGGATTAGGATGTTATTTAAATTAGTGCAATTTGGACAGCAGACCAAGAACTTCCAAAGTTTCAATTACAATATATGGCCACAGAAAACAATAACATTCTTTAAATAAAGTCAACACAGTTATACGTATGATTGTAAATTTGAAAATAGTTGTATCCAGTTGAAATCAGTTGCCTTCGGACAATCCTCTCTTATGTCTCCTTTGGGTAGTCTAACCCCTGCTTTGAGGGATACAAGGGTCCCATGGATACTATGCTCGTTCATTTGTAGAGTTGCAATTTCAAAGTTAAAGCTCAGGGGAGTAGGCTTCAGTTGAACCTCTATTAAAAAAAAATGAAAACCAAGCTGATATTGTAGCTTTCGGGAAAAAAAACAAAACTCAATACAATTTGTGACTCAATCTCTTGCACACAAGTTCCACTTAATTCCAAAAACACACATAGTCAGTTAATGTTCTACAATCAAATCAAAATTATGCCCGCAATTTTGCTTCATTACAAGCTCATATGTGCGATTATTTGAGTAAACTTTCCACACGTCTCTGTTTCATAGTCCAATCTCTGCTTTCTGAAATATTTTAACTATGCTGCATTAGTATTCTTCATAGTGATGAAGATTTAATTCTTTGGTAACTTAAGGGCCATGCTAATCGTCTTTTAGATGACTCCAAAGTGCCAAGAAAATCAATATTTCACATTCGATAAGATTGCCAGCACGAGTTTTTTACTCTTCGATTAGAGATATGATGTCATGATTTTGAACATGCAATTTATTTATCTATATTTTCTAGTCAGCGAGCTTGCTTCTGAAAATAATCAGCAGCCATCATTCTTGTCTCTATGTGCCATATGAGATTGAACTCCGTGTATTTTCAATTTCTTTTCCCAAATTGCAGATTATGGAAATCTTTCAATTGCCATCTTCCCTCTCTTAAGAATAGCCATGCGCTATACCATCAGTTTTGAATCAACACATCTCGAGATTAATTTTCTGCATGACAATCCATTTCAGCACCAAACTTTTGATATTTATATACTTGTCCCATCAAATTCATATCAAAACAAATAGCTAAACTTCGCATACGTAGAAATTATATTCAAGTTCTTACACTAGTTTCTCTGTTATCAATTCGATTCCTAACAAAGTGGTTAAGATCTTTGCAAGATTTTGTGGAGGTGCTCACATCTAAGTAGACCACCCCTCAACAACAAGGAAGTCTTACAAAGTCTTGAACAACCAAGAGGTTCAGTGGAAGAAGATGCAATGAATTCAAACCTTGAAAAGAGTTGAACAAGAATATATACATATGCAAAAGAATTGAAATAATATCACCTAAAATTAAATTGTTTCCATGAAATGTTGCATGTCGGGTTCAAATGTCATGAACGTGCATAGTTTGATGTATCTATTCCAACTATGAAGTGTTCCAAAAGTTGGTGCACATAGACTACTTTAATTAAGGTCATATGATGCACATCTCCTCTTTGCTAGCATAAAAGATTGAGAAGGAAGTAAGAATTTAGAAATAAACTTGAAATGAACAACTTTAGAAGGAAATAGAATGGAGAAGTTAGGTTTGGCTTGTGAGTTTGAATTATCGTTCATCAAAACACCACCATGAGCATTGAGAATCGGTTCTTTAATCATCTTCAATATTCAAATTCATATACTGATCACTCTAAATAATGGAAGAAGTTTCAATGCCTTTTCATATAAAAGAAAAGAAGTGATGTATCCATAAAAGCAAATAAATCTCCTTTCCATGCAAGAGTAAGAGCAAATAAATCTCCTTTCCATGCAAGATAAGAGTAAGAGCTATAAGAAAACTTCTTCATGTGAGACAGCTTCAATTAAAATGAATAAAAAATAAAATATCATGTCAAAATTTTAGAAAGTACGATCTTGGAATGTTTCTTTGTAAGAGAAACGATAAGAGATATCTTTATCCTTTTGATGAATTATAGCATTTCAATACAAAATAAATGAGAATTCAGTACCAAAAAATCTTTATTAAATCTACAATCTATAAGATTCGAAAACAAAACCCTTTCGATAGGATAAGATGTTTTGAACACATTAAAACTCTCATAAACATGTTCACATGCCCTCACGATGATGACGGAGAGCTTGGTCTGTAAAAATGTAAGTACACTTATATGTATATAATATATTTGTGTTTTTTTTATTTGAGAGAAAAAAAAAGAAGTATATTAATATGCAACTATTACAATCTGTATAAGGGCTTGACCCCCATAAATACATTGGCCATATAGAGAAAAGGCCAAATCAATCTTCAACACACAATACAATTTTCTTCGAATTGTTAGACTTAATAGGGCTCAAGTAATCAAAATAGTTACAGAAAACAAGGTAGTCAAGGGAAGCAAACTAATTACATATACCATCATTATCAGTACCTCTAACATAGTTGGGTAACATGTCAATGACCTTAATAAAGGGAAAATGCCATAGAAAATCTAACATCACAATACTAAGGAAGGAGGGCACTTGTTTGTTGTACTTTTGAGTTGTCCTCTTCAATCTTCATGGCATAAAGGACCAACAACATCAAACACTTAAATTTTCAATGCAGGGAGCATGATAAGACCCTAGCCCCTTCTTTGTCAATAGAATCCAAGATTTATACTTACAAGATCCATAAATTGAAGGTTTCACAGAGTTTCTTCATATTTCTTCTTTTGTGTGTAGATTTCCCTATAAGGAAGCTTTTTTAGTGTTTCTTGCACTTAGACTGTGCTATTTTTTTATAAAGAAGAGAATGGTGAAGTTATTATCAAGTTTCAGTATTTGTATCCCTCTGATGAGAGAATTGCAATTCTGATGGATTCACATAGTCATTAGGAAACAATTCATAGCTTGATTAATGGAGCCTGGAAGACAGAATTAGACTCATGGAAGCATGAACTCAAACTACTGATCACAAAGATAAATCCATGAAAGATACTCACAAATCCACTTGAAATCACCATTAAAGCTTAATGACAAGAAATAGTAATTGTAAGAGCTCTCTAGTTCTCTTTTGTTCTCAAAATGCATGATTGTCTAAAATAAGTCATCAAAATTAACTTTTATAACTTCTAAGTATCCATGTTTGCACTTTAAATAGGTTCTCCAAAGTTTCTATCCTAAAAATAAGCCGTATAGAGAGCTCTAAAATTCTACAAGAATTGTATAAGTTACAACTCATCATGGGAAAGACTATTCCTCATTTTTAAAAGTTTGAGATATTCTAATCTATTATATTACAAAATTTCCATCTCTTTCCTTGCAAAAAGTTGCTTTCTAACATTTCTTCCCCTCCTTGACTTTTTTCATCCTTAACAAAAGTTTGAAGTAGCTTTGTTCGCTACTTTTTTTGTTGGCATATCTATGTGATGAGGTCATGAATTTTTCTTTTTGTAATGTTTTGGTCATTGATCATCTCAAAAAGGGCCTTTCTCCACTAAACCACTATTGTAGGCATGTCAACTACATGTTTCTTTAAATATTCAGTATAAGATGCTTCGTACGTTATTAATCAAGATTGTTCAAAGAATCTATCAAGGGAGCACTATATTGTGCCCTCTGACTAGACTAGACAAGATTTCAGACTAAAATTTTGATTACAAGATCACCTATGTTGGGAAATGATACAAGAGTCTATAACTAATATAAGAAGTCCCACAACCCGAGATTGATAGGTATGGATAACTCAACTAAAGATGATACAGGAGATCCCACAACCTGGGATCTAGGTATGAAACAAGATATCTGGTTACAAGATGCCCCTTCAAGGAGGCGAACTAGATACAAGAAGTGGTTGGAAATGATCTTATACTATGAGATTACAACAGGATGTCCAAGACACTAGACTAGACAAGACTAGAACAAAGCACAAGATTAGAACTAGAACTGGAACTTAGAAAGTTCTTACTTGGAGATCAAGACTCCTTGAGTTCCCAAGACTGGCATTCACAAGATTGAGGATATATGTGGCCAACCCCCTTCTTATATAGGTTCAAGGTTGGTTCACCAATGGCAGTTACAAATTGATGATATCATCAATTTTTTGGCTATCAGAATCGAGAAAATAGACTGTCAATCTTAGTGTTTTGGCATGTTCGAACGTGATGGAAGCATTAAATTCTCCAAATTCTGAATCAAGCATGATATATAGAAAGTGACATGGAATCTAAGGTTCAGGATGGTTTCCTTTGTGTCCATGAAATCACCTTCCCCTCAAACAACGAGTTCCATGAGGAGTAGTTATGTGACTCTGAGATCTTCTAGGTCTTGAATCTTCATAGCTCTTGGTCTTTATAGAGTTCTTGATATGTCGTACTGGAACACGATGATGATGGATATCCACGATGAATCTAAAAAGGGTTCATAGTATATCTAGATGTAGAATCAACTGATTGATTATCATGATGGGATGTATTTATATTTTGACTCTAATGATGATTCCTTTGATATGGGATGGTGATTGTGGAAATCCTAATTCCAACTTGTTTCTTCTTCTTGGGATATTTAAATAACATATGATCATGATCTCTGCAATAAAAGCATAATCCATTGTCTTTTCGATGTTTTCTTTCCTTTGATGTAAGTCGTCTGACCCTAATGTTATTCAACTGCATAGGTTCTGATTGAGATTCTTCCAACATATGTTGTTGAGGAATTGAGATAAACTTGTATTCTCGATCTTGAACAAAAATCTTCTTCTCTTGCTTTCTCTCAAACAGCCTATTATCAGAATCAAATGCTTGATTCATGAATTCATTCAATGTATTTACCTTGAGCATGATTAAGATGAGATCCTTGACATCATCACGTAAGCCCCATCAAAATTGGTTGATAAAATAATCCTCATGCCATGTGAAATCACAAAATGATTTATCTGAATTATGATGCATAGATAAAAGAAGACCTATTTTCTTGATGTAGCTTCCTTAGCTTTGTTTCGGCAACATGTGAACGATTGGTATCCCCAAAAGAAGACATGAACTCTCGAACAAAGGCCTTAAAATCATACAAAATATCCATATCCTTCTCAAGGATAGGTACAAACCATGAAAGAGTAGGGCCATATAATAGAGTTCCTATGAGTCCTACTTGGGATGCATCATCTAGGTACCTCTCCGGTTGCATTCTTATGAATAGCTTCACCTACTGTAGAAATCCTTGAAACTTTGATCGTGTCCCATCAAATTTCTCAGGCATGCTGACCTTTGAACTTTTCCTCATGCTACTTGCCATGGGTGTACTTGAAGAAGATTGATTTACTATGACTTGCAACTATTGGATTTGCCTTTGAAGCTCTCTAATACATCTTGAATATTCTGGTGCGAGATTCTTTTTTGGTTTTCTTATATCTCTTGGACTTGTTGTTGAATAACCTTTAGAGCAGAAAAGAGTTCTTCACGAATAATCTCCATGGTGCCTGGCCTTGATGAAGGTAGTCTTGCCAAAATGTCAAGGAAGCACTAGATTGTACCCTCTGACTAGATTAGACAAGATTTCAGAATTACAATTTTGATTACAAGATCACCCGCGTTGGAAAATGATACAAGAATATAAAACCAATACAAGAAGTCCCACAACCCGGGATTGATAGGTATGAATAACTCGACTAGAGATGATACAGGAGATCCCACAACCTGGGGTATGAAGCAAGATGTCTGGATTACAAGAACTCCCTTCAAGGAGACAAACTAGATAGAAGGAGTAATTGGAAAGGATCTTATATTATGAGATTACAATAGGATGTCCAAGATACTAGACTAGACAAGACTAGAACAAAGCATAAGACTAGAACTCGAACTGGAACTTGGAAAGTACTTAGTTGGAGATTGAGACTCCTTGAGCTCCTAAGACTAGCATTGGCAAGACTAAAGATATATGTGGCCAACCCCTCCTCATATAGGTTTTCAAGGGCGCTTCATCAATGGCGGTTATGAATTGATGATATCATTGATGATATCATTGATGATGTCATCAATTCGAAACAAGACCTCCAGGTGTTAGAATCAGGCAAATAGATAGTCCATCTTAGGGTTTTGGCACGTTCCATATGCGATGGAAGCATTAGATTCTCCAAATTTTGAATCGAGCATGAGATATAGAAAGTGACATGGAATCTAAGGTTCAAGATGGTTTCCTTTGTATCCATGATACAATCCTTAATCAAAGGCGTGTTAAAAAATCTATACATAGTGTTTGCCCATGAATATGATTCGGCTATGGTATCCCATTAGACATATTCCATCTGGTGTCTCACTTAAATACAAAATTAAAGCATCCGATAGACAATTAAAGCCTATATAGTTGAGAACTCAAATATTGGTATTGGTAAATGTCTCTATACAAGATATGATTAGCTTCAAAATCCTAACTGTTAATATACATGCAAGATCATTTACATCCTTCAAATCCTTACCACTACTTTACAAGTTGTAAGCATATAAAATTTTGTTGGCCATGTTCCTTTCTTGGATCGAACTAACTTTGGGAAATTCAACCATTCTGTCGGAATGTTTCCTTCGTTTCTCATATGCCAAGATCTTGGCCAATCCCTTCTTTTGGCATTCAGTCAAATTGCTAGATTGATCTTTAAATGGGTTTAGAGCTTCTATCCAGATCTTTTTGCAATTTCTATTGATTGGGACTGGTTCCAACTCTGGCAGTTTGATAGTTTCTAATGCTTTCCAGAACCATTCAGAATGGAACTCTTTGTCCATCTACTGCCCAATGGTGGTGTGCTGGATTGGGACCCTGGTTCAAAGCAAAGTTTACTATTTTGTTCTCATATTGATTATGAATTCTCCTTACGTACTTCATCCTTGCTTCTCTGTCCTGGCACAGTTACTCAATAAATGCATCCGACTCCTCATCCTATATTTTTTCTATACTCTATTCATCTACAATATGTTCTTGGATGGGAGAGGTTTTACCTTCTTCTACTATTGGTCTTTCTCGAACGACATCTTCAATTACTACTTTGGGCTGGATGCTGAACTTTGCTTTCCATATTTCAATCTCTTTTAATAGTCTACTCTCTATCGTTGCCATTTAGCTCTTCATTTTTCTATTTTCTCACTCAAATTACTAAAACTTCTCAATGCATTGGCTGACTGTTTGCTAGCCTACTGTTCCAGATCGTTTGCATCTTTCAGTTCATCTTTCATCTTTTGTAACTCCTGCTTTATAGATTTCAATTCTTCACCTTGACTTTCTGACGACTTGTCTTCTACTATACTTCTTTATATCCTATAGTTGCCTTCCTTTAACTTCTCAATCCAAAGAAGATGCTAACTCAACCAGTTATAACAAAGCTATATGCAAATGAAATGGTTGGGCCATCAAATCCATGACAACTCATACACACCTTGATGATGGCTTGTGACAATGATGCTACAAGCTGATGATGGCTCAAGACGAGGATGGCTTAAGCCAACCATAGCTCAAAGCAATCAATGTTTGTCCTAGACTTGTCAACAAAAAATGGCCAGATCTCACTTGAAGCTGAAGCAAAACCCTTTGTCTTAGGTATCCCCATGAAGCTAACAAAAAGACCTATAAATCTACATGTAATCCATATCCAACAAGCAAGAACAACCAAGCACATAGTAGATAATGCAAAGCAACATCAAAGATCAGACACTCCAAGCAAGGGGGGGAAAAGGTGAAAGTAAGAAGCAAAGATCTGAAGTACGAGGAAAAGCTTTCTACTTCAAATGAATAAGTTAACAAATGACTCATTCTCTTACAAGTGAAGTCATTTAACTCATATACTAACTTTCTAAAACTAATACAGTTCATATTGAAAGCAAAGCAAAGCTAGAACTCCCAATGTAATGAATATTAACTGCCTAACTAACATCCAAATCATTGGGAATAAATTCAAAAGACTCCTATGGTGCATTAACAAAGATTATATTGTACAAAAAGATGGTTTCATAATCTATCGCTTCCTCAAAAAAGTCAAATTGGACAATAATAAGCATCCATGCCTCAGGTCTTCTTAGTAGCTGCATTTCACTCTATTCGCTCCATTGTCTGTTTTCACCTCTCTATTTCACTGATTCATGCAAACAATTGTTACACCCGACTCAAGGTTATGTCACCTAGTCCACTAGAAATGAAGTTAACCCTTTCTACAAATAATCTAACATAAAATCATCTTAGGTATTGCATATCAATATCCTACCTATTCTATACTACTCATAGTCAAAAGGAATTGGATTTATTTTCATTAGTTATCATGAGACTACTATGAAAGTATCAAGGCTTATGATACCCTTTTAAGTCAGAAAGGCAAGAATAGACTTCAAATCAATTACAAGTTATTTCTCTAATTCTAAGGCTCGATAGTTATTCAGCATAGACTTAAACCAACCTACTAATATCATTGTGTATGAATGTGTGTGTGTACGTGCGTGCATGCACATGTGTGAATCTGTATGGGTGTATGCCTCTGTCTGTGTGTGTGTGTGTGTGTGTGTGTGTGTGTGTGTGTGTGTGTGTGTGTGTGTGTGTGTGTGTGTGTGTGTGTGTGTGTGTCTCCATATTTATATATGTTTGTAGGTGGGTAAGTAGGTATACAGGTACATAGATATGTACATATGTGCGTATGTGCATAGGTATGTATGCACTCACATGTCAAGTTGTCCTCCCCCCAAAAACCAACCTATACTCCATTATGCCTATTTGGGTTCATGCTAGCTGCCTAGTTTGAGAAATGTTATAACAAGGCACAGACATGCCAACCCTAAGAGCATAAAATGTGCTGTTCTCAGCTGTTTGAGTTTTTTTTTTCCCTTTTGAGTTTGGAAAAAGAAAGATACCCATGCTGGGGCTTTCTATATTAATCTTAACAGAGCTTAAAGGGCTCAATCACACTCAGCCTTGTTCAGCAGAACACCCTCACAACAAGGTAGACTTCCCAGTTTTCACTTGGCCCTACTCCTACCCTCTCAACATAGATTGAGGATCAACAGCTCATCCAGAACAAATTAGAAAGGCTATAGACAAGATATCATCAACAAGTGCCATGAATGTACATACTTCTCTGCATAGAATAACAGGGCATATTCAAAGACTAAAGTTTTTGAGCTCCTAAACTCAAAATCCAATGAGGACATCTAACATCACTTTCAATGATTCTTGCAAACAAAACGAGCACCCAATCACTTGGGTTCAGTCAATTTCCCCTTCCAGAAATTCAGAAATCGGGGAAAAGTCAAATGTAGGCATTCCCCATTATCAACATGATGAATGCAGAAAATATCATCAACAGGGCGGTCACACAGAGATCATACTAGGAATCTACCCTAGGAGTCACTTGAGTGATTGGTGGGCCTTAGCCCAGGCAACACACCACGATGAGAATGGATATCCCTTCCTTGATCAGAGTGTAGAAGCCTTAGCATTGTGCAAACTCGAGAGGAACAGTATATTTGTATTCTTTCCAATACAGAGTTCCATGATCTTCACATGCTCTAGGCAGATCTGACTATTTTCTAGACATGCTAACATATCTGTATCAAAGAGGAAGAAATAAGAATCACTTTTATTTGACTATCAATCCAATATCATCTCAATGTGCTATGAATCCCATTCAAATTTTGGTTGATTCTCCAAGATGTCTCTGGAAATTACAGTGATGGTTGATAGCTTCAAGCATTAGCAGATTTCCTTCTGCAATTGGATTCACTCATCTATCAAAGAGTTTCTCAACTACAGGTATGTGAGATACAAAAATTGAGGTGCAAGATCTTGATCCTGAACCTCTTTGAATCGAATAGTTGAAAAATTGTCACTACTCTCGTAACCATGGCATCATAGACGGCTCCCATTCACATACTTCATCTTCCTTGAACCACAACGCTGGAGGGGAGCACAAAATAGGTATAATTAGAAATGACAGAGATCTGATGAATATTTTGCTTGCAGATTTCCAGCATTTGAATAATGTTCTGATTACTGTACATTTGCAAAATACTTACCAATCTCACGCTCACCATTTTCAGGGCTATCACTTCCATGCACAACATTCCTGTATTCAAAACACATTAGAGAGCTATCTTCAAACCCTCTGCAATACTTTGTGAATGATGTATACACATGGAGGATTGTTTATAACAGCCATGCAAAATAAGTGGATAATCAATAATCTGTGTTAATCAAAACCCTTCAACTCTTATTTGGATATAGAAGTAGATATCGAATATTTATAAAATCATAAATAAATAATTTTCCAGAAAAACAATAAAATAATTAGATCTTTGACCAAAACAACTTAATGCAATGTATGATCCTAGTAGCTACTATATAAAAACTCTGAGATATCCACTTGCGTTCTCACATTGAATCTGGGAACTTTGTTCAACATTATTATGATTGATTACCTGCCCGTTTCAATACCCAAATCACCACGAATTGTGCCAGGTTCTGCTTGCAGAGGATTTGTAGCACCTATTAGTTTCCGTGCAGAAGCAACAACACCAGGCCCTTTCAATGCCTGCAAAAAGGAAGCACAAACATAAGCACCGTCCTGAATTCGTTTCCAAGGTTCTAAGTCTCTAGCCTTATCCCAGGCCTTCATGAAAGCCCTATCAATATTTAGCACATGCTACAGTAATAATTTTTTTATAAAAAAGGTTTGTCAGTATCATATGAGTTTCTTCTAGCCGCAGTACACATTTGAAAGCAATAAATGCCAATTTTGTTGATCTTCTATCAAAAGGAAAAATAGATAAGCAACAAACAAACAAAGAGTATCCAACTCTATTTATACCAAGCAAACAACAGGTCCTGATGTAATATACTCCACCAGTTTTGGGAAAAAGGGCTTTGAACTCAAGTCTTTGTAGTGCTCCTGCATTGTGTAATGTAAAAATTTAGGTACTCATTTCCATTGAAACAAACAGCACTAAATGAAGTAGCTCCATCTGTTTCTAAGTAAGCAAAGATCACTGGGGTTCGACTTCTTGATATAGAAACTTACTTTTGCCAATTCACTCGAACATGTGTAAAGCTTGAGCCCTATTAATGTGAATCCTTTCTTCTCAAATCTTGAAATGATCTCCCCTACCTTAAGGGGAATGATAGACACTTAATTAGCACACCAAATGGAATTCAGGTTATGTCTACTCATAAAGGAAACAGCAAAGCATACCAGGCCCCGTTGCACTCCATCTGGTTTTATCATCACATAAGACCTTTCAGATGGACCCTATAATGGAACAAAGATCAGACAAGTAATTTTCTGTATGTAATGATTTTAAAAAATGAAGCTTCAATACAATTCGTGAAAAGCTGGAGTAGATGCCAGCAAATAGTGATAGGACTGTTGAGTGAATCAAGCAGAGTTCAATGCTCAGCCAACATTATCAATTTGAATGTGATGAGATAAACTTTAAAAATATGCAAATCGTTTCTCAGTGCAACCTACAAATTAACATTCTTTACTGAAATAATAGAATCCTTAGAACCCAGAACATCAGTGAGTTGACTAAAAAAGGAATGGAACTCTCTAATATGTTTTTCAATTTGGCAGAGTAAACCTTCTTAGGTAAGGAAGTCCATAATTCACAGATGTTTTAGGAACTGAACATAAAAACTTCTTGACATCTCATATCTCACTATGATTTTTGAAAGTTGAAACTTAATGATCTTGAATTGAGGCACTTTTGTTGTTCTCCTAGTGATAGGCCATGGTGCTTCTTTTATTTAGTGCCATCCTTGACGACCTCTTAAAGCCTATCAGTTGCCACTTTCTTAACACATTTTCTTGAAGCCCCTTCTTAAGTGGCAGAGCTGCTACAGCTTTCTTCATTCCCAATTTCAAACCCATAAGAAAGCCAATTTTCCAGCTTCATTACAACCAGCCTAAATAGCCACAGGATATTGATTTTTCCACTTTGACAAATTTCTGCAGAATAGTAAAACACACAGATGAGCTATATTGTGCCTGTGCAAACACAGCACAAAACAGCAACATCTGACTGACCCCAAAGTCTGGCACTCGTTTTTTTTTACTTTATATAATAATACTGTTCCAATATCAGGAAGAAGAGCCAATATAGATTCTGATAGACTAACAGAATCGTCACACTTGAGCTCTAGAAACTACTGGAACACAAAAGACAAAACATATGAAAAGGGGAAAGACTCTATACAGAATCGACAGTAGGAAAAGAGAATTAGAATCACAAGAGAACCACTACATTTACCACATCCCATAGTAAATGGGCCAACTGAAGACCTCTGCAATTCAATTTTTGGCAAATGAACTGATGCATTCTTAAGCACAATAGCACCCTCCCCAAAGTGAACATTTTCTGGAACTTTTGTCATTTTCCTTTTGACACATGCAACTTTTCACATGTCAATTCAAATTCAAACCTGAAAGTCTTCTAAATGATTATGGAAATGGAGATGCTGGTTCAGATAGGACCCTTGGTAAAGTTCATGTAAAAGAATCAACTTTTGAATTTTGCCATGATTATGTACTTGGCAAACAAGTGAAATCTCCATATTGCATCTCTACATCAAAGAGGAAGGAAAGCAGGTTAGATTTTACACTCACATGTTTCCTCTATGCCTATAAAGAGCTAAGGAGGTATGCAATACTTCGTTACATTCACTGATAATGCATCTAGGAAGTTATGGGTGTACCCCCTTAAATCAAAACAAGTGTGCTTAATATTTTCAAGAAATGGTACATGTGTATACAATCAGAATGGTCAAAAACTAAAGACATTCAAAAAAGATAATGGCACTAAGTATGTGCACAGGGAATTTGATAATTCTTGTGTGGAGGGTATCAAGGAGGAGCTAACAGCCCCTTACAACCCTTCATCCAATGGGGTGGCTGAAAGAGTTAATTGTGGGTTGTGTGAGAGACCCGTTGCATGTTGTCCATTGCTGATCTCCCCCAACAGTTCAGGGGAGAGGCACTTAAAACCATGGTCCATGTTTGCAACCGATCTCCCAACTATGTTATCAATAGTGGCATCCTTGAGGAGGCTTGGTCTCGCAAACTGGCTTCATATGACCACTTGCGAGTTTTTGGCTGCAATGCATATGTGCACATTTCATCATAGAAGAGGACAAAGCCAGATGGAATCCATCAGTATAATCTTCAAGGATTATGGAGGAAAAAGTTTTGCTATCTTGAAGAACTTTATTGCTATAGTTGAGAATGAAAGTCAAGCTAAAATTCAGATTTTAGGAAGTGAGAGAGGAGAATAGTACATATATACGGACTTTAAGTCATATCTTGAATAGAAAGGTATCTCTCATCAACTCACTAATACTTACACTCCATAAGAGAATGGTATTACAGAGAGAGAGAGAGAGAGAGAGAGAATAGGACACTTATTGAGATGGCCCGTGTGACATAGCATGATGTCTTCAAAGAAGCTTTCACCTAAGTTTTGGGTAGGATGCTATTCACACATCTAATCACATTCTAAAAACGCCTTCCACAATCACGGTAAGAAGCTTAATGTGAATTATTTCAAAGTTTTTGGTTCTCGCTCTTATGTTCACATTGAGAAGAAGGATCATGGTAAGCTAGATGTGAAAGTTATCAAAGCAGTTATGCTATTGAAACCAAAGGCTACATATTCTATGTACCAAAAAAATAGGTAAAATCCTACTCTCATCCAATGCACATATGTAGCAAAAAGTCAAATTTATGATAAAGATGCAAAAATTCTAGATCTTATTAAAGAGGATGATTATGCATTTTTTAAAAAGAACTTGAATTCTTACATTCAACCATACAAGGGGTGAAAAACCTTTTCAATCCCCAAAGGTTTCTAAAAATAAAGATAAAGAGAAAGTTGTAACTTCTACTGGATATTCCCCACTATCTACACAACCCTCTCCCATTCCTACTCAACCTATTGAAGAACTAACTTTTGAGATTGAAGAATCTTCAAGAGCCCCAAAGGAAAGAGTTGCAGAGGAACAATAAATAGCACCACTTTTTCATAAACTTTTGAAGTGGTTCTTGCAAATAGTGCAAGATAGTGGTATCCAAAGTTTTAAAGGAAAGACAAGAAGCCAGAAAGATCATGCGGATAAAGTCAATTATGCAGAAGCTTTTGAATTTTTTATAACATTCTTGCTCTTACTTAAGTTTAGAATGAACCTCCTAGTGTCAAAGATGCATTACAAAATCCTACTTAAAAGAAAGCAATGCAAAAGAACAATGATTCTATTCATAAGAATCAAACAAGGAAGTTTTGTGAGTAAGAAAGCTATTGGTGTAAAGTGGATCCTCAAAATTTTTATTAAAAAAAAACGACGATACAATAAATACATATAAAGCACAATTCGTTGTCAAAGGTTATGCACAAAAAGAAGTATAGACTATGATGAAACATTTGCACCTACTTTTAAAATGAACATAGTGAAGATTGTGCTTTATCTTATTGCATTCTTTGATTGGAAAGTATCCCAGTTAGATATCAAGACTATTTTTCTTAATGATGATCTTCATGACGATGTTTATATACAGCAATCAAAGGATTTTGAAGAATGAAAGAAAAAACATTTAGTGTGCAAGTTTATAAAAGCTCTCTATGGTTTAAAGCAAGCACTAAAAGCTTAGTATGAAAAGATTCATCTATATCTTTTATCTATTGGTTTTAAAAACTCAGAAACTACTTCTACCCTCTATATTAAGTCATAGACAAATGTTTTGATCATCATCATCATCATCATCATTTATGCTGATAATATGATTATGACATGTCCCAAGTGTTGGAACTGGAGTGGGCCTTAATAACAATAATCATAGGTTTTTAGGATCTTCCAATAAATGAACCTTAACATTCACACCTTAAGACTCAAAATTAGATGAATGAGAAGTAGAGAGATAATACACAACTTATCAAAGTGTAATAGTAAGCTAAATGTTTACCTACACTATCTTAATATTGATGGTCAAATTACAGAATGTGTATATGACTACACGACTGAATTGTGTCGAATGTAGATACAAAATGTGAATATAGGCAAAACTTCGGGAACCAGATACAAAAGTTTGTTCATAAAGTGTCTAAGAGGTATGAAGACTGTGTATAAGTGAACTTGGAATGAATAGAAACAATTGAGAACTGTTTTACAACAAACTCTAAACTGAATAACAAGAAAGATTCCTTCATGTAGCAATAAAGGAAGAATATCTGAATATAGACTTACTACTCACAAAATTCAATAAGCCCTGAAAGGTTGGCTCCAAAATCTTGCCCAAAGTTACATCAGAAGTTATGGCACACCTCCTCCAAAAGTTAGTAACCTCCAAACTAAGTTGATCCTTGAGTTGGATGCTCAAGAGGTGCCAAGAAGTGACGCCTAAGGCCTTTATATAGGCCATCCTATATAGGCCTAAAGACTGATCCAACAAAACTTTGGGCAAAAAGCATAAAGCAAGGCGAAAAAGTTAAAAAAGCTTCTCCAAAAGCTAATTTTGTAGAAAATGGCCATTTCGCTTTTCAAGGAAGTTGCTGTCCTAAATGTATCCCGAGGACTGGGAATATGTAAAAATCCTTTTTGAGTAGAAATTAGGGTTAAGGTTTTCTACTGTTTCTAGACCTCTGATGACTAAATATATATATTAAATGAAAGCTCTCCTCGAGTACTATCTCACATGCTCATAATAATTTTTCACCTTCTATGATCAAAATTTGGCTAAGTAACAAAAATTTGGGTTGCTGGAAATTAGGGTTTTATGCTCTTCTTACATTGTTTCCAACAATCCCCCTTCAATGCCATAAAGGCATGAAGTACAAAAAATTGCAAAACTTCGGATGTTTGAAAATATATCTCTTAACTGATTTCCACTGAATCTTGAGCCGACTTTGCATAAGCCTAGATACTTGAGAAACTCAGAATTGATTACATAAGTCTTTGAACTTCGAAATGTGCAACTGAACAGGCTCACTAACTTTCATCCTTGCGCGGTTAACCACTCCTGAGATGAGCATTCCTAGTAAAAAATTTGTTTTGATAGAGATTTTCTAACTCCAATCGTGTGAGGAGAGGTTCTGCATCACATGATTTGGGGTATAATATGCCTCGATTCCCAAAACAATGAATGAAAGTGCTAGTGCATCCCTTGAATCCCATCTAGATTGCTCTTCTGTAGAAAGTAATCTAGTAGTACCACAAACTCTGGATAATGAAAGAATTCTTTCTTCTTCTTCATCAACTTACTATTGAGCAGAAATTGGAAAAATAGGTCTTTTGGAAGATAAAGCAACATCTTCTCCTAATTGTCTTTGCTTTGGATACTTGCCATTGACAATATTTCATAAGTCTTTAGATACTAATAAATTCATCATCATAAAACTCCACATTAACTAGTTAGACATTCTTTCAAGCTTGTCTTCATTTTCAAGTCTATAATCACTCATCTTGTTAAGGGTGTATATCAATTATGTTGTGATACCACTTGTTGGAATTGGGGTGGGCTTTAATAATAATAATCACAAGTTTTCAGGATCTTCCAATAAATGAACCTTAGCATACACACTTTAAAACTCAAAATAAGATGAATGAAAAGTAAAGAAATAATACATAACTTATGAAAGCGTAACAATAAGCTACATGCTTACCTACACTATCTTAATATTGATTATCAAATTACAAAATGTGTATATGACTATGAAATTGAATGTGTGCTGAATGTCGATACAAAATTTGAATCTAGACAAAATTTCAGTAATTAGATACAAGAGTTTGTCGTCCCTCCTCCTCCCTCTCTCCCCCTCTCTCTCACACACACATGCACATTGATAGACAGAGAGAGAGAAAGAGGTGAAGCAATGCGAAAATGTCTACAGCAGACAAATTCATTGGCACGAGGGAATATGAAATGTAAGAATATACCTGAGAAGCCCGGACAACAGGCGATATCACGCTACGTCGAATGGAAAGGGATTTCACACGTGAAACGCGCAGCTGTGAAGGACAAACGCTACTCAAGCTGGAAAGCGTGGATCCCCAAATGCGAGGAGGCCCAAAGCTCGAGGGCTCGATTTTATCGGTGGAAGAGAAGCAGCGCGAAGCAGAGTTCGTAAATGCAGCTGCAGAACTCCCGGCCACAGTCATATGCGTGCAGGCCATGGCTTCTCAACAATGCTAGTTGAGAACGGACGCCCTCTTCTGCCGCTCAGGTACCGGATTGACAACTTTGATAGTTCGGCTCCAAGCGGGCCGTCGAATGGATGATGTTGGAAGAGAATGGAGTGAGCAGCTTTCAGTTGGGGCCCGAGGGGCCTTTACTCACAAATTTCGAGTGCTTCATGGGCCAAGTTACACTAGAGATGGTCAATTCTTCACTACATCGTCCTACATATTATTGGGTCACAATATGAAGGATCATCTCTCATGGCCATTAATTATGTTGGATAATTTAAGGGACTTCCTCACAACATTGTGAAAAATACATGTGCTTGATAACTTTATCTTACATTCTTGATTCTTTATATAGTGATAAATGACTTGAAATCACTTTGATGCGAAGGAAAGTAGAGATTCATCCACCTTAAATCCAATACAAAGGACAAAGATCGATAGCTAACATTAAGTAGTGAGTAACGAAAAACATGTTGCAAAAAGATAAACATTATAAATAATCTTCCCTTTAATTTTGTAAGAAAATCATCTTTTTATATAAGTTTTGAAAAAAAATAATGAAATATGCATAATTTTTAAATCACCCATGTCACTCTCGTACAATGGTGAGTACCAACCTGAGGAGTTCCACTTCGTAATTGTCAATCCGCAAAGAGGGTAGGCCGATATGAAGATCGAGAGCAAGTGAAGTGCATGAAGGTGATGGTGAGAAACGCAAATGCATACACACACATATACACACACACGAGGAAAGTGGCGATGGAGATCAATGGAAGGCAAAAAAGGAACTCATATTCATCACTAACTAGTTACAATAGCTCTACTAGCCCAAAAGTTAATAGTTTCAAAAGTTTTCAAAATGAGCTCTCTAGCTCTATTTATAGTTTTTGCCTAGTTTTGATCGGTTTCACATCTAGTGACTGATATAGTTAAAAAATAGGTTCTACATCTAATTTGAGGTACCTAACCGCTTCCAAAAATTATGAAAATTGGTATGAGCTACCTACTTAGACTCCTTAAGCTCGAGGACTCCTCGGCTTGCACAAAATGGAGTCATACATGCGGTGATCGGATGTATGTACATATATTACATTGTTTGAGTGATAAAAATCACTTTTTGGGTTATGAAATGACCTATGTGATTCCTTTGCGTTTGTGACGAGATCCTGTACTTGGTTATGTGCCGTGAACACTCCCCTCCTCCTCGTTTGTCCTTGAAAGAACTTGATCGTGCGTGGGTAATGTAGTTAGTGAGGAGGTATGTCACAAGGGTATGTTCTATTATTCGAATACCCCTGATAAGATCTTTTTCTAACTTCTCCCAATCGATGGGTTGGGGTTCGTCAGGAGGTGGAATTTGATAATGCTCAAAGTACATCACTCATTCGCATGTGAACAAATGGAGCAGGTGAGTGGATTGGCTAATAAATACCTTTGAGTGGTACTCCTAGAATCTAGTAGTGAGCATATCTTCAAACGTCTGCTTGTAGCAGGTAGGCATATATTTCAAACAGTAGTGCCATGCATATCATACCTTGATCGATGGTGTTGTGCTCATATCGTACACTAAATCCAAGTTTCCATGTTCGGATCCGGGGGTGTTCACTGTTGGAGCCTTGACATGCCTGAATATCTTGAAGACCATTTGCATCATATCAAAAATTTTCTCTATCATTTGCACAACGATGTCGAGTATATGATGTAGGCAGGGTAACCAATGGTGAGTGGTAGCCATCATATAGCCCACTGTAGGTGTGTTATTCTGGGGAGGTTCTAAGTAAGGGTAATTGAGCCAGTCTTGACATTGTCGGTTGTTCTAAACTTTAATTGCAAAGGCCTTCCACGAACATCTTCTAGGGACTGGTCCATAGCACGGATTGTATTTTAGATGGGTGGACGCATGCATCCACGTATGCATCATCTCTGGATATTGTTGTAGTAATTCCGTCCTCCATGTAGGTTGATAGATATGGGAGGGACATCTACTGGCTCGAACTAGGTGGCATGCGTTGGTCGCTTCTTAGTGATGCTCTCAATCTATAAATTATATTCGGCGAGCAACATGAAGTAGGGTTTATACTCCAGTTCACTAGTAGTTATGTGTCGAGGAGGTGCTATAGCGGCAAAATACAGAGACTTTAAAATAACTTCTTCAATATTTGCCATCACATGTAACTGAGCATCAACTCTCGCCGAATGCATTTTGCCGAGTTCTTCAACCATGTCGGGGGAGGTAACTCATACGTATCTTGACCTCTTTCCGAGGATCTGCCTCCAACCATGGGCAATGGTTCGTATTCTTCTTCAAATGTGTCATCCGTTGGGATCTGTATGGTCTCGTCTGGTTCCGGCAAGTCAGGTGGGGATTCCGGTCTAGGAGGCTCCATCATGCTGGATACTTGGGCTTGCAACTCCTGGACTTTCATTCGTAGCTCGTTCAATTCTTCAAGGAGGGTCAGTGGGGTGACCTCCTGCACAATCGTAGGTCCTGACGAATCCTTTAACACCAATTGAGTGTTTTCTTCCTTGAGCGTCTCGCACTCGACTTGTAGTCGATCGTAATCTTCTAGCATGCATGCATTGTCATCCAATAGAATTTGCATGGACTTAGGAGGAACTGCTCTAAAGCGTAAGGGGCTTAGAGGTGTCTCTGGATGATCCATTATAGCCTCGAAGTTTTCACGATTTTGCTATTAGAGTCATTAATTTTCTTCTTTCGCTGCATTGAGGTGCTTCCGAAGGAGTGCCATGTTGCACGATAAGTGAGCATTGCACATTAAATATACGTCTAACTGAGACTTGATTTCTTTCACATGCTTTGTACTTGTGCCTCGAGGGTTTGTTGTTGCTTTTGTTGCTCTGCTTCCAAGGCTTGATATTTCATGTTGAGTTCTTGATTCTGTAATGTTAGCATATCTAGCTATTTCTGCAATTTTTGGATCGTCTGTTGGAGGGTTGAATGTTCTCGTCCTAACGAAGAATACTCGTTGTTAATTTGTTGAAGGCATCATATCATTTGTTGAATGGTAGCATCAACGGTGAAAGATGGTGATGATGTGAATGTTGGAAATGATGCATGCATGGTGAGTTGTGATGCAGTGGGTATGGGAGTTGGGGTTGGGACAGTGGATGTTGTGGCGAGTGTGGCAAGGTGCACGGTGATGGTTGTCATGTGGAGTGTGCTAATTGATGTGGATGTCTAATAAAGTAAAGTTTATGATCTGAGGGTCTGCCCGGTTCAGACAGATCTAAAATCAGACATCGTTTGGTCATCCATGTGTATGACCAAAGATCTCGAGTTTAGACTTACTAGGAGGTCTCAAGGATGTGAAGGAAGAGGTCTTGGGTTCAATTCCCATGGGGACATGGGGAGAGTATTTTGCCCAAAGAGATCTAGAGCCTTCTAGAAGCATCCACTTGAGTTAACTCGAGTTAACTGGGACACTTGGCACACATGTAGTTACATGGCTGACACTTGGATGGTTAGTATCCACCTACCCAAGAAGGCAGTCCCTTGGAGAGAGCTATATATAGAGGCATTTGGTTGGGAGGAGAGTCATCTCTCTAGCATGTGGTGGTCGTAATCCTTGTTCTCTTGCATTGGTATCAGAGCACTTAGGTTGATATCTATGGAAATTTTTATCTTCATCATTTTGCTTGTAAGCTCTTGTTCAGATGCGTCAAAATTGCATTGTTGTAGCACTTCTTCATCTCTATGGAAGTACTCATCGCCGTATGCATCATTGCTATTGATCAGATTAGCCAAAATAATTACGCAGCGTTCGTAGAATACGGGATTCGATCTCGCTATCTATCTGTATCCATGGCTGGGTCTTGTCCATTGCAATAACTTGCACGTTTGATCTTACTTCCTCCGCTGTATTACAAGTGCGCAACGGGCAGTTCACACTTGCTTGGGAAAGGTAGTTAATTCTCCAGTTTATGCACTTGAATAATTACCTTTTGCCAGAATAGCAAGCAGGTTGTTTTTGCATGGATGCTTGTTTGCATACCTAATAAGCTTGAGATTTGCTTAAGTTCATTACACTTGCATGTACTCACATGCATTTGCACCCAAGAATGGGCATTTGCATACATGAACATGCATTTGCATGCAAGTAGATGCATGTGCATACGCATGATCTTTTGGTAAGTAGCTGAACACGTATACTTTCGTTCCTTTCTTTTTCTAACTTGACTTAGCTAGGTAGGAAAAATAGAAAATTACCTAGTTGCAAGAATCTTGACTATCATGCAACTAAGTATCTAGTCTATTTTTTCCAAAAAAAAGTGATACATAGGTATCACTTAGTAGGAGTCTTTTTGAGAAAAAGAAAGCATGTTGAAAGTAACTATTTATTTTTTTTCTTGTCATTAAGATGCCAAGAACATAGAGCTACTTTCCAATGTGCATGCTCAGTCTAAGTTTGGGACCAAACCTAGACATTCTTAGCAACTAGCGTGGATTTAGTTGTTTTTGGATGTTCATGTTCATGCACCCAAGTAGGGAAGTTTCTGTTGAAACACAAACCAATTGAACTTGTAAATTCAACAAATTTGGAAGGTTTAATACTTTAATATTCATCAAACATTGATGAAAATAAGTAGAAGTATTGAACTTCTAGAATCCCTGGAACTCTAGTGTTCATCGATGTTAGTTTCCAGAAATGCAATCTCGAGGCATGATGCAAGGTCTTCAATCGACGCAAAAACTTTTGAAGGAAACTTGCTTGATCCTATTTAAGCTAACTCAGAGCTTAAAGAAGAGACCCAAGCAAAGTAATCTTTGGAAATTAAGATATTTCTAAAGATAAGCTAATGAAAGAGTCCAATTAACTATTTCATTGGTTAAAAGAGAATATCTTTTGGACAAGCAAAGTCTTAAGTCTTGGTCTCATCCAAAAGTCTAGAACTCCATTTGAAGATCTTTCCAGTAAAGGAGAAGATTCCAAGATGAATCGTTGGACTGGAAAGCAAAAGATTCCAAGATGAATCATTAGCTTAGTATTACTTGATTCCTTGGTAGGAATCAAAAAGTTCTTGAAAGAAAAATCTCCCCAGATGTGAGACTAGCATCTTTCAAGAGAAGTTTTATAGCAAGTAGTTCCCAGCAAATCCCTAACCACCAGTTTTGGTATTTAAGTCCAAATAGTGATATAACCTAAAGGTATATCAAAGATTCTTAGCTTTGGAATCTAAAAAGCATTAGAAAATGCTTGGACTTAAGTTGAGGGAAAGATCTTTAGAATCCTGCAGGTAAGCAAAGAAGCTTAAGATAGTTTAAGAGATCTTAAAGATAAAGACTAAGTCTTTATTTTTGTCGCAATTATCAACCAAAATTGATCAAACTTGGCCATGATTGTCCAAGAATGTGCGATTAGAACTACTCTATAGATTGCCCAAGCATTGGCAATAAAAATTCCTTTTGGGAAATTATTCACTCAGGTTCCATTTTTTCAATGGAAAATTGTGAAAAAAGTAAGTTGTTCAAAGTATGAACAGAGTGAAGGAATTCCAAAAATGTAGTCTGCAATCGTGCAAACGGTACTTAAGTCTGTGGAAGGTAAAACATAAACGTTTGCCTATCCTTAAAGGGATTTCGGTACAAATCCAGAAAGCATGAGCGGATGCTTAGACTTAAGCAGTAGAGAGATTCCTATAAAAGTCCTAGCCAAGATAGATACCTAAAGCATCAATTAAGAAAGGAATCTAAAGACAAGAAGCCAAAAACTCTTATCACTACAAAATTGGTCAAGGATAAACCAATTGCACTTGAATTCGAGAAAATTCAAGTACTTGGAATTTTGATTGGTTTTCATTTGAAAATCCTAGCAAAAAGGATTGGAGATATCCTATTAAAGGTTTTCAAGTTCCCAAGGTTAAGCACAAGATCGTGAAACGATCATGTTTTTTTATTAAACCTTAGAATATCAAGATAGAGATAGTGCCTGAAACTGTGAAATTCTTGTCAAGAATTAAAGCTAGAAGGTTCTCTATCAAAAGATGTTGTAGACTTTAGGATAAAATTCACTCACATGTCAATGTGAGTATAAAACAGGGTGGTATGGGACACCAAATTTTATACCCAGATTGATGTAGGAAAGATGGTATGGGACATGGGACCGTGAGATGATGATTATCTTTTAGTCCTTGTTTGGATCTTGAAGTTAGGTTTGATCTTCAAGGGAATTAAAACTTCAAAGAAGGAGTTTAAATTAAAGAAGGATCTCAAGATACTTCAAGATGACTTCAAGATCAAGGAAACTGAAGATATGAAGTAAGTAACTTCCAAAATCTTCTTAGAACACTTCAAGCTTAACTGTTATTGATCAGAAATATTAGATAAATTTCTGAAAGAAGTTGGACTTTGATTTTGAGTTGATCTTTTCAACTAAAGATTTAATTGATTAAGTCAAGCATCAAGTTCCTAGTGTAACTTGGTAAATTCACTCTTTTAACTCAAAGAAATGCACAAGAATTGCATTCACGATTAGGATTCAAAAAGTCTGAATCTGACATGAACTTAGTCTCAAGTGAAGCATTATTTGAATACAAAACTCATCAATAGAACCTCAGCCGGTCGACACGCTGATGTTGGTTACCACACTAGAATTTTGTGGTTGGATGATATTTTCGAGTTGCTTTGAATCTTTTTGAGAATCCGGATTATTCCTCTTAAAGATAGAAAAAATGCTTCACTACCCTGGTGAAATAGATCTTTGAGAAGTTAAAGTCCTTGGTCATCTAGCCTTTGACTCAAATTTACGTATCTCCGAAGTATGAATTGGTTGTATAGAGTTTTAGTTATTTCTCTCCAGCTTCCCAAAACTTTTGGAATAGGCTCAGACATGGTATCTGATTCCTTTTGCAAAAGACCAGGGTTAGCCGGTTAGAATTAGATAACTAACTTGAACATCCTAGATAGATGTTATATACAAGAACCTTTTCAATCTTCAAAAGATAATAAGTCTAAGTGGACTTATTTATTTGAGTTTGCTTCAAGTTATAGCATAAATGATTTCTTAGAGTCCAATAGACCCTAGAATAGACAAGTTAGGAATTGCTCAACAGATTGACAATTCCCAAGAACTTTTAGCTCAAGTCTTTGAGAAAATGTTCTAAGTTGGACAATTTTCATTTTGAAGTTGTATTGGTCAAGTTGGTATGGTTGACTCCACCGAAATGGTAAACTTTCTCCTACAGTTTACAAAAAATTTTTAAACTCATTAGGACAAAGTAGTCCTCTAGTCGGGTGAAAAAATCAAGTAACTGTTGGATCAAAGTAAACCATTATACAAACATCTAAGTTAGATGTTTGGGACAACTAAACTTCAAGTTCTCCAAAATAAATTCAAGCGAATCAAGAATTCTCAAAGTCTTGCAAGGGATAAGAATCCCACCTTCATTACTAAGTTCATGCATCAGTTATGACTAGAAATGGACTAATAATTTGAATCCACCTAGTTCACATGTTTGTGCCTAGATCGCACATTCAAAAATTGTGACTTAGCCAAGGATGTGTTTAGATCCACCCTCACTATTCTTCACTAGGTTGTACCTTGTCCCGTTCATCAAAGTGCAAAACCAGATAGTGTTTTGAATCATTTGGGCAGGGATGCCACCACAAAGATGAGACATGTTCTTCCAGTTCTAGAACATAACCATGTTCTTACAGTTTTAGAACATGAGGCTCGGGGGTTGCCTACAATATGTATATAGCTCTATTTTCGAGGATGAAAATATTTTCAAAGGGGGGAAGAATGTAATAAAGTAAAGTTATGATCTGAGGGTCTGCCCGGTTCAGACAGATCTGAAATCGGACACCGTTTGGTCATCCGTGTGTATGACCAAAGATCTCGAGTTTAGACTTACTAGGAGGTCTTCTGCTCTTGTGAACAAGTGATCCACTTAGCTTAGTGGTTAAGTCTCAAGGATGTGAAGGAAGAGGTCTTGGGTTCAATCCCCATGGGGGACATGGGGAGAGTATTTTGCACAAAGAGATCTAGAGCCTTCTAGAAGCATCCGCTTGAGTTAACTCGAGTTAACTGGGACACTTGGCGCACATGTAGTTACACGGCTGACACTTGGATGGTTAGTATCCACCTGCCCAAGAAGGCAGTCCCTTGGAGAGAGCTATATATAGAGGCATTTGGTTGGGAGGAGAGTCATCTCTCTAGCATGTGGTGGTCGTAATCCTTGTTCTCTTGCAGGATGATACTTGTACATGTGCATCCAGTGAGGCAGTGAGTGAAATCTCCATGTCATTGGAGGTGCTTTCGATGACAGCAATGTGAAATAGTGAAGTGGGTGTGGTTGGACGAGGTGGGGGATGCAATGGTGTTGTGAGAGGTGAGTGGAGTGGTGTGATTGGTGGCCATAAGAAAGGAGTCTGTGAACTGAATTCCTGTGAATATGGTACCGAGGGAAAGGGGAGGTTCCTGGATATAGAAAAGATGTGAAAGAGGGGTAGTATGAGGGTGGTTGTGTATACAATGTAAAGGTGTACAATGGGTTTGTGGTGTACGAATGGAAACGTGTAGGCGGGGAAATGATTGGTGGCATAGGGAAAGGTGGAGTGAAGACAGATGTAATGGGAGGGTTAATCGTAATTGGGCTAGAGATCGGGGGCCAAATGGAAACAGGGGATGGAATGCGAATGTGGGGGCTTTCTACAACATCACCGGAGGGTTGGGTTGGTGCTCGAAAAGAAGAAGTGGTGGTTTCACTAGTGGTATATACAAGGCTAGTGGCTTCACTCACAATTAGGTCAATGATTGGAGAACTCACAGTGGGTGTGGATGTCACAGGTTGCATCGGTAGATTATTCGCCAAACCATTTGAGTATCCTTACTCACCGAGGATCAAACTTGGGAAGCGATTTCCACTTCAAGTAGCACAAAGCTTTTGCTACACCTACTGATTGGAACAATTCATGCATAGCTACAATAAATGTCTCCTCAAAGCCACCACTGGCCAATTCTTACTGCAAAATAGCTTGATTCTGTGTCATGTAGTCATCTGATCGCTATCTTATATGCACCTGCTTCTGTTGACTCCTCTTCATATGCATTGGTGTCCCCTTGAGTTTCAGCTTGTGTCTTTGATTGTTGTTCTTCTCCCTCACTCTCCTCCATGTCGTCTGCACCATCATCGGTCACTGTGCGATCATCATCTTCTTCTTCAGAGTCAGAGTCCTCGCCCCCTTCTGACGGTGTGGTTGGGTAAGTGGGTCGTTCATATTAAGAAACGAATTGTGTGTCCAAAAACTGTAAGTCACTGGACAACACCTCTAGTATCTCGAAGTCAAAGGTGGTATTGATATATTCTGTGCCCAATCTAGTGACCGGGAAAGTAAAGTTTTCAGATGCAAAAGTGGTGATCACAATTGGAACCTCAACTATTGTGGTGGCCATGATGGGGATGGCAGTAGGAATAGGCACTGCCACCTGTGAGACCTCATTCATTGTAGCGGTTTGTATAAACATTACTAAGGAAGACAATATGAATACTAGATCCAACTCCTTTCTCTCTTGTTCCTTGATAGATGCAACCAAATAATAACACCGATAGAAGTCAGGGTTAGGAAGTGGTGCATTGAAATAGGTTGCAAATCTTGCTTGCTGCCAAATAGGCATGAGTTCTTCACTATTCTGGAGGGCATCAAACTCTTGAGACAAGAACTGATATCGCCGCCAAACATTGGCTCCGTATGTCAGATTAGCCTCATAGATAAAATCCGCTTTGCCCAGTGGTCGGACGAGTCCTTGGAAGCAATGCACTTTACTACTCATCTTCTCTGTTTTACCCATGGGTGGATCTTCAATTGGAATGGGGCCTATGAAACCTTGGAATTTTGGCGGCACCACTGTTAACAGGTTCTCGAATTGAAGGGCTAAGAAATTGCCCACTAATCATCCAAGTGCTACACTCGTGGAACTTTTTGGTTGTGTGACGAAGTCCTGTGAATGAACCTAAATTGAAGTGAAGAGGAAAAAACATTAGGCCCGGAAATTAATTAAGATCCCAAGGAGATGAGACCTCCATTCCTTTCCACCACCAACATGCTTCCCGTGCAATGTGCATGGTTTGAATGATGAGTGACTGTGAAGTGAATGTAAGTAGTACGTGATTTGACTCTGAGTGATTGTATGTGAGGTGCGTGGTTTTACAATAAAAAACTGGTGAGCACTGCCTACTAAGTTAATGTAAGTGACAAGGATGGTAGTTAGATGAGTTGACAAAGTTGGAAATGGATGGAGTATCCAGTGGGTGCTTATCATCACTAGGTTGTTGGTAAGGATTGGCTTGGTTAGGTGCGGTCATGGTTAGTGAAGTCTTGGGAATCCATTTTTGTACAATATGATGGGGTACAAAAGATGAAGTCAGCTATACAAAAGAGGGTTTGTAGGGTGTCTGGTTACTAGCAGAAAAGGTTCTCCTCACATTCAATAAATTTGATTTATAAGTTGCATAGTTCTTAGGTATCCAAATCTGGCGAGACTTGGATTGGGCTTTCACTAAGGGCTTTGGCACCCAAATCTGTGGAATGCACTATCACTGTTGTGAGTGAAATTAGCAGGCTTGTTGAAGATTTGGAGGGGTTGACTCGTTTGATGGTGTAGCTTTTCGTACCCACATTTGGCATGCGATTGCCTTAGTAGCCTCTCTGAGGGGCCACCCTGATGTGCTGCTCCTTGGAGTACATGGGTGATGTGTCCGTGCTAGTCATCAAGGGTGAGATGTCATGTCACCACTCTACTTTGGAAAAGAAGGGAGATCCAATGCTAACGTTTCCAGCCCATTAGAGAATGAGGCATTCTGTACAACAGATCTAGGTGGACACTATGTTAGCAAGAGTGATCCGATGGAGGTTCCTGAATCCTCCCATGTGTAGCTCCCTGATTGGGGAGCTCTTGGTGTCCTGTCAAGCTTGGCTAGAGTCTGTGGGGGTTCACACCCAGCTTGAGGTTGAGCCTTATGCCACCATACTTGTCTGGATCTTGTCTGCTTACTCGATTTCACCTCCTTGAGGGGTGATGTCTCCTGCTTCTTTTCGTTAGAGCCAGTTAAACCACTCATAGCCAGAGTTAGGCCACTCATAGTTGGAGTGAGGCCACTCATAGGTGGAGGGTCTTTTGTTAAGTCCAATACTTCAGGGCACTAACCTCTAAGTGGTCGCTCATGGCACTATCCTACAAGTTCCCATTGGAGCACACTCCTGCAAAGATTTAAGTTCACCAAGTTATTGTATAACCATTCCTGACCTAGGATCATGGGTTCTATTAGGTCTTTGTCATGGAAAACCAAAAGCTGAACTGTCATGGTCACCTCCTCGATTGAGATTGGTAACTCCACCTCGCCTATGCAAGGGTTTCTAATCCACCTAATCCTATGAGATAGGCCTCAATAGGCTTCGCCTCCTATTACTGTCCTTGACAATGAAAGAACCTAATTGCATTCATTGCTGTACTAGAATCGATTAAAGCCCTAATTTGCATACGCATGGGTTCATGACATAGAGTGATGTTAACAAATGGTCTCCTATCAACAATACTAGGGATACCGTTTCCTTTGATTTGACACATGGCCGCCGGATATCGTGGAGCGTCCTCTGGTTGAGGTTCTCTACCTAGTCCTTTCCTTCTTAATTGCATGTGCCTAATGCGTTCTAAAGCTTCCGCTTGGGCTTCTACTTTGATTCGTTCCTCCTCTTCCTTTCGCTTCTTGGCAAGAGTTAGCCGCTTAAGAATATCCTCAGTCAAGGGTTCTTGATATAGCTTAACTCTGCATCCACTGATATAATTAGGCATTACTTCTCCTTCTAGAGTTGCTAGTTGAACACCACCGCTAGTCGATATCCTATTGATAATTATGGGTCCATATCCTCGTTTCTCTAACTTACGTACATGTTGTTTCAAGGTGTAAAATAACACCAAATCTCCTACTCATAATCCTTTGTCCTTGATATGAGCATCAAAGTAGGCTTTCTATCTTTTCTTGGTGGCATAAATTCATGTTTCTGCACGCAATCTAGTCTCTCCTAGTCGTTCTAAGTCAAGTATTCTTGAGGAAAGTTCATGACCTGTCCACTCATGCTCCTGAGCTATCTTGAGGGTGGGTATCAAAAAATCCAATGGCAACACAACATTCTGACCAAATACCATTTGGAATGGTGTGGCATTGAGCACTATTTTATTGTTGGAGATAGACGTCTGCGGAAGCATGCGAACAGCACAAGGAAGAAGAAGAAGCTTGGAGCACAACACACAATACTGAATGTATTACTAGAGAATGTACAAAAGATGAGTAGCCCATTAGGGCAATATGCGTATATATAAGCCGGGGGAAAAAAACCTCCTAAAGAGGGAAACAAGTGCCCCGGCGGTCCTAGTATGTTCACACACATTACTACCTAACAAATTCCCCCCTGGGAGTGATGCAGTGAACAAGGAGCTGGCACTCATGTATAACGAAGTGCCAAGCTATGTGGAAATCACTCCACAAAAGGAAGTAAGCCCAAAGCTTTGCGGAAAGCTTCAAACTTCTCCCTAGGCAGAGCCTTCATGAAAAGGTCTGCAATGTTCTCTTGTGTGGGCACATATGCCAAGCTGATCTCCCCAACAAAGAACCTCTTCCTGACATAGTGATAATGCACCTCAATGTGCTTAGTGTGAGCATGGAACACAAGGTTCCTCGCAACTGCCAATGCGCTCTGACTGTCAGTGAAGATGGTGGTGGCAGAAGACTGGCCAACACTCAAATCAGCCATAAGGCGTCTGAGCCACACACACTCAACAGTCGCTGTGAAAGCTGCCCTATACTCAGCCTCACAACTGGAAGTGGCCACAGTAGGCTGCTTCTTGCTCAACCAAGATATACATGAGCTGTTGTGTACCTAAGGACAAACCTAGGGACTTGTGGAGAAAGAGACTATACCTCGATCCCCCTCAAGTGCATATAGTGGGGATTCACTCTTTATTTATCAATCTGATGAGTATCTAAACCTAGCCGAGTGTATGAAGACACGCATTCAAATAACAATCAATGCAAATGAGCTTCCCAAAGAGTGCGATCAAGGCTAAGACTATTCCAAACAAGCTTCAATTGTCAGTCATGGTGTCACAATACTTGGAGCAGCAACCAACATCAAATTGAGGTTTTCTCTCAGCTCCGAACTCTAAATATAGCAAATACATATGCATTTCAAAGCTCTCAAGAAGACACATCCAATGGTGGTATTTTTACTCAATTCTGACGCTTCTACTTCAAGTTATGAGCAAAATACTAAGTCACGGGAATGACCTTCCTAGACTTCAGCACTTCCTACATCTCACACACACCTTAACAACAACAAACAAACACTTTCATGGATAGACAACACTTCCTAACACTCTTTTCAAGCAACACACATGCATACAAGCTCACAAAGAAGATGATACAGAGAGAAGAAGACACAAATTCGAAATTTTGTGCTCTTGATTCTCACAATGGCAAAAAGTCTTTACAAAGAGTCACAAATTGACTTATATACATGTGCCCTAAAATGGTCCTTTCACACAAGAGACCGGCACTTTATTCACTAAAAGGTTAATTTCCTACTAATTTACATGGGTAAGCTACTAAACTTCTGCGGGGATGCATCTAGAGGACTCCTCTAGTGCATTTACATCGGAAAATATATTACAAATTGATTATGATACAAAAGATAAGGTGTCCAAATCGGAAAAATTTTGGGGCCCATCTTTTTCTCTGCCTTTTGCTCTTCTTAGCTCTGCAACACTCTCCCCCTCTTTGTCTCTATCGTCCCTTGAGAGGCTTTAGTTCTTATTTGTCACTTGTTGTCCTCATGCATCTCTTGGTCAGTTCTGCCTGCTTGTTAGATAGGTGTTCAGTTTTGATGGCCTCTTCTTGATTCTTCTTTTACATCCTTTGGGCCTGATGCATTCGTGTTGCCTGTTAAGTCGGGTTGCCACACATGCCACCAGTGGAAGGTATGAGGATGTGGTCTTTCAGCCTTCAATCTGGACCTTCCAAAGATCAAGAGGTTGAAGCACCCTCGTGTGGCTATGGAACCGCCAGATATCTTCTTGCACTTCTTCATGGATACTTCCTGGCCTTGGTTCCTCCTTCTCACCTACATGTTTTTCCTTGATGTGTGCCCCTGCAGGGCTCTGTGCAGAGATGGGTGTTGCGCCCCTACGGGGCTTCTTGCAGAGATATATCTTCAAATGTAATCTTTTAATGAAGCTTCTTTCTTTGTCTTTTTCTTTTCTTCTTTTTTCTGGACTCTCCCTCAACACTGCCCCGCTCCTGAACTCTGTCGTCCCCGACAGGCTTTGGAAGTCGACGGGAGTATGTTCTGTATACTTTTTGCTCTGTTTCATTAAGCAGATTAGCTTCATGTATCATGAGTTGCTTCCAGTGTTTGGATTTCACACCGTCATGTGGTGGATGTCTATGGTCAGCGAAGAAGCTTAGCTCATATGCCACTAATCTGGCATTCAAGTTGGATGACATCTTCAAAAAGATCTCGGAATCAATTTCAAAAAACCTTGTGAAAAAGGCTTCTTCGAATGTTTGCATATATGTACTCGGTAAAAACATCAGCCTAGAATAATATGCCATTATTGTGGGTCGGCTAGGCATAACAGACAAATCAAAAACGAGAATATCTGTTCCTTGATTAATGCCAATGAAATTTAAAAATGTATACGCCACGTGCTTGAACACCTTCAAAACTGTAAGGATCATGCTAAGAATTTTATTCGTCATTTTGATAGTTAGATCAGGTACTGTTGCGTAACAATGCAGCCAAAATTCAATGGTTTTTACCATGTAATCCTCCGTTGGTAGATAACTATGAGGTGGACTTGGAAGTAGTGGATAATTCAGCCACTGTTTATTGATTACACCATTCTTTTGCATGTCCAAAAATTCTCTTGCTTCTCTGCAACGGGGTGTTGGACAAAAAGAACGGTTTACCTGGTATGGTGCTGCTTGCCAATGCACCCGCAATGTAGGATTTTTCTCCAAAAATTTTCTTCTCCAAACCGTCTGTGTAGCTTCAAATTCTTCTTGAGTATAATTGAATGTGTCATCTTTAAAATGCAATTGTTCGTCTGGATTTCTCTGTGTGATCTTCTTTATGTATTGCTTTGTTTTCTCTTTCAATAATCCGTATGGAATGTTGAAAGGCTTCATTATCATGTCCAAGTTTTTGCCCTTTATTTTTGCTTCCTTCATTACTTTGATCACTTCATTTTCAAAATTTTCTATCAACCGGGACACCAATAGTGCCCATTCCTTCTGACCTATTTCTGTAGTGTATGGCATTGGATGATAATCAATTGGTTCCACGATATGCTCTTTTATTGGAGAATTATAAATCGGGGGAGATAGAGGACGTACCTCTACCTCGTCAGTAGGATTCTCTTGTATTGGCTCTATTGGTGTCCCGATGGATACTTTCTCTTCTGCTTTGGTTTCTAATTGTGCAAGTCGTTCAGTCTTCTCTTTAACTTCTTGCATAGCTGCCCTGAGTGCCTCTTTGGCTGCAAGCAGCTCATTACCAATTTCTGCTACATGATCCATGTTTTCACTGTAACTCACTGCAAGTTTTCTGTGGGCAGTGGTCAGCTGTTTCTTAAGTTCATTGGTTTCAGTAACATATCTACGTTCCCATTCTTCTCTTAAGGCTTGCTCTTGTTTCAGCAAATCTACATATTTCTCAATCTGATCTTTCAATTCCTTCTGGTCAGTGACTGATGTCTCTTGTTTTTCTATAGGCTGGTCATATAATAATGCCTTCATCAATTCTTTATTTCTGCTGCGTAAACTATCATTTTCCTCCATGTACACTTTTAGTTGTGTTTCTAGCAGATTACTTCGAGCTTTCATTCTCTCCTTGTCTGCTTCACTAGCTTCATACTGTCTTTGTAAGTCCGTCAGTTGTGCCTGGAGCTAATGATGCTGCTTCATCAATGTATCACATTGTGCTTTGACGCCGGTCATCTCCCTATCTTTAACTGAAATTTCTTGTTGGGCTTGGATGAGCTGTGCAGACAATTGCTCACTCATGACTTGAAATTGATTCTTTTCTCGCATGGCCTTGTCATAATCTGCATCTGTTTCCATCATTTGTTGTTGCATGTCCATGGCCATTTGTATCATTTGCTTGACCACAAGTTTAATTGAGTAACATCGACATTTAACCAGGTGGTAGAGATGTTAGGTTCTTCACCTGTGGTAACATCTTTCCCTTGTGCCACATGCAACATGCTATCATGGGGCTGCCGAATATGTAATTGTATCAGTGGCTCAGCTTCCCTGTGATCACTCTTGCCTTGAGGTGTATCATCCGACACTTCAATTACAGTTGGCTCCTTATTTTGTTGTAGGCCTGCATCCTGGTTCACTGGTGGTTGTATTTCCTCTTTGATAGGCAGCACTACATTTTATTGGTCATCAGAATTTCCTTTATGCTTATCTTTGACTGATCATTTAACTGAATCAAGTGTTCCGGTTCAGTTTGTGCTTCCTAGTACTATGCTTTTTGTGGTTGATTGTGAGGTGTGACTTCAACCTAATCTATTTCTGTCCAATCTTCATTGTGCGTCTCTGTTCTTATGTCAGTATCCAATGTGTCCTTCTCAGGGCTGGATTCTTCATTAGAGCTTGAATCTTCCAAACCCAGTTCTTTGTATCTGGCAGCTTGATCTGTAGTATGTTCTTTATCTTTGTATTTCTTTTCCTGGCTTGCTTGTCTGTAATGATGACCTTGGACGTTTAAATTTACTTGCCCTCGCATATATTGATGCGTTTCTTCTAGGCTACGGAGAGGTCTCTTTTCGTAATCGGTTGTTGTGTCACAAGAATCTTTGGCAATGTGTGTGTCTTCTTCGATTGTGGTGTCTCTTGAGATTCTTCCTCTCTTATGCATTTAGTCCCTCTCATGGGTTTCTTTGAACTGGTTCCTACGTCTTCAACAGAGATGACTGTTTTCTTTTTCTTTGGAACAGTCGCTGACTTTGCATATTTTGCTAGCTCTGTTGAGGTCGGCATCAAGCGTAAGCAATTCTTCATGTCAAGTGCTTCATAGATGAGTAATGTCAATGCCGAACTTCCATTTAAGAACTTTTTCTGACCCCACTTTTTCTTTGCTTCAAACAAGCGATCTTGAATATATGAAGTCATATTCACTTGGTTTCCCACCTGTCTCATAGCATGTGAGAGTAATTGCACTACGATCTTTTGAGGTGCTGTATATCTATGCATACTTGGGAAAAAAAATGTTGATGCACTAAACGAACCGGGTCTTCAATATCTGTTCTATTAATTTCCAAAAACGTTCTCTTTTTGGGATCGTGACATTCATCCTTGACATTGGTTAAACCATCTTGGCTCCATCCAAAAGCTCGGTTGATCAACTCATGAGTGAATTGAATTGTTTTCCATGTTCCAACTTTGTCGAGCACTTTGGCTTCAGGGACTGATGCCTTATTCGATGCGGACTGTAATGTATTCATAACCTGTGTGCATCTCTGGAAATCTGGCAAATATATTAGAAGTCTTAGGAATGCATCAATGCTTACTCGTGCCCAGACATCTGTTATGCGAGGTAGACCTTGTATGATAGTCTTGAAATCTTGAGACATGATAGGGAAATAGTGATCTCGATCCACGATCTTAATGATAGGCATAAAAAGAAGCTCGGACACTGGTTGATCATCAAGAAACCAATGACCTCTCGCCTTTGTGATTGATTCCAAGGGAAGAAGCTGGACCTCTTCCTCTTGTGTAGCTTCAGAATTCGAGGATGCCATCTACACTCAATAGATACAGCAGTAATCAGTGGCAAGCAGGTATCAAGAATCATCCTTCACTTATCCTTCATTAGTGTGGCAGCTCTCCGAGTGTATTATGTCATCCCTTCCCCGTGGGTGTGAGAAAGGTAATACGTGGGATTTTCATACTTATTTATAATTATTTTGTCTGAAAGAAAACAGAAAGGTTAGTTCATAGCCGAAGTGGTTATTGATTTATATGTTAATTTTTGGATTATGTACAAGTTCTCTCCTATTTCCTGAGAGGGAAATGTGCAACACTATTCCAAAGTAAAAGAAGAATGTGCCGAATGCTTGGCCTCGTAATGTGGCCTTATAATGCATACTTTGGACTTGGGTAACTCAAGATGTGTGCAACTTGAATTATTTGGTTGATGCGTACAGATTGTCTTGCCTGTCGGCATCCAAATCTGCTTTACTCCACTAGGACCGATTGTGTTTCCAGTATTCTTGGTAAATGTAGTGTCTGTCCTATTATACCTCAGGTTCGTCTGCTTTTTGAATCCTTGACTGATTTGTGTTGCGTATCTTGGACCCTGTTGTGTCTTGTAGGCGTTCGCCTTTTGTTGTTTCGCCTTTAGATCATATTGATTCTCCTTTTGCCTTGGTTTGTCCTTTTTGATGTTTGTCATTTGAGCACATGACTTGGGAATCCATATTTGTGTTCGGGCCGGTTGGGCAGCTACCACCTTCTTCGGAATCCATACTCGAGCAATTCTTTGTGGAACTAGGTGTCCATCATGACTTGAATTCTTATTCTGTTGTTGTTTCCAATGTCGATAGTGACTCTGTTGTTGAAGATAAGCTGTCACTTGATCTTTTCTGATCCAAGCTTATCGGGTGTGAGGAATAGGGTATATTCTAATGTGTGCAGACTCGTAATCGTCGTATTGACTATTCTCTCTTGTGCTTAGTTCCTCACTGAGGCTGGCATTGGATAAAGTACTACTCATGTGATTAACTGGATTAGAAGATTGTGTGCAATCAAGATTCAGTGTATCCTCACATGAAGTATTCGATGAAGGGGTTTCCATAGTGTGAGTTTACATATATTTGTCACTGTGTTCATTTGAATGAGCTCTCGGGTCTATATCCTTGGCTTTGATCGGTCGTTCTTCTAACATGTTGAACACCTCACGATGTCCTATCTTGGCTGAGATGTATCCTATGGCCAATTGAATAGTCACTTCATATTCGTATATCCAGTCTTGACCTAGCACAAGCTCTTCTAACAAGTCATGATCATGACATACTAAGAGTTTTTGTTCCATTGTGTTGTTTCCGAGATGTAGAGGTAAGGTAACCAATTTTTCCTCCTATTCCAATGAGTTGTGTCTGAGAGGGGCGTAATTCTTCCTTGAGTTTCTGGGTTAACAAAAATTTGATACAGCTTATAGCAGCTCCTGTATCAATGAGAGCATCCACTAAGTGGTACTCTTCTTTTCCAGCTCCCAAATTCTAATAGGGTTGCATCATTTGCTGACCTAGGTTTTCAGTGGCTCTAAAATTAGCCATTGGGATGAGTTCCTCTCCTTGTCGATATCTCTCATCTCTCTCTCTCTCTCATCCACTCTTTTCGTTTCCTGATTCATTTTAGTGCTTCTTGCCTCGCTTCTTCTTGTATTCTTTCTTCCTCTATGCGCCTATTTTTACCCATTATTAGTCGTGACATTATCTCTTCTGTCAATGGCTCTAAATATTATTTCACTCGACATCCACTAATATAGTTTGGCAATACTTCTCCATCTAGGGTTGCTAAACTAATGGCTCCGCTAGTGGATATACGATTGATGATTAATGGGCCATATCCTCTTTTCTGCAGTTTCTTTGTGTGTTGTTTTAAAGTATAAACCAAAACTAAATCTCCTTCCTTCAAATTTTTATCTTTAATATGAGCATCAAAATATGCCTTCTGTCGCCTTTTAGCAGCATAAATCCCTGCTACTGCTTGTAACCTAGTCTCATGTAACTTTTCTATTTGATCCAATTGAGCTGATAGTTCATGTCCGGTCCACTCATAGGTTGTTGCTACTCTGAGAGTGGGTATCAAGAAATCAATTGGCAAAATAGCATTCTGTCCGTAGACTAAGTTAAAAGGAGTAGTTCCTATGGCCATTTTGTAGGCTACTCGGAATGCCCATAAAGCATGATGTAATTGTTTATCCCAATCAGATCTTCCATTGTTAACAATTTTTGTGAGGACTGTACACAAGATTTTGTTTGAACTTTCGGTTTGTCCATTGGCTTGCGGGTGATATGGGGCTGATTTCTTATGAATTACTAAGAATTCATTCAGTAGGGCTTCTATCACTTCATTCACAAAATGTGTGCCTCTATCACTCACAATTTCTATAGGTAGTCCAAATCTAGTGAATACGTTCTCGAAGAGAAACTTAGCCATAGTCCTTGCATCATTTTTCTTGGTTGCTTTGGCTTCAACCCATTTGGTCAAATAGTCTGTGGCTACAATTATGTACTCGGTATGGGATCCTTTAGCTGGTGGACTAATAGGTCCTATAAAATCTATTCCCCATTTAGTAAAGGCTCTGGCACTCATCATGGGTTTCAGTGGCATTTCATCCCTTCTAATTGGATATTTCGTTCGTTGACAAGTATCACATCATTGCACATATGTTGTTGCGTCTTGATGTAGAGTTGCCCACCACATTCTTGCAAAAAGAATCATTTTTGCAGTTTTATCTGCAGAAAAATGTCCTCCTGCAGCTCCTGTATGTGCCATCTCTAAGACAACAAGATACTCGTCTTCATGAATGCACATTCGTAAATGATTGTCTCTTCCTCACTTAAAGAGTTGTTTTCCTATAAGGTCATAGTCCTTGCTTTGTTCTGTGAGCACACGTTTCCTTGCGAGAGTGGATCCTTCCGGGTACTCTTGGGTCTTCAAGAACTTTACCAGAGGCATGCTCCACCTTGGTGCCACTGTGGAGTAGCATAATGTACAGTTGTCTTCTGGATTTCATTCTTGACAGATTGGGCAGGCTGATACATAGTTATATGTATCCCTCTGCATGGTTGGCCAATATATGCCTAATCTCTTTAGTGTTTTCCATGTTCCGTTTGCATTTAAATGAGTTTTCCATTGATTTACATGTGCTTTTTGAAGCCACATTTCTTGTTCCTCTTCTTCCATGCATCTCATGAGTAATCCACTTGAATCTTGGTGATACAAACTTCTAACAATGATATGAAGGTTTTTAGTCTTCCATAGGTCTTGGTTTCGATTCAGTGTGATCCCCTGCTTAGGTCCATATGAGAGTATAGGGATCAACTTTTTTGCCCATTGGGGACATACTTCGAGATTAAAAAGGTACGTGTCTGGCAGGTCATCCGGTACTCCTATGGGTGGTTCTCCATGTGTCATTCTTGATAAGTGATTTGCTCTAATATGGGTATTCCCTTTCTTGACTACTACCTCAAAATCAAATTCCATCAACAGTAGAAACTAGCATACTAGTCGCCCGGTATTACATGGCTTATTGACTAAGTACAATAGGGCTTGATGATTAATGAAGAATTTGAATTTGTTTGCCAATAAGTAGTGTCGAAACTTTTTTACTGCGTACACCATCCCTAGGCCTTCTCTCTCGGTCGTGATATAATTGCGTTCTGCTTGATTCAATTGTCTACTAGCATAGGCTATAGGGTGGTCTAACTTCCCTGTATCTACGGGTTGAGCTAAGATGCAACCAATGGAAAACTTGGAAGCATCCACATGAATGTGAAATGCTTTGTTCCAATTAGGTACTCGAAGGATTGGTGCTGAACTTAATCGACTCTTTAATTCGTTAAAGGCCTTTTCACATTCTTCTGTCCAATTAAACTGAGACAATAGAGCATAAAGAGGTCTGGCAATTATGGCATACATGTGTATAAATCTTTGGTAGTATCTGTTGGAGTTAGACGTCTGCGGAAGCACGCGAACAGCACAAGGAAGAGGAAGAAGCTTGGAGCACAACACACAAGACTGAATGTATTACTAGAGAATGTACAAAGATAAGTAGCCCATTAGGGCAATAGGCGTATATACAAGCCGGGGGAAAAAAACCTCCTAAAGAGGGAAAAAAGTGCCCCGGCGGTCCTAGAGTGTTCACACACATCACTACCTAAATATATCAACAAATCCCCCCTGGGAGTGATGCGGTGAACAAGGAGCTGGCACTCATGTATAAGGAAGTGCCGAGCTATGTGGAAATCACTCCACAAAAGGAAGTAAGCCCAAAGCTTTGCGGAAAGCTTCAAACTTCTCCCTAGGCAGAGCCTTCGTGAAAAGGTCTGCAATGTTCTTCTGCGTGGGCACATATGCCAAGCTGATCTCCCCAGCAGAGAACCTCTCCCTGACATAATGATAATGCACCTCAATGTGCTTAGTGCGAGCATGGAACACAGGGTTCCTCGCAACTGCCAATGCGCTCTGACTGTCAGTGAAGATGGTGGTGGCAGAAGACTGGCCAACACCCAAATCAGCCATAAGGCGTCTGAGCCACACACACTCAACAGTCGCTGTGAAAGCTGCCCTATACTCAGCCTCACAACTGGAAGTGGCCACAGTAGGCTGCTTCTTGCTCAACCAAGATATACATGAGCTACCAAGCATGAAGCAAAAACCACTGGTGGACACACGAGTGTCATAGCAACCAGCCCAATCTGAGTCAGAAAAAGCATGCAAATCTGGCGGTAGTGATCCCCCCTTGGGATAAAACAACCCAAGTAGCCGAGTACCACTCAAGTAGCAAAAGATGCGCTTAACCGCTTTCCAATGCGTGACTCCTGGGCAATGCATAAACCTGCTCATCTGTGAGACAGCAAACTGAATATCTGGCCGAGTAATGCATAAGTAAATCAAGCATCCAACAGCCTGCTGATAGAGAACAACATCAAATGCATCTCCAGCATCATGAAGACTCAATCGTAAACCTGTCTCCATAGGAGTGGCAATAGGCTTACAGTCTTCAAGGCCAAAACGCTGCAATAATGTGTCAATATATTTCGTTTGACACAAAGCCATTCCACCATCAACTTGCATAAACTGAATGCCCAAATAGTGATGCAAATGCCCCAAATCAGACATCTCAAATGAGGCATGCAAATCAGCCTTGAAATCAGCAATATGCTTCTCAAGAGGACCAGTGAGCAGCATGTCGTCTACATAGACAACAATGATCAAAAGCACATCATTAGCACGCTTAACATATAAGGTGCTTTCAGTTGGACTGTTCTCAAAACCATGTGCAATCAGATAGGCATGTATTTTCTCATACCAAGCACGTGGTGCTTGCTTTAAACCATATAATGCCTTCTTTAACCTGCACACCTGGTTTTCATGCCCTTTCTGCACAAAGCCACGGGGCTGAAAAACATACACTTCTTCATGCAAGTCACCATTCAGAAATGCTGTTTTAATGTCCAACTGATGTACATTCCAACCATGATGGGCTGCAAGTGCACAAATGCTCCGAACAGTAGTCATACGGCATGTAGGTGCAAAGGTCTCATCAAAATCAATGCCTCTTTCCTGCGCATAACCCTTTGCAACAAGCCTAGCCTTATACCTGTCAACTGTACCATCAGGTTTACGCTTCAGCTTGTATACCCACTTAGTGCCAATGGCCTTCTTGCCAGGAGGCAAGTCACATAAAGACCATGTACCATTCTTCATTATAGCATCATATTCAGATTGCATAGCAGCCATCCAATTTTCTGAATTTTGTGCTTCATCAAAAGAAACAGGCTCATTCTCATCACAGAGACTAGATGCAGCCATAGCATAGCAATCTGATGCAAAGGAGGTACTATGAGAGCCTGAACGAGTACGATATGACAAAGGTGCATCTAATTTGCTGTCACGCAAAGTCTGCACCAGCCATTTTGGCATAGTTTTTGCCTGTTCAATATCAGCTCTCTCATCAACAAGTGCATCATGTAAATCTGCATCAGAAATGGCATGATCTGCATCATCATATGAAACCTGCAAAGGCTGAGAAGTTGCCTCATTAGGACCAGCGCTAGCCTGTCCACCTGTAAAAAGAGGCATCAAAGTATCATACATGTCTTTGGAGCTAACAGATGTCTCCTTAGTACATGAAAGCAATGGCTGAATAGCATCTTCCACAAAGACAACATCACGGCTAACCAGAATGCGTTTAGTCTATGGATGATACAGACGATAGCCTTTACTTTCAGAACTGTACCCAACAAAAATACATTTTACTGCCTTATCATCCAATTTTCTGCGATGTTGTTCAGGCACTAATGCATATGCCAAACAACCAAAAACACGCAGATGAGCAACAGATGGCTTGCGGTCATGCCAAGCCTCATATGGAGTGATAGACTGCAACGCTTTCGTGGGACACCTGTTCAGTACATATGCTGCACACATGACAGCCTCAAGCCAGAAACTATGTGGTAAAGCCTGACTTTTGACCATGCACCTCGCCATCTCCATGAGTGATCTATTCTTTCGTTCAGCAACTCCATTCTGTTGAGGTGTATACGGCACTGTACACTGGTGTTTTATCCCATGTTCAGCCAGAAATGCATTAAAATCTGAAGACATATATTCCCCCCCTCGATCAAAACGGAGGGTGCCCATTTTACATGCTGACAGATTTTCAGCCAAAACCAAAAACTGTTTGAAGCACATGAACACTTCGGACTTTGCTTTGAGTGGATATACCCATGCATGCCTGGAAAAATCATCAATGAAAGTCACGAAGTAAAGGTAATTTCCAAAAGAGGGTGTATGCATAGGACCACAGACATCACTATGTACAAGCTGCAATTTCTGCATAGCCCGAACTGAACCATCTTTTGGAAAGGAAGAATGCTGCATTTTGCCCAAAATACAGCCTTCACAAACATGTTTTCCAGGTGCCTCAAGTTTGGGCAAAGAGGACACCATTTCAGATTTCTGCAGGCGTAACAAACTAGCAAAATTCAGATGACCAAAGCGTGCATGCCAAAGCTTTGCATCTGACATAGCCTGAGAATCATGAACTGCACATGCCGAATCATTCACAGATTTTTCATAGTCTATGAAACTGATAACAGGTTCTTTTTGATCCCTGGCACAAATAAAGCATCTGACAAAGTGAAAGAACTACCATCAGCAGTAGTCAAAATGATCTTACCAACTCCCATAACAGGATAAGAGGAGTTATTGGCGCATGTGACAGTATTCCCTGTAGGGGCAGGCTCGAGTGAAGAGAAGAAACTGCGCTGCGAGGTAATATGTTTGGTTGCCCCACTGTCAAAGTACCAAACATCTGAGTCTACTGCAAACATGCACTGATCATGAGAAGATGGGTCAAAACTGCAAACAGTAGTAAACGCCCATTCTTCTTCCTGCACAAGATTTGCAGACTCTGTTCTTGGTGTAGAGGCCTCTGCAACAACCATTCCAGCCTCTTTCTTCTTTGCCTCTTTAGCAGCCAGTTTTGGACAGTTCTTTATAATATGATCATTTCCTTTACAGTACTTGCAGAACAATTTCTGCTTTTCTGATTTCTTCTCATCTTTATCCTGGTTCTTCGATTGTGCAGCATTTGCAGATTTCTGCTTACTAGTAGAAGAGCTCCATTTTCCTTTGCCCTTCTGACTAGCCAGGAAAGCTTGATCTGCAACACGCATAATGGACCTGTTCTGCCTGGACTGATCTTCCTGCAACAGAACAGAGACTAATTCCTCAAATGACAAGGCATTCGGATTGCCTTTCATCATCAATCGAAGAGTAGAGGCAAAACTCTGATATGAATCAGGAAGGCCATTCAGAACGGTCTGCACAAGTGAGCTATCTGGTATAACCTCATCAGCAGAAATCAATTGTTCCTTCAGGTCTTTGATCTTTGTAAGAAAACTGTCCATCGAATCACCTTCATTCATGTGCTCACTCTCCAACTGTTTTCGGAGGTAAGCAACACGAGCCTCATTCCTAGCCTGGTACAAAGTGGTAAGTGTATCCCAAGCATCCTTTGCTGTTCTGCAAGAGCGAATGTGAGGAATAATGGCACGTTTGACAGACAAAGCTATCAATGCATGTGCCTGGGCATCTCTGCCATCCCAACGAATCTGCTCTGCAGTAGGTGCAACAGAAACAACAGCACGAACAGGAATCTGCGGAATATCATCTTCAACACCATCTTCATCAGCTCCAACACCTGTATTTGCAGTACCTGTCGTTACAGGTGTAACAGGACGTCTTTCAACACCCTGCACAATGTTCCACAATCCTTTTGCAACCAGTACATGTCGCATCATATAAGCCCATAATGGGTAGTTGGTACCATCCAACTTATCCTCAACAGCCAACATACGGAATACATCACTGCTTTCAGCCATGGCCGGTGACTAAAATACCTTGATGCAGAAAATTGACTATATCTCAAAAAGTTGAACAGAACTGCCCAGACGAGTTCTGCTAGACCTGTAGCAGACTTCGAGACGCTTAAACTGGCGAACAGAAACTGGTATATACCTTTGGCACAAAAGGACGAAATAGCCTGCACAAGCACTGCGATAGTGCGTTCGGAGGCCGAAACGAGCTCAGATTTTGGGAAGTAATCCTCAACCATGGATTTTGGGGCAAGTGGTTAGCCCATCACATTCCTATCCAAGAGGTTGTGAGTTCAATTCCTTGCAAGGGGTGGCACGGTAGTATTGTTGTGGTTGGTACTGCCCTTGGTATCTACCTGGCTGAGGTGAACTCTTTCTAACCACTTATTTATTATATGGGTAATCTTGAGCCGTGTGGTTAGTGTGCCTAATCTCTATGGTACAATATAGGCCATTGGAGTTTCCTATGGGTTGCATTGCATTCATATTTGCCATGTGATCACCTCCACATGTGTAACACCTTCGAGGGGGGGCTAATTTGATGTCAGGCTTACTAGAGACTCCCAATCGTTTGGCCACTTGTTTTGTTAAGTCCTCTATAGAATTGGAACGTCTAGATGAGGCCTCTATTGTGCTATCCGAATCTTTATGCACCTTGGAGAGTTCTAACTCTTCCCCTAGGTTATCCTCTATGCCTACACAGACGTGCAAGCATTGATCCAAGGTCCTTGGTTCCTTTAGGAATACATATGACTTGAGCTTAGCACTCAATAGGCCATCAATGAACAAAGCTATAAGCTTAGCTTGAGTGGGTAGTTCCAATGGTGTGCATCGCTCTATGTAGCATCTGAATCTACGCCCATCCATCCTCACTGTCTCTTGACATTTTTGTTTGAATGTGTGTATCAACGATGATGCGTTGTGCCTGATTCCACACTTGGAAAAATCTGTAATGAAGGCCTCCATCATATAGTGGATGTATCTAAATTGGTGTTGATGCAATGGTCCAAATCAATCCAATGCATCACCCTTTAGAGTGAGTCCAAAGGCATTAAGTTGTATGAACATGTCTTCGACTTGTTCAGCCTGTAACACCTGTTTGAATTCAGCTACATGCTCATAGGGATCTCTAGATCCGTCAAAGCAATTCTTCATAGCCTCCTTGGTAGGGGAAAGTCGTCCCTACCCCTTTGAGTTCTATGGTCCCTAGTTTGTTCTCTTTCCGCTCTCCCACCTTCTATAGTGTTTCTTTCTCTCCCTGTGGGATTGATGAAACTATTCTCTGGTCCTTCCTTGTTCTTCTCTCTGTGTCCTTGAGAGGTGCTGATGCCCGAATTCTCCTTAGAAATATGTGATCTCAATAGTGGAACAACTAGTTCTCCTCCCCACGTATATGCATGACAACCATGTTCTGTGACTTTATACAGCCTTTCTGAAGCATCATCTAAGTATAATATTTTCCCTCGGACCTCTAGGTCCTTCAGCTCGTAAATTGTTGTTGCGCTCTCACCCGAAGGGTGCTCTGGCTTATATCTCCAAAAGGCTTCATCAATTTCTTTATTCCAAAACAACTCTATGCTCCTATTGTCCTGGGGCATCCAATTAGGTGTCAACACTCTCGTTAGCACTGATTTGCCTCTAGGCATTGTGGTGAAGAAATGGCTCACAAGCTTGCCAATCATTCCGACATGGTCGCAGACAATAAAGACTAGCTGGTGATTTCTATTCATGAAGAACATTTTAATGCGTGTAAATATAAGTTCCTATAATTGAGTATATAAAGTTATAAAAAAGGTTGATGCATAAAGGTTTGTTATGGCATTCAGAACATCAAAGTATGGGAATATATGCTTGAATGAGTGATTATCCTATGAGAATGTGTTTTTTTTTTCCCGTATGGGTATTTGACTAGATCATTGAGAGAATACATGTGACGCTTACACGCATATCTTTAGAATAAAGCTGTGAACCATGATTCGGTATATGCCACAATATGTTAATCTTCCCTTCCCTTAATACGGCTTTGAAGAAATGCATCATTGATTATGTCATGGTGAATATGGAAAAACGATGCATGCTTTTTTTTCTTCTTTTGGGCGAAATCATTTGAGAAGATGAGATCAGGAAGGAAAAGAGAGAAGGGTTGGTCTGGCATTCAAAAAGAGAAGATAAAGAAATTTTGACGGGTATTCGTTTCTATTCTATTGGTTCTAAATGAGAGCTACTAAGAACACGTCGAAAGGGAAGGAGAAGAAGAGAGGCGCAGAAGGAAGAAGGGACGAGGAGCACCTCAGGATACTTGTCTTTTGTAGGTTTAAAGCTTATATCATGGTTATCTAAGAAGCAACCAACTGTGGCCTTATCATCTACATAAGCAAAATATAGAGGTTTGGCGAATGAAACTCAAGAAACTATGTGGCTCAAGCAACTCTATGCAGATTTAGGATTACACTCTTACACTCCAATAATATTTGGAGACAACACTAGTTTGGTTGCTAATCCTGTATATCATGCAAGGACTAAGAACATTGAAGTGCACTATCATTATGTAAGGGAGAAATTGCTTAGCAAGGATATTCAACTATCCTATGTATCAACTCATTCACAATGTGCAGATATACTCACAAAGTTGTTGGATGGAACCAAGATGAGAAAATTCAAATTGATGATTGGTTTGTAGGAGATCAAGGAGGAATGCATACCAAGCATGTTAGAGTTGAGGGGAAACTATTGGTGCAAAATAATACAAGCCCACATACTTGGATGAATAGGCTATTAGTCATGAAGTCTTATATGATCAATCCCTTGTAAAATCATCCATAAGTGACTACACCTTAAAAATCAAAAGCATAAGTGAGTTACTTTCATCTATTGGTGTCAATGTAGATGATGATGATAAGGTTGAAGTGTGCCTTCATGCTTTGGGAGCTCCATATAAGTAGTTCAAAACTTCTATTCAAGCAAGGAGAATATTCCAAATTTTATTGATCTTGTGTCCATGCTGATAATTAAAGAAAAGAACCTTGGTGAAGACTCAAAATCTCAAGAAAAAGGTATTTTTGAGCATGTATTCTACTCTGGCAGAGGAAGAGTTCGAGCTAGAGCCTTCGAAAGTGAAAGATGAAACAATCATCAAGACCAAGGCCAATAGCATAATAATGTAGGAGGTAGAGGATATTTTCAAGGTAGTGGGGGGGTCAAGAGGTCATATAAATTTCCAAAGAAATGATTCAGGTAATGATAGTAAGGGATGTTGGAATTGTGGTAAACCTGGTCACTTTGAATGTGATTGTAGGTTGAAGAGTCAAAACATTAGAAAGCAACAAAACAATTATGCACCTACAAGTCCAAATGATTTAGAGAAGTTATTCATGGTCCAACATCACATGATGAATACAATATCTATCGATGTTTCAAAATTGAATGGTAATTTTTGGTACATTGATTCACATGCTTCAAATCACATGACCAGCCATGCAAAATGGTTTAGTAGTTTGCAAATAGTTTGCAAAAATTGCCAGCTCTTAGACTTTTTGAAACAGGTGATGATACAACACATCCTATTAATCATACGTTCCTAGATTTCATGAGAATACGTATTTGTACCTGGATCAAACAAAAAGGAAATGAGTAAGAAAAGACTACAATATGATCCTACTACTTTGATAGCATTAGACAATTTCAAGAGCAACAATTAATTGTGCCAATGTGTATCTATGAATAAAAATTATTTGTATCCGTAGAGATCATTTGCTATCTAACTTGAACTTGATTTTTTTTGGTGTGAATTGAATTGGTTGAGATTATACATTTTGAGTCCCTCTAGCATAAGTCTAAGATAATCTCAATCATTCACATGCACTACGGCGGGAGCTTAACTTCAATAAAATTTTACACAAGATAATTTCATCAAATATTCAAACACGTTGCTTTTTTTCTTGCCCTGAGTCTTTGGCCTTTGAAAAAATGCATTTCCCTCTCTCTCTCTCCCCCTCTCATGTTTGAAGTTAAAACGAAAGGAAATATATACTTTTTTTAGGGCAAGCTTGATCGTATGTCCACGTGTGTGCATATATCTATGGGATGGAAGTTGGAACTTTGGAACTATAGAGGGAACTTCATCATTCATTAGTGTGTGTGGATTGTGCGACTTGTAGTTCTCTCTCCTTGCCGACTTTATACATGTTGAATTCCGATGAAGTTAAATATTCTTCTTTTCAACAAGTATGAATTCTTTTTATGATGATGAAGCTAAAAGTCAATGTCGGGCATCGTATGGACTTTATGGTGGAAGTCGATTGGTTAGCAAATTCTTGCATAAAGTCGATGCTTGCATTGACTTTCAGCTGAAAGTCGATGCATGGCATCAACTTTCAACTTCATCGTCATAAAAAAGCATTCATTCTTGTTGAAAAGAATATGATTTGAATTCAAATACCATTCTTCGTATATCATTGCAAAAAATGCTATCATCATTTTATTAACATACTTGATGCATCACATCGAGGCCTTGCATAAAAAGTATTGAGACGTGACAAAACAAATAATGAAACCTTCATAGAGCTCATATTTTCAAATAATGACACCTTCATAACTTAAGAGCTCTCTTGGGTTTGCATGGTGCTTGATGAATATATGACTAATAAAGACAATTGAATTCATTGAGATGCAAATAATCCAAATATCCATTTTTTATTATTCTAATGGATGAGGGCATAAGATCACAAAGGTACTCAAGTATTGCTTTAGAAGTACTGCAAATCTAGATGGATACACATCATGAGTTTATAGGGATACTTCCTCACCCATAAACCAAAATGTCGGCAATGATATACCAAGGATCACTAGTTGACTTGAAGCTATAGAAGAATCAATACAATCATTGATGTCTTTTGCTTTAGGTTAATGTGGGTCTGCTTTATGCTTGGATGACTATAACTTGATGCTATTTCTTTACTAGAACCTTGCAAGTTTTCTTCATTTAACAATTAGGTTTTGAAATGACTATACAATGTTTTTTCCCAATCTTTATATATTTTATAAAGGTTTTGCTAACATTTATTTTGTGGCATGTGGATGACATCCCCACTTAATTTCAATATATGGGCATGTTTCGTGTAAAGGATAGCCCTCGTGGAAGGGTATTTTTCTAGAGTATCCTATTTTTTCCTTCATTTTTAATTATAGGGATTAGATAAAGTAATAGAAAAACCAAATGCACCCATTTTCATGCTCAAATGGAAGGACACATTTGCATATGCATTAGGAAGCTAGAAAGTACTCAAATTATACATGCTTTTGTTGATTCTATGCATATTTTGCATAGAAAAAAGTAAAACATGACATAATTCTTGTTTTTTATGTCTTAGTGTTTACAATTAAGGTTCAACGTTGATTGTTTATATGTAGAATACAAATAGAATGAAAGGTTGATCACTAGAAAGAACAAAGTGGGTAGGATGTTCACCTTGAATGTGAAAATTCTTGAAATGAATGTAATCATGTTTGGAAATGGTGCAGGTGTTATTGTTGGCATAAAGATATGCACAAGCAAATTGGACATGCAATTTTGCAGAGGTTGAAGTTGATGCCCTCAAAGGGGCTTATTAATGGATGTTGGAGTTTGAGGTCTATAGAAGCACATGAACAACACAAGGAAGAAGAAGAAGATTGGAGCACAACACACAATACTGAATGTATTACCAAGAGAATGTACAAAGATATGTAACCCATTAGGGTTATAGGTGTATATACAAGCCACGGAGAAAAAACCTCCTAATGACGAAAAAAAGTACCTAGTGGTCCTAGTGTGTTCACACACATCACTACCTAAATATATCAGCAAATCCCCCCTGGGAGTGATGCGGTGAACAAGGAGTTGGCACTCATGTATAAGGAAGTGCCAATCCACAAAAGGAAGTAAGCCCAAAGCTTTGCAGAAAGCTTCAAACTTCTCCCTAGGTAGAGCCTTTGTGAAAAGGTTGACAATGTTCTCCTATGTGGGCACATATGCCAAACTGATCTTTCCAGCAAAGAACCTCTCCCTGGCATAATGATAGTGCATCTCAATATGCTTTGTGTTTGCATGGAACACAAGGTTCCTCGCAAGTGCCAATGCACTCTGATTGTCAGTGAAGATGGTGGTGGCAAAATACTGACCAACACCCAAATCATCCATAAGGCATCTGAGCAACACACACTCAACAGTTGCTATGAAAGCTACCCTACACTCAACCTCACAACTAGAAGTGGCCACAATAGGCTGCTTCTTGATCAACCAAGATATGCATGAGCTACCAAGCATGAAGCAAAAACCATGAGTGGACACACGAGTGTCATAGCAACTAGTCGAGTCAAAGTCAAAAAAAGCATATAAATTTGGTGGTAGTAATCCCCCCTTGGGATAAAACAATCCAAGTAGTCGAGCACCACTTAAGTAGCAAAAGATGCGCCTAACCACGTGCCAATGCTTGACACCTAGGTAATGCATAAACCTACTCATCTGTGAGACAACAAACTGAATATCTGGTCGAGTAATGAATAAGTAAATCCAGCATCCAACAGCCTCCTAATAGAGAACAACATTAAATGCATCTCCAACATCATGAAGAATCAATCGTAAACCTATCTCCATAGGAGTGGCAGTAGGTTTGAAATCTTTGAGGCCAAAATGTTGCAACAATGTGTTAATATATTTCGTTTGACACAAAGCTATTCTGCCATCAACTTGCATAAACTAAATGCCTAAATAATGATGCAAATGCCCCAAACCTAACATCTCAAATGAGACATGCAAATCAGCCTTAAAATTAGCAATATGTTTTTCATTAGGACCAATGAGCAGCATGTCATCAACATAGACAAGAATGATCAGAAGCACATCATTTGCATGCTTAACATATAAGGTGCTCTCAGTTGGCATGTGCAATCAAGTAGGCATGTATCTTTTCATAGCAAGCACATGGTGCTTGCTTCAAACCATATAATGCCTTTTTCAACCTGCACACTTGGTTTTCATGCCCTTTCTACACAAAGCCATGGGGCAAAAAAACATACACTTCTTCATGCAAGTCACCATTCAAAAAATGCAAGTTTAATGTCCAACTAATGTACATTCCAACCATGACAATCTACAAGTGCATAGATGCTACAAACAGTAGTCATTTGGCATGTAGGAGCAAAGGTCTCATCAAAATCAATGCCTCTTTCTTGAGCATAACCCTTCACAACAAGCCTAACCTTATACCTGTCAAATGTTCCATCAAGCTTACACTTCAACTTGTATACCCACTTTGTGCCAATGGCCTTCTTTCCAAGAGGCAAGTCACATAAAGAACAAGTACCATTTTTCATAATAGCATCCAAAATGGTGTGTTTTATATATGGATGATATAGACAATAGGCTTTGCTTTCAGAACTCTACCCAACAAAAATACATTTCACTGCTTTATCATCCAATTTCTTATGTTGTTGTTCGGGCAATAATGCATATGCCAGATAACCAAAGACACATAGATGAGCAAAAGATGGCTTGTGACCATGCCAAGCCTCATATGGAGTGATAGATTGCAATGCTTTGGTGGGACATCTATTAAGTACATATGCTGCACACATAATAACCTCAAGCTAGAAACAATGTGGTAAATCATGACTCTTGTCCATACACCTTGCCATCTCCATGAGTGACTTGTTGTTCCTTTCAGCAACTCCATTCTATTGATGTGTATATGCCACTATACAATGATGTTTTACCCCACGTTCAGCGAGAAATGTGCTAAAGTCAAAAGACATATATCCCCACCTTGATCATAATGAAGGGTGCCCATTTTACATGCTGATAGATTTTTAGCCAAAACCAAAAATTGCTTGAAGCACATAAACATGACTTCAGGCTTCGCTTTCAATGAATACACCCATGCATGCCTGGCAAAATCATCAATGAAAGTCACGAAGTAAAGGTAGCTCGCAAAAGAAGGTGTCTGCATAAGACCATAAACATCACTATGAATACACTATAATTTGTGAGTATCTCGAACTGAACCATCTTTTGGGAAGGAGAAATGCTACATTTTTCCCAAAATAGAGCCGCCTTCATAGACATGTTTACCAGGTGCCTCAAGTTTGGGTAAAGAGGATACCATTTTAGATTTTTGCAAACATAGCAAACTAGCACAATTTAGATGACCAAAGTGTGCATGCCAAAGCTTTGCATTTGACATAGCCTGAGGATCTTGAACTACACATGTTGAATCATTCACAAATTTTTCATAATCTATGAGCTTATACATCCCATGACATAAGATGCTAGAAGCAATAATGATGTCGCCATTTGACAGATCATGAACTATACATCTGTCATCAACAAATTTCACAACCAAGCTGATCTTGGCTAATGTTGAAACTGATAACATATTTTTCTTGCTTTGAGGCACGAACAAAGCATCCGATAATGTAAAAGAATGACTAGTAGTCAGAATGATCATACCAACTCCCATGACAAGATAAGAGGAGTTGTTGGTGCATGTGACAATATTCCCTATAGGGGCAGGCTCAAGTGAACTAAAGAAACTGTGCTGCAAGGTAATATGTTTGGTTGCCCCACTATCAAAGTACCAAACATATGAGTCTACTACATACATACACTATTCATGAGAAGATGGGCCATAAGTGCAAACTATAGTAAATGCCCATTCTTCATTCTACACAAGATTAGCAGACTCTATTTTGAATGTAGAGGCCTCTACAACAACCATTCTAGCCTCTTTTTTCTTTGCCTCTTTGCAACTAGTTCTAGATAGCTCTTTATGACATGATCATTTCCTTAATAGTATTTGCAAAATAATTTCTACTTTTTTGTTTTCTTCTCATCTTTGTCATCCTTCTGTGATTGTGTAGAATTAGAAGATTTCTACTTACTAGTAGACGAGCTTCATTTACCTTTGCCCATTCTGACTAGCCAAGAAAGGTTGATCTGCAACATGCATAATGGACCTGTTATGCCTAGATTGATCTTCCTACAAGAGAATAGAGACTTACTCCTCAAATGTGAAGGCATTTGGATTGCCCTTCATTATCAATCAAAGAGTAGAAGCAAAACTCTTATATGAATCTGAAAGACCATTCAATTGAGTTTGCACAAGTGAAGGATTGCCCTTCATTATCAAATGTGAAGGATTGCCCTTCATTATCAATCAAAGAGTAGAAGCAAAACTCTTATATGAATTTGAAAGACCATTCAATTGAGTTTGCACAAGTGAGCTGTCAGGTAAGACTTCATCAGTAGAAATCAACTGCTCCTTCAAATCTTTGATCTTTGTTAGAAAATTGTCCATTGAATCTCCTTCATTCATGTGCTCACTATCCAATTGTTTTCGGAGGTCAGCAATACAAGCCTCATTCCTTGCCTAGTATAAAGTGGTAAGTGTATCACAAGCATCCCTTTGCTGTTCTACAAGAGTGAGTGTGAGGAATAACAACACGTTTGAAATACAAGGCTATCAATGTATGTGCTTGAGCATCTTTGCCATCCCAATGAAGTTTCTCTACAGTAGGTGTAGCAGGAACCACAACATGAACAGGAACATGAAGAATATCACCATCTTTAACGCCATCTGCATCATTGTTGATATATTTAGGTAGTGATGCATGTGAATACACTAAGATTGTTGGGGCACTTTTTTCCCTCTTTAGAACGTTTTTCCCCCCAGCTTGTAGATACACCTATTGCCCTAACGGGTTACTTATCTTTGACATTCTAGTGGTGATACATTCAGTATTGTGTGTTGTGCTCCAAGCTTCTTCTTCTTCCTTCTGTTGTTCACATGCTTCCATAGACCTCAAACTCCAACAATTTGTATCAGAGTAGGCCCCTGCTTCATCTAGGGCATCGTTGAAACCCCTCTGTCATAGTCTCAAAATCGCACAAAGTTTGGTGATCATACTGAGGGTGATTACGAGATCAAAATTGATTCACTCTTTGTCTTTTTGTGCCAAAGATATATATAGGTTTCGGTTTGCTAGTATGAGCATCTCAAATTCTGCTAAAGGTTTAGCAAAACTTGACAGGCTAGATCAGGTAGTTCTATTCATCTTTTTGAGATACAATCAATTTTCTACAAAAGGGGATTTTAGTCAGTGGCCATGGCTAAAAGTAGTGATGTATTTCGTATATTGGCTATTGAGGATAAGTTGGATACTACCAACTAGCCATTATGGGCTTATATGATGCGTCATGTATTAGTTGCAAAAGGATTGTGAAATATTGTGCAAGGTGTTGAAAAATGTCCCATTACACTTGCAGACATAGTTGTTGAAGGTGATGCAGATGGCATTGAAGATGATGATATTCTGTAGATTCTTGTTTGTTGTGTAGTTTCCGCTATACCTAGTGTAGAGCAAATTTTTTTGGGATGGTAGAGATGCTCATGCACATGCATTGATAGCCTTGTCTATCAAATGCACCATTATTTCTCACATTCACTCTTGTAGAATGGCTAAGGATGCTTCGGATACACTTAACACTTTATACAAGGCAAGGAATGAGGCTCGTGTTGCTTACCTCTAAAATTAGTTCAAGAGTGAGCACATGAATGAAGGTGATTCCATGGATAGTTTTTTGACAAAGATCAAAGATTTGAAGGAACAATTGATTTTTGCTGATGAAGTCTTGCCTAATAGTCTTTTGTGCAGACTGTTCTAAATGGTCTTCCCTATTCATGTCAGGGTTGTGCTTCTACTCTTCATTTGATGATGAAAGGCAATCAAAATGCCTTAACATTTGAGGAGTTAGTCTCTGTTCTATTGCAAGAAGATCAATCTAGGCAAAACAAGTCCATTATGTGTATTGCAGATCAAGCTTTCCTGGCTAGTTAGAAGGGCAAAGGTAATGGAGCTCTTCTACTAGTAAGAAGAAATCTGCTAATTCTACACAATAAAAGAAGGATGACAAAGATGACAAGAAAACAGAAAAGCAGAAATTGTTTCGCAACTATTGTAAAGAAAATGATCATGTCATAAAGAATTGTCCAAAACTGTCTGCAAAAGAGGCAAAGAAAAAGGAGGCTAGAATGGTTGTTGTAGAGGCCTCTACACCAAAAACTGAGTTTTGCTAATCTAATGCAGAATGGGTGTTTACTACTGTTTGGAATTTTGACCCATATTCTCCTGAACAGTGTATGTGTGTAGTAGACTCAGATGTTTGGTACTTTGATAGTGGGGCAACCAAACATATTACCTCATAGCGCAGTTTCTTCACTTCACTCGAGCCTGCTTCTATAGGGAATACTATCACATGTGCCAACAACTCCTCTTATCCTATCATGGGAGTTGGTAATATCATTCTGACTACTGCTGATGGTAGTTCTTTTACATTGTTGGATGCTTTATTTATGCCAGGGATCAAGAAGAATCTATTATCAGTTTCAGCTTTAGCCAAGGTTGGCATCACTGTAAAATTTGTTGATGACAAATGTACAGTTCATGATCTGTCGAATGGCATCGTGATCATTACTTCTGGCATTTTATGTCATGGGCTATATAAGCTTATAGACTATGAAAAATCTGTGAATGATTTGGCATGTATAGTACATGATTCTCAGGCTATGTTAGATGCAAAGCTTTGGCATGCACACTTTGGTCATCTCAATTTTGCTAGTTTGCTATGCTTGCAGAAATCTGAAATGGTGCCCTCTCTGCCCAAACTTGAAGCACCTGGTAAACATGTATGTGAAGGCTGTATTTTGGGAAAAATGCAGTGTTCCTCATTTCCAAAAGATGGTTCAGTTTGAGCTACTTAGAAATTGCAGCTTGTTCACAATGATGTCTATGCTCCTATGCAAACAACCTCTTTTGGGAACTATCTTTAGTTTCTGACTTTTATCAATTATTTTTCCAACCATGCATGGATATATCCATTGAAAGCAAAGTCTGAAGTGTTTATGTGCTCCAAATAGTTTTTGGTTCTGGCTGAAAATCTGTCAGCATGTAAAATAGGCACCCTTCGTTATGATCGAGGAGGGGAATATATGTCTTCTGACTTTAATATATTTTTGGTTGAAGGTGAAATCAAACATTAGTGTATAGTGCCATATACACCTCAACAAAATGGATTTGCTGAAGGAAAGAACAGATCACTCATGGAGATGGTAAGGTGTATGGTCAAGAGTTAGGCTTTACCATAGTTTCTGGCTTGAGGTTGTCATGTGTGCAATATATGTACTTAATAGGTATCCCACTAAAGCATTGCAGTCTTTCACTCCATATGAGGCTTGGTATGGTCGCAAGCCATCTATTGCTCACCTGCGTGTTTTTGGTTGTCGAGCATATGCATTAGTGCCTGAACAACAACATAGGAAATTGGATGATAAATCAATGAAATGTATTTTTGTTGGATACAAGTTTGAAAGCAAAGGCTATCCTCTGTATCATTGAGAGACTAAACAGATTTTGGTTAGCTGTGATGTTGTTTTTGTGGAAGATGCTATTCAACCACTACTTTCATGTATTAAGGAGGCATTTGTTAGCTCCAAAGACATGTATGATACTTTGCTACCTCTTTTTATAGGTGGGTAGTCTAGTGCTTATCCTAATGAGGCAACTTCTCAACCTTTACAAGTTTCATGTGATGATGCAGATCATCCTATTTCTGATGCAGATTTACATGATGCACTTATTGATGAGAGAGATGATACTGAGGAGGCAAAAACTATGCCAAAATGGCTGGCATAGACTTTGCGTGACAACAAATTAGATGCACCTTTATCATATCATACTTGTTCAGACTCTCATTGTGCCTCTTTTGCATCAGATTGCTATGCTATGGCTTCCTCTAGTCTATGTGATGAGAATGAGCTTGTTTCGTTTGATGAAGCACAAAATTTGGAAAATTGGATGGCTGATATGGAATCAGAATATGATGCTATCATGAAAAATGGTACCTGGTATTTATGTGAATTGCCTCCTAGTAAGAAGGCCATTGGCACTAAGTGGGTATACAAGCTGAAGCATAAGCGTGATGGAATAGTTGACGGGTATAAGGCTAGGCTTGTTGCAAAGGGTTATGCTCAGGAAAGAGGCATTGATTTTGATGAGACCTTTGCTCCTACTTGCTGAATGGTGATCTTCATGAAGAAGTGTATGTTTTTGAGCCTTGTGGCTTTGTGCAAAACGGGCATGAAAACTAGGTGTGCAGATTAAAGAAGGCATTATGTGGTTTAAAGCAAGCACCACATGCTTGGTATGAAAAGATACATGCCTATCTGATTGCGCATGGTTTTGAGAATAATCCAACTGAAAGCACCTTATATGTTAAGCGTGCTAATGATGTGCTTCTGATCATTGTTGTGTATGTTGATGACATGCTGCTCATTGGTCCTCATGAGAAGCATATTGCTCATTTTAAGGCTGATTTGCATGCCTCATTTGAGATGTTTGATTTGGGGCATTTGCATCATTATTTGGTCATTCAATTTATGCAACTTGATGGTGGAATAGCTTTGTATCAAATGAAATATATTGACATATTATTGTAGCATTTCGGCCTTGAAGACCACAAACCTATTGCCACTCCTATGGAGATAGGTTTACGATTGAGTCTTCGTGATGCTGGGGATGCATTTGATGCTGTTCTCTATCAGTAGGCTATTCAATGCTTGATTTACTTATGCATTACTTGACCATATATTCAATTTTCTACCTCGCAAATGAGCAGGTTTATGCATTGCCCAAGTGTCAAGCATTGGTAGGTGGTTAAGTGCATCTTTTACTACTTGAGTGGTACCTAGCTTCTCGTATTGTTATATCCCAAGGAGGATCACTACCGCCAAATTTAATTGCTTTTTCTGACTCTAATTGGAATTGTTGCTATGACACTCGTGTGTCCACTAGTGGCCTTTGCTTCACAGGTTGGTAGCCCATGTATATCTTGGTTGAGTAAGAAGCAGATTACTGTGGCAACTTCTAGTTGTGAGGTTGAGTATACAGCAACTTTCAAAGCAACTGTTGAGTGTGTGTGGCTCAGATGCCTTATGGCTGATTTAGGTGTTGGTCAGTCTTTTTTCACCACCATCCTCATTGACATTCAGAGCACATTGGAAGTTGCGAGGAACCCTATGTTCCATGCTCGCACTAAGCATATTGAGGTGCATTATCATGATGTGCGGGAGAGGTTCTCTGCTGGAGAGATCAGCTTGGCATATGTGCCCACACACAAGAACATTGCAAACCTTTTTATGAAGGCTTTGCCTAGGGAGAAATTTGAAGCTTTTCGCAAAGCTTTGGGCTTACTTCCTTTTGTGGATTGATTCCAAATAGCTTTGCACTTCCTTATACATGAGTGCCAACTCCTTGTTCATCGGAGCACTCCGATGGGAGATTTGTTGATATATTTAGGTAGTGATGTGTGTGAACACACTAGGACCGCCAGGGCACTTTTTTCCCTCTTTAGGAGGGTTTTTTTCCCCGTCTTGTGTATATGTCTATTGCTCAACGGGTTACTTACCTTTGTACATTCTAGTGGTAATACATTCAGTATTGTGTGTCTTGCTCCAAGCATCTTCTTCTTCCTTGTGTTGTTCGCATGCTTTCGCAGACCTCAAACTCATTTATTGATATATTTAGCTAGCAATGTGTGTGAACACACTAGGACTGCCACATCACTTTTTTCCCTCTTTAGGAGGTTTTTTCCCCTGGCTTGTATATACACCTATTGCCCTAATGGGTTACTTATCTTTTTACATTCTAGTGGTAATACATTCAATATTGTGTGTTGTGCTCCAAGCTTCTTCTTCTTCCTTGTGCTGTTCACGTGCTTCCGTAGACCTCAAACTCTAACAATCACCTCTAGCAATTGTGTTTGCAGGTTTATTATGATGTTTTTCAACACTTTGCACAATATTCCATAGTCCTTTTGCAAACAATACATGATGCATCATATAAGCCCACAATGGGTAATTGGTACTGTCCAACTTATCCTCAATAGCCAACATACAGAATACATCAGTATTTTTAGCCATGGCCACCGACTAAAATACCCTGATGCAAAAAAATGATTGTATCTCAAAAATTTGAACAGAAGTACCCTATCAAGTTTTGCCAAACATGTAGTAGACTTTTAGATGCTTATACTGGCGAACCAAAATATATATATCTTTGGCACTAAAAGACAAAATTGCCTACACAGGCACTATAGTAGTGCGTTCAAAGGCTGAAACAAGCTCAGATCACGATTTGAACACCATAAAATGAAGCTATTTTGATCTCCTAATCACGTTGAGTATGCTCACCAATTTTCATGTGACTCTAAGACTATGATCGGAGGGGTATTAATGATGCCGTAGATAAAGTGACGACATGCTCTGATACCAATTGTTAAAGTTTCAAGTCTATAGAAGCATGCAAACAACACAAGGAGAAAGAATAAGCTTGGAACACAACACACAATATTGAATGGGTCACCAAGAGAATGTACAAAGATACGTAACCTATTAGGGTTATAGGTGTATATACAAGCCGGGGGAAAAAATCCTCTTAAAGAGGGAAAAAAGTACCTCAGAGACTCTAGTGTGTTAACACACATCATTATCTAAATATATCAACAATGGACTACCAAATGTGAAGGTCATAAAGATGCAAAAGGTATGTGGAATAGATCAATTCGGTAAACAGTCATGGGTGCCATTTCCACATGACAAGCATGTTAGTGAGAATGTGCTAGAGATAGTGCTTACAAATGTTTGGGGTCTTGTAAAGACCACATCTATGGGAGGTTGCATGTTTTATGTCACTTTCATTGATGACCATACACGAAAAGTATGGGTACATTTCATGAAGGAGAAGAGTGAGGTGTTTACTCACTTTTAGAATTTCAAGTCTATGGTGGAAAAATAGATAGGGAAGTATATTTAGACATTAAAATCTAATGGAGGAGGTGAATACATATAAAATGAATTTAGTAGTTTTCGAAAAATTCATGGAATTCGAAGGCAATTTTCATGCACGTCACCATAAAAAAATGGCATTGTTGAACATAAAAATAGACATATTGCAATTGAGAAAAATATGCCACATTGTTATTGGGCAAAAGTTATGCACACTATTGTATACATTATGAACATAACTGTAACCATTGTTGTACATCAAGTAACACCCGAGGTGAAGTTTACATGTAAAAAAAACAAACTTATTGCACATGAAAGTATCTGGTTGCATTGCATATGTACATGTTCCAGATGAGTTGAGGACAAATATTGATCCAAACACAGAAAAATTTTCTTCAATGGGTAGTCCCTTGAGAAAAGGGATATAAATGTTACAACCCACTCACACGAGAGGTGAAGGTAATCAAAGAACTTGGGAAGCACTCAATTGTGGGTGAGTCTGAAACTTGCCAAGACTAGATGTTTGGGCATTTGGGCACTAGAGGCAGACTAGATAGGTCCAAAATATGTCCACATGCTAGAATTTGAGGCTAATGGAGGCGTTCAAATGTGGGAAGGGCCCCAAGTTAGATAGAAGTTCCACAAATGAGCATTGAGGATAATGCTCAATCTAAGGGGGAAGGCACATAATCCTAGCAGGAGATGGTTGAACCCAACCCTAAGAGCAAGTGTTTAGCCCATCATACTCCTACTTGGGAGGTCATGAGTTCAATTCCCAACACTATAGGTTTTGAAGACATTGATGGAGAATCAAGCGGTTCAAAAAAGAGTCTTGATGAGGAACTTGGATTGCCCTCTGTGAAGACTCTAGGAGTAAGAAATTCATATATAGATGATACAACAAAAAGAAGTGACCTATGACCAAGAAGATATGGGAGGATGCGAAATTCGTTGCAACGATTAACATATGATAGTTACATGGTTTGTCATTGTGCCTACATAACCAAGGTAATACAAGATGTTGAACCTTCTTGTTTTGAAGATGCAATTGGAAATTGAGATTGGGAGAAAGTTATGGATCAGGAGATGGCTTCATTGTATGGAAATGAAACATGGAAGCTGGTTCCATTGCTACAAGGGAAAAAACTCATAGACCACAAATGGATTTACAAGGTAAAGCATAATGTTGATGGTAGCATAAGCAGGTATAAATCATGATTTGTAGCAAAAGGATATGCACATACATATGGCATTGATTATGAGAAAACTTTCAGCCTTGTAGATAAAATGGATATTGTCAGAGCATTTGTTTCATTGGCTACAACGAAAGGATGGATTTGGCATCACATGGATGTGAAGAATGATTTCTTACATGGTGAGTTGCAAGAAGAACTATATATGGACAAGCCATAAGGATATGAGGACTCAAATCATCCTAAATATGTTTGAACATTGAAAAAAGCTTTGTATGGGCTTAAAAAAGACCCTTGTGCTTGGCATGCAAGGATTCTAGATTATTTAACCTCCATTGGATTTTCTGTGTGTGATGCAAATCACTCATTGTATACAAGAAAGGTTGATGATGGCATCACAACTTTGGTGATTTATGTTGATGGCTTGATTGTAGGTGGTGAGATAAAGCAACTCCTTATGCAAGAATTTGACATGAAAGATCTTGGTGTGTTGCATGAGGATCCAGGCATACGTGTGGGGTGCTTGTAGCATTAGAGATAAAGGGACTTCTTATGCAAGAATTTGACACAAAAGATCTTGGTGTGTTGCATGGGGATCCAAGCATACATGTGGGGTGCTTGTAGCATATGTGAATGCGAATAATTGACTATGTGTGGTCCTCGAATTTGCACTTCAATGGTAGAAAGTTGGTGTAGCCTTTGGAAAGGAGAAACTCGTGAATAAATGTCTTGTTGACATCATGCTCTTAGGGCAAAAGTAAGGCTATGTTTGGTTGTAATTGACAGAAAGGTTTGTTTCAAGATTGAATATCACTTGAAGACATTATTATATCCATTTGAAGATTACATGCAACATCTACGTCAAAAGTAACAACCACATACTCTAAAAGCAATAAGACCTTCCATAATCATGAGATCTTGAAAATTATTGTTTCACTACAAGAAATTAGGGGGTAGCCACTCCCCCAATTGAAAAAAAACATGAAGCATTGCTTATGCGATGCTTTGAAAACAAAGCATCACATAAGCAATACTCCTAAAAAAAGGGGATCATCACATAAGCGATGCTAACCACCACTTATGCAATGTCACTCATCAATAGTGTTATTAGTGATGCTAAAAAACTACCTGCAACACTATGTGTAAGACAAAACAAATTCGATTTCTAATGTGTCAGGATTCATTCAAATGCAAAAGAAGAGGAGGATCGAGAGAGAGGTATGTATACACACACATACACACACACATATACACACACATACATACACATGCATATGCATACATACGTGCATGCATGCATACACACACATACATACATACATACACATACACACACATACACAGATACTTTCCTTTTTGCAGCCTCTAAGTGAGGTACTCTTGGTTTGTGCATGAATTGACTTAGCACACTAACTCCATATGCAATATCAATTAAGGTAGCATAGTTCAAGCTACCCACCATACTTTGATAACCTATAATGTCTTGGACTTCATCACCTTCATGGGCACTTAGCTTTAGGTTCACCTCCATTGGAGTGCTAGCTGCTTTAGCATTCTGCAAGTGAAATTTCTTCAACATGTCCTGCACATACTTCTTCTGAGTAATGTATATCCCTGAATTAGTGTAAACTAATTCAAGTCCCAAAAAATACTTCAATAATCCAAGATCATTGATCTTGAATTCCTTCATCATCTGGCTTTTGATGCTTCTGATTCCATTGACATCATTGCCTGTAATGATGATGTCATCAACATAAACACAAAGATAGATTACCTCTGAATTACTTCTCTTAATGAACAGAGAAGTGTCAGCCTTACTCATGACAAAACCTTGGTCTTGGAGGTATGTAGTTAGCCTGTAATTCCATGCCCTAGGTGCCTGCTTCAATCCATATAAAGCCTTCTTTAATTTGCAAACATAAGTTACCTTCTTAGGGTCTTCACAGCCAGGAGGTTGTGACATATAAACCTCTTCTGAAATCCATCCATTCAAGAAAGCATTCTTGACATCCAATTGGTACATGTTCCAATTTTTTGATGCAGCCACACTAACCAACACTCTGATTGTTGGCATCTTGGCCACAGGAGAAAATGTCTCTTCATAGTCAATGCCTTGGGTTTGTGCAAAACCCTTGGCTACCAATCTGGCCTTATACATGTTAATTGTGCCATCATAATTTCTTTTCAATTTATAGATCCATCTGGATCCTATTACCTTCATGGAGTCCTTCTTGGGTACTAACTCCCATGTATCACTCTCCTTGAGTGCTTCAATCTCCTCATCCATAGCTTCTTTCCATTCTGACTTGGTGATTGCTTCTTCATATGAACCTGGTTCTTCATTTGACAAATCCTTTGCAAGATAAATTGAATGTTTAGTAACAAGAGATGTATCATACCCATATCTGATAGGTTTTTTGCTTTCTCTTTGAGACCTTCTGATTGATTGAGTTGAAGATTCTGGTATGTCCTCAAGCTTCTTCATCTTCATTTTGCCTTTGGACTTCCATGCCTTGAACTCTTCAAGGTTGATTGTATCTTCATCATCTGAACTTGACTCTCCATCTTGAGTAGGTTCCTCCTTTGTAAGTTTTGGAAATTCTTCTTCCAAATCATAGGGTAGTTTGACCTTCTTGCACTCATTCGCATACCAAGAATCATTCTCATCAAAGATCACATCTCTGCTTACCATAAATCCCTTATTGGTAGGGTTATAAAACCTGTAACCTTTTTGATTTAAATCATACCCAATAAAAATGCATTTTTCAGCCTTTGGATCTAGCTTACCTCTAACCTGTGAAGGTATGTGTACATATGCTACACATCCAAAAATTTCGCAATGATATAATGAAGGTCTCTTACCATGCCAAGCTTCATAAGGTGTCATACCATCAAGTGATTTTGATGGTAACCTGTTTATGAGATAGGTGGCAGTAGAAACACTCTCTACCCATAGATAGTTAGGTAATTTTTTCTCATTAAGCATAGATCTAGCTGTCTCAACAATTAACCTATTTCTTCTTTCTGCTACCCCATTCTGTTCAAGAGAATACCTTGTTGTTATTTCCCTTTTGATGCCTCTGTCCTGCAAGAAGTCTTCAAATTCATTGGAGAAGTATTCACCTCCTCCATCTAACCTTAGCCTCTTCAAGTTCCTTCCTGTCTAATTTTCAACTAATGCAAGATATTTTTTAAAGCAATTAAACACCCAATCCTTGTGCTTCATAAAGTATAATACAGTCCATCTGCTATAGTCATCAATAAAAGACACATAGTACCTTGAACCTGAGACTGAGGGGTCTTTGCTAGGTCCCAAAACATCTTTGTGTACCAGCTCTAGGTAGTCTTCATGCATATATCCTTTCCTTGAGAAGGGTAACCTGTGAGACTTACCAAATTGACAAGCACCACACTTGTAAATCATATGTTGCTTGGATACATTAGGTATCCCAAGCACACATTGGTCCTTGCACATTTGCTTCAAGGTCCTTTCTCCTATATGCCCTAATCTCTTGTGCCAAATCTCAAGCTATGAAAGTGTTTGATCTTTATAAATGTATAATGCAATGTTCTTTGTATCTTCCAACTCAAAAGTGAAAAGTCTACCTGATTTTTCTCCTTTAGCTATCCTTTTGAATCCATGTCTTGGGTCCTCCACAAATGCTCCATATTGATTGAACCTGACCTGCAACCCTTTTTCTACAATCTGACCAACACTCATTAAGTTCTTTGTAATTGTAGGTACATAAAGTACTCTGCTCAACAAATTCTGATTACCATCACAAGTCTTCACATTTCCAACTTTAACTACAAAATGCTTTGTATCATCACCTGTTTGGACTTGGTGTTTACCTTTTGGTTCCTCAAGATCAGAGAGTAGTGCAACATTACCAGCCATATGATTTGAACACCTTGAATCAATATAAAATAAGTGATCATCATTTATACCTGACTTTGAAGTCATGTTCATGATCAAGAGAGAGTCATCCTGCTCCTCTGTGTAGTTGTTGTAGTCCTTTCTGTTTCTGAATCCTCCTTGGTAGTTGCCATTGTAATTGTTGTTGTAGTTGTTGTTGTAATTGTTGTTGTGGCCTTGGTGATGGTTGAACCTTCCTCTAGATTGAGAGTATCCATCTCTTTGGTAGCCTCTTCCTCTCTGATTTTTGTAATTCCTGTAACACTCATATGTGGTGTGGTTTGATAAACCACAAATTTTACACGTGTACAATACACATGCATACATTGTTGGTGCAATTAAGCCCAAGCCTACATACTTGATCATGTCACTTGTGCTTAACTTAATGGCATAATCTTTGGAAGGCTTCACAATTACTTCTGTAAAAGTGGAATATACTCATGAGGAGTTATGAAGCAGAAAATCTCATATCATTTGGTAGTTGAGTCAAGAGAGAATCCGTCCTATAATTTAGCCTTCACTTTTTGGTAGAGATTTGAATTTGAATTCAAATCCTTTGGCTCCAATAATAACTATAAAAATAGGATCTGAAAGACCGCATGTCTATCTCGAGATTCAGAGATCATTTTGATGTACTTTCATTGAAAAGAGGAGCTCACCTCATAGCTCACTCACTTCTCACTCATTGAGCAATGGTTGATTGCCAATGACATTGTACTTTTACATGATTTAATACATACATGATCATTACTTCTTATTCTCATTTCTCTGTCATAACTCCATCATAACATTGATGTTGTTAGAGCTTGTTCTCACTTTATAGTGGATCATTTCTCATGATTTAAAGCATGATAGATTAAAAATATTGTCTATTAAAATCGTACAAAGTTTCATTATTAATGCCTCTCACAATCATCATATATTAATCCATCTTTGCTCACTGGTCTGTTGACTGTCAAGACCCGTAAATGTCAAGATGCTTGGTTGATTTGCTAAACATAATTCTCTGCATATATTCCATCATTTTTTATGATATCACTCATGATTGGTAGCTTGTTAACATAATTAGAATTTCCCGAAAGGAAGTTACTGGATCGTCTTCCAAGCAACATATGTGATTATTTATGCTTATTAGCTAGCTATAGAGACCCACAACACTCTCCAACCATCACTTGTAGCAGGTGTGAAGCAGGTTTTTGCTATACCAATTCATCTCTTGTGACTATCCACCATCTCCTCCAACAGTGGTATCAGAGCAAGCACAATCAGGATGGGAGATGGATTTCCATCCTCCATTGAAAAATTGGATAGGAACAACTATGCAGCATGGTCACTAAGGATGCAAGCATACCTTCAAGGGAGAAACTTATATGGATACATCTCAGGAGATGAAGAGATGCCAATTTTTAGGAGCACGCATCAACCGACAAGGGAAGAGCAAGAAAGGTTGACCACATGGAGTGTAGAGGATGCTCTTGCCAGGTCATGTATACTAAACTCAATCTCTGATTTCTTGTTACCACATGTTAGGAATTGAAAGACCTCCTAAGAGACTTGGGAAGTACTTTCATCATATTTCTCCTCAAACACAAGAGCTAGGAAGAATCAATTGTGGATGGAATTCACAACCCTTAAGAAACAACCAAAGCAAGGAGTGACTGATTATGTAACCAAAATGAAAGATGTAGCTGGTTAGCTTGCAAGCATTGGAGAAGAGATAGAGGAAGAGCACATAGTGAGGCAGATCATCAATGGAATTAAGGAGGAAGAGGTGCTAGAGGAAGGAGCAGATGAGGAAAGCAAGGCAGGGGGAGACCCTATAACAATTCACCATGCAACATTTGTGGTCTCAACAACCACACTACAAAAGAATGCTACAAAAATACAAGGAACCAAAGGGGAAGAGGCTTCCATAGAGGAAGTTATGGACAATCTAGAGGCAAGTACAACAATGGTGGAGGCAACTACAACCATAACTACAATCAAGGCTACAACAACAACAATTATCAAGGAGGCTTTAAAGGAAGAAGGGACTTCCACAACTATGTCAAAAATCAAGAAGACTCTCTAATCATCATGAACATGACATCCAAGCAAGGCAAAGATGATAAGTACATTGATTCAGGTTGTTCCAATCATGTGGTAGGAAATGTAGCTCTATCGTCTGATCTTGAAGAACCCAAGGGGAAGCATGAAGTACAAATAGGTGATGACACTAAACACTCAGTCAAGAAAATTGGAAATGTCAAAACATCTGATGGTAGTATGAACCTTTTGAGAAAATTTTTGTCTGTGCCTACTATAACCAAAAACCTAATTACTGTTGGGCAGATTGTAGAGAAAGGTCTACAAGTCAAGTTCACTAAGCATGTAGCATATGTGGAAGACCCCCAACAAGACTTCAAAAGGATTGCCAAAGGTGAGAAGTCAGGTAGATTTTTTACATTTGAAATTGAAGACACAAGGAAATATGGCACAAAGGCTAGGGCACATAGGAGAAAGAACTCTGAAACAAATTTGCAAGGATCAAAGTGTGCTTGGCATTCCCAATGTGACCAAGCAGCACGTGATATACAAATGTGGAGCTTGCCAATTTGGCAAGGCTCACAAGCAACCATTCAATAGTAAAGGATACATCCATGAAGACTATTTGGAGCTTGTACACACTGATGTGTGGGGTCCTAGCAAAGATCCACCCATCTTAGGTCAAGGTACTATGTGTGCATTTATTGATGATTACAGTAGGTGGACAATCCTCTATTTCATGAAGCATAAGGATGAGGTATTTACATGTTTCAAGAAGTATTTGGCACTAGTTGAAAACCAAACAAGAAGGGAGCTTGAAGAGAATCAAGTCTGATGGAGGTGGTGAGTACTTTTCACATGAGTTTGATCTATTTCTACAGGACAAAGGCATAAAGAGGGAAGTAACAACTAGGTATACTCCTGAATTGAATGGAGTGGCAGAGGGAAGGAACAAGTTAATTGTTGAAGCTGCTAGGTCTATGTTAAATGAGAAAAAATTACCTAATTATTTATGGATAGAGGCTGTTTCCACAACCACCTACTTGCTCAATAGGCCTCCATCCAAATCATTGGATGGTATGACACCATATGAAGCATGGAATGGTAGGAGACCCTCATTGGATCATTGCAAAATATTTAGGTGCATTGCCTATGGACACATCCCATCACAAATCAGAGGGAAGCTTGACCCTAAGGCTGAGAAATGTATATTTATTGGGTATGATCAGAATCAAAGGGATATTAACTATACAATCCCACTAAAAAGGCATTCATAGTTAGTAGGGATGTAGTATTTGATGAGAATAATTCATGGTTTGAAGATTGACCTCAAGGCTTGGAAATCAAGAGGCAAGTCCAAACTCAAGAAATTAGAAGACCTACCTGAGTCTTCAAATCAAGCATTAAGGAGATCACAAAGAGAAAGTAAGAAGCCCATAAGGTATGGATATTGTGTACATCACTAAAGACTCTATGGTAGAAGAGCCTTCTTCATTTGAAGAGGCTAGGAAGAAAAAAGAGTGGAAAGAAGCCATGCAAGAAGAAGTGGAAGCATTGCAGGAAAACCACACTTGGGATCTAATTCCCAAGAAGCCAGATATGAAGGTAATTGGTTCAAGGTGGATATGCAAAATTAAAAAGAACTCTAATGGTTCTATAAACAAGTACAACGCAAGGTTAGTGGCAAAGGGATTTGGCCAAATACAAGGAGTAGACTATGAAGAAAATTTTTCACCTGTGGCAAAGATGCCAACAATAAGGGTATTGGTAAGTATTGCTGCTTCTAAAAATTGGAATTTATATCAGTTAGATATCAAGAATGCATTCTTAAATGTTTGGATATCAGAAGAAGTGTATATGGCATAAACACCAGGTTTTGAAGATGAAGAAAAAAAAGGTTATGTATGCAAGCTTAGAAAGGCACTCTATGGTCTCAAGCAAGCTCCTAGAATAGGCTTGTGACCTATTTGCAGGACCAAGGCTTTGTAGCAAGCAAGGCAGGATCTTCTTTATTTGTTAAGAAGAACAAATCAGAAGTCATTTACTTATATGTCTATGTAGATGATATCATAATTACAGGGAATGATTCTGATGGTATCAAGTAGGTCAAGGCTCAATTAATGAAGGAATTCAAAATCAGTGATCTAGTGTTATTAACCGACTTGCTTGGCTTAGAACTTGTGTATATAGATTCTGGTATATTCATCACACAAAGGAAGTACATACATGATATGTTGGTAAAGTTTAAGATGGATAACACTAAAGTTGCAGGTATCCCTATGGAGCTCAACCATAACTAAGTTCACAAGAAGGTGAACTACTTGAAGATGTTACAAGTTATCAACAACTTGTGGGTAGTCTCAATTATGCTACTTTAATAAGAGTAGACATTGCCTATGCAATAAGTACATTGAGTCAGTTTATGTATGTACCAAGGAAGCCTCATATGGAAGCTGCAAAGAGGGTGCTTAAGTATCTAAAGGGTACAATGAATAAGGGGTTGTTCTATCCCTTCACTTCTGACATAGATATAAAGATGTATTCTAATGCAGATTGGGCTGGCTCTAAGGATGATAGGAGAAGCACTTCAGTGTACCTATCTTTTGCAAGATCAAAACTCATATTTTGGTCATCCAAGAAGCAACCAACTGTGGCCTTATCTTCCACAGAAGCAAAATACAAAGTTTTGGCAAATGCAACTCAGGAAGCTATGTGGCTTAAGAAATTATATGCAGATTTGGAGATACACTCCTATACTCTAATTATCTTTGGAGATAACACTAATTCACTTCATTTGGCTGCTAATCCTATATACCATGCAAGGACTAAGCACATTGAAGTGCACTATCATTATGTAAGGGAGAAATTGCTTAGCAAGGATATCTAATTATCCTATGTATCAACTCATTTACAATGTGCAGATATACTTACCAAATCATTGGATGGAACAAAGATGAATAGGTTCAAATTAATGATTGGTTTGCAGGAAATCAAGGAGCAATGAAGATCAAGCATGTCAGGCTTGAGGGGGAGCTATTGGTGCAAGTAAGCCCAATCCCATATACTTGATCATCTCACTTATGCTTAACTTAATGGCATAACCTTTGGAAGGCTTCATATGTTCAACCTCTTGTAATTTTGATTCACAATTACTTCTATAAAAGTGGAATATACTCATGAGGAGTTAGGAAGCACAAAATATCGTATCATTTGGTAGTTGAGTCAAGAGAGAATCATTCCTATACTTTAGCATTCACTTTTTGGTACAGATTTGAATTTGAATTCAAATCCTTTGGCTCCAACAATAACTATAAAAATAGGATTTGAAAGACCTACTGTCGGGATGAAATCCCGCAGGGAGTGTGCACTGAGTTTTTTTCAAAAGTTCATTATTTTTGAGTTTTTGTGTGATGTTTTTGATCGAGAGAGTGGTATATTTTGTACACATTTTGGCCGAATTAATTGATTGTGTGACACAGGAATAAGTTTAAGATGTATGTTAGATCCGTGTATATAAACAACAGACATTAGACCCATGAAAACCTAGGTTTGATCCTTCGAATCTGATTGAAAATGAGGGTTTATCCCATGAAAAATAAACTTGAACCCTTGGAAACCCTTGGAGTTTAGGCCGAAATTGTAAATAAATCCATGAATTGGAAAGTTTGAGATAATTGTGAGAAAAATCCTAAATTTCCCGACCCAAAACCCTAGGTCGGACCCTTGGAAATGGCGGTTTCTGTAGGTCAAACCCTAAAACCCAATTTAAATTGCGAACATCCAGTGTGAAATGGAAACCTTAGTCTAGGGAAAAATTAAAAAGTCTGCCAAAAATGGAAAGTTCATTGAGGAGGTTAGAACGTTCTAGAAGGAAGTCTTAGGGGGGGCCTATAAATAAGTGCAATTTCATTTGTTTCTTCCCCACCCCATGGATTGCCCTTGTGGATCGTCTCCTCCAGGTTTACGAAGTATATCAAGTGATTGAAGATTGAAGAAAAGAGTATCCCCATCCTTTGGATTGCCCTTGTGGATCGTCTCCTCCAGGTTTATTGCGGTTTCTGATTATCTGAAGTAAAGAGAAGGAAGGCCATTGTTGAGGATACTTGAAGTAAAGAGCGGACCGAAGACCTGAAGAGAAGCTTGGACGTGAAGATTGAAGTGGAATCCCGAGGGCGGTTTCTCGCACTGTAGCGAGGGATCTAGAGTAGACACTAGCTCGCCCGCACTGTAGCGGCGGCGTTTTTATTGTACCCTCGACCCGCACTGTAGCGGCCTGTTTGTATCTTTCATTTTATTGGAGGCTTCAGTTTCATTTCCGTTGTATCGTGGGGCTTCATCTGCATTCCGTGTATCACTGCGGTACCCCATCGTCTCTTTTTGACGCCCACCGTCCCACGTCTCGACACTTCCGAGGGGCAAGGGGCCCTACGAGGATCGCGCACGCTCCGGAGAGCACAGGCGAGGCGCCCAGCGCGCAGACGCCGCTCGCAGGACAGTGGGAACGGCGCACCAGAGAGGGGCCTGATCCAACCCCACGCACCGGCTTCCCGCCACGACCTCCTTCTTCCCGACACCTGAACCCGACGTGAAGCGAGGCGATTGCCCGGTGATCCTCGACGCGTCACCCACTCCTTGAGAAGAGAGAGACAGGAACTCGGCATCAGACAGAGACTCCAGGTACTAGCACTTCAAGTTATTTGAATTTTGCATTGTTTCACACACACATTGAACAGAAAGATTACCTTGCTGCTTGAGTTTGAGCATCCACACGTTGCATTAGTTTAGCCCATATGTGTGTGAATTTTTTTCCCGCTTAGATTAGGGATTTGCTGATTTTCTAGCTTAGACAAAATGTTAGAAAACATTAGAAAATTCTCATTGAAAGAGGGGAAAATACATTGAAATCTTGGGAATCGAAGAGAGGACAATTCGACTAGACTTTGGCCTCGGCAATTCAGAGAGCTTAGACTGACCTTTACCTCCTGGCTCGTGACTCATCAAGCCTCTTCTCTGATCTCTACTCTGAGCTTAGAGAGATAGTTGAACCACTTACACTGGACCTTGTGCTACATTCTAGGACAGAGCAGAGAAGAGAGATGGAGGATATATTCAAGGAAATGGTAACAGAGAAACAAGGGGCCCGCGTAGTCCAAGTGGTATTGAGAGAAAAAGGAAAGTTTACAGGCTTGAATGTAACCGAGTACCTAGATGTTTTTGAGGAACAGGCACGGATTTATGGTCTACCCGAGGATGTGTTTACACATTACTTCACACGGGTAGTATCAAGATCCATTTTAGCCCCTATTACTGCACATATAGCAAAGCCTTGGGCCGAATTCAGAAAAGAATTGCATAAGCTGTTTTGTTTAGAAGACTTTTCCCAACACAGTAGAGAAGGGTTCTTGCGGTGGATAAGCTCTCCGAAGCCCGCTGCATCCCTCACTCATCTTTTAAATGAATTCTTGAGTAGACATGCGCAGCTTCCACAGGCCGATTTAGATGCATTAAAGCCTGATCTAGTTATTTCTTTCCTCAGGATCTTAAGTCCTGAAGACAGGACTGAGGTCGAAAGGAGGATAGAAGAGCCTGGAAAGAGATTTGGATTGACTGAAGACTGGGCTGTAGTGAGGAGAGAGGTAGAAGCAGTTGCCCAAATGAGGCAACGCTAGGCGGTGTTATACGATAGACCTGCAGTGGTAACACCACAACCGCCTAGGGAAGCTCCACTTCCGACAATTCCGAATGTGCCTGCAACGTCAGCTTTTGCTAATGTTGCATCCACTTCGCGATCGCCAATGGAGCTACAGGTTGAGATTCTCAGTTGACAGATAGAGAATCTTATTACGATGCAAGTGTCTATGTCAAAAGAAATGGCGAGTATTCACAATAAAGTTAATTCTATGGGATATCAGGACCCCACTCCTCCTCAGGCGAGTACGAGTTATGTAGATACATTACAGAGAGGCACTATGCCCATTCCAAATACGCAAGGCTATGTGATGCCACAGCCTGCACCTCTAGTGTAGCCTGTTGCCCAACAGATACCTACACCACCAGTGCAAACCACATTTCAAAGAAACAATGGACCTTTTGAGAGACGAGCGACTGGTGGGTTTGGAGGGGCTAAGAGATGCGTATGGTGTGATGCACAAGAGCATTTTTCATATGCCTGTGAAGAGCTCAAGCTAGCAAAAGAGCATCAACTGGTGATAGATATCGATAAGAAGTTATGTGACTTCAGGACCCGCCTTCCTCTACCTGTGAATTGGGGAAAGGGGGGAATGAAGAAGTTTTATGAAGATTTATTTGGCAATAATGCAAGTACATCAGCTGCACGATTAGAACCTGTTGAGGAGGAAGATGAAAAAGTGCCTAGACCTCGACCCCAAAGAAATTATTCCATTGAGGCTTTAGTGAGGGCTAGGGATGCAATCATGCAGAAGACAGCCTGGAAGTCTCCTGTTGATGAATCCTCGGTCTATTCGCACATAGTAAATGTAGAAGAAAAGAGGAAAAGGGATGAGAGTCAGGAAGAGACTGAGCCTGAAAGAAGAGTGACTAGAAAGCAAAGCCAAGAGGCCAAAGAAAAAGCTAAAGAGCCAGAGAAGAAAGTTCAATTTAAAGAGCTTGTAGCTACTCAGGCAGAGGCAAAAAAGAAGGAGATAAGAGAGGGAAAGAGGCCGGCTGGGCCAACTAAGATTCAAGAATCGACTAAAGAGAAAGAGAAAGAACCAGAACCTATTCAAAAGACCGATCAAATTCAAGAAAGTATTCAAGAGGCTGACAAAGAAAAGAAGAAGAAAAAGAAGAGAACTCCAAAGGCTGTATTAATCTCTGAGTTGGAAAGGAAAAATGATGCAAGAGAGATATTAAATGACATTTTACTGAAGAGCCAAGTGACCATGTCCTTGGAGCAGGTCTTCTCCATAGCGAAGCCTGAGTTCAAGGACAGTTTCATAAAGCTGGTTAAGAGAAAGAGGTTTCCACTACCTGAAGATGTAGAGATGGAAGAAGCACCTGAAGATATTCAAGTGACAAATGAAGCAGTTACATTGAGTGATACATATGATGATGATGATGATGAGGTTGCCAGGTGTCATAAAAATTCTCTAGGTCCTATCATACCTGATGATGAAATGAGGAAGACAGAAAGTGAGTTTAGCAGGACCTTTTGGGCGAGAGGAACACCTGAGATGAAGGTGAAGCTAGGGAGCAATGAGGAGTCATGTTTTGCTCTGGCCTTGATTGACTCAGGATCAGAGATAAATGTGATTTCTAAGAAGCTCTATGATAAGTTTAGGTGGCCGATTGATAAAGATCATGGATGGAGGATGAGGACAGCAGATAATGGTTCAGGAGCACTGCTTGGGGCATGTGCCTTTGTGCCTGTGACCATAGGAGGGATTTCTGAGGAATTTCACTTCTTTGTCCAGAACCATTGTTCATATGAGGCTATCCTTGGGCAGCCCTTTATAGCTGAGGTGCGAATGGAGTCTAAGGCCATGGATGATGGATCTGCCTATGCACGAATCCGTTCTAGATCTGGCCTTCATTCTTTACAATTGATGACTGTATGTCCGAATCACTCTAGAAATAGAAAGAATATAAGAAAGAAACCTATTAATTCACATGATCATGATGAGTGTATGCCTGTTGGAGAGTATGGAGCTTCTACTGATCAAAATTTCTGTTAGGATCCACTGTTGAGCGAGACAACAGTGGGAGTTGGTTTGATGTCTTGCATGACTTTGTACATAGTTTTGAAAGTTTTTCTATTTATTCATCTGCATTCAAGTTGCTATGCTTACAGAAAGAGAATGTTTCAAATAAATTCAGAAAATTTCATGAGAGACACTATAAGGATTTAGGAATGATGTTACCTGATGAGAAGATTGAAGATGTGATCCAGTTGGAGAGAAGTTCGACTACTCTGGAAGAGCTTGAGCAGGCATTTGAGAGAAATCAGAAATCAGAAATGATTATGCTCAGTTCTATCAAAGAGTATGAGATGATTGACGAGTTTATGAGAGAGCATGAAGTAAGTGTAAATACAAAGTATAAGACTGTGGATAAGAAAGTGAAGCCTATAGCTCAGCCATTGCCAGAAGATAGTCATGAGAAATATCTGCGAGTGTCAGATGACCCTATGCTGAGACGAAGAGAGCTCATAGGGCATCATTTTACTGATGAGACTATTAAAGAGATCAAGTTTGGAGAGAAATTGTTTCGGAGAAAAGAAGAGAAACAGAAATTTATTGAAGTCATCAAGAAACACGAAAAAGCATTTGCACTTTTCCCACATGAGATAGGTTGTGCAGACCCAAAACAAGTACCTCCCATGATTATCTTTACAGTGCCACATATACCATGGAATATCTGGCCTATACCAGTCCCAAAGGCTCACTTACCTCAGCTGATGAGGCTGCTAAAGGAAAAGATCTCCATGCGGATATTGGAACCCTCGTCGGCTCCATATTCGAATAGGTGGTCTACTGTGCCTAAGAAAAATGGGAAGCTTCGTTTCATTCAGGATCTGCAACCTGTGAATAAAGTCACAATTAGAAACATAGGGACAGGACCCATAGTGGATGAGTTTGCTGAAACGTTTGCTGGGCATTCCATCTACTCTATGGGAGACCTGTATTCAGGTTATGACTAGTTTCAGTTGGCTATGGAGAGTAGAGACATTACGACCATGAGGACTCCACTGGGCCTTGTACGCATGTGTACTTTGCCACAAGGAGCAACGAATTCTGTGGCTCACATGATGAATGCCATGAATCTAGTTTTACGAGACTTTATACCATCTGTGACTATGCCATTCATTGATGATGTTCCAATAAAGGGATGTGAGGAAAGAGTGAAAGATGTGAGTTTAGATGCTTCAGGATGTAGAAAGTTTGTGAGAGATCATATTGCTGATTGTGAGAAGATCTTTGAGAGGTTTGAAGATGTGGGGCTAACACTTTCTTTAGAGAAATCGGTTTTTGGCGTTGATGAGGTCCTCATTGTAGGACATCTGTGTGGACATTATGGCCGCAAGCCGTACCCGCAGAAAGTTGAGGCCATTAGCAGGATCTCTGAAGTGTGTCATAATGTCAGTGAGGTGAGAAGGTTTCTAGGAGCCTGTGTATTCTATGTGATATGGATTCCTCACTTTGCTCACGTTGCGAACCCCTTATATGATCTCCTGAGAAAGAGAAAGAAGTTTGTATGGATAGAGAAACAGTCGAGAGCTATGCGTAAACTGAAGCAGCTGCTAATTGAAGCTCCGATTCTGAAGTGTGTTGACTATTCAGGTCAGAGACCTATCATTTTGACCGTTGATACCAGTCCTATTGGCATAGGCTGGGTCATAGGGCAAGATGATGATGAGGGGCAGAGATATGCAGTGCGCTTTGGTGCTAAGATCCTACATGATACCCAAAGAAAATATCCACAGATTAAGAGAGAGTTATGGGGATTAGTGACTGCTTTAAAGAGCGATAAAGAGTATTTCATTGGGGCGAATGTGATAGTTGAGACTGACTGTCTTCCACTGATTGGCATGATTGCAAATTGTTCATCTCCGGATATTGCTATGCTTAGATGGATCTCTTATGTGAAGTTTATAAATCCTGCATTTGTACACATAGCTGGGAAGTTGAATACAGTGGCCGATATGCTTTCAAGAGCAAAATTCGATGATGAGTCTGATGATGATGATGAGGTAGAAACGGATATACATATGATGAGATACGATCCATTGGTGTATGTATATGAGCAGTTCCGAGAGAATGAGTATGATGGTGAGTGGAGAGATATAGGGAGATATCTGAGTACTCTAAAACCTTCCCCAGGCTGGTCCACAAATAAGTATAGATCCATCAGGAAAAAGTCTTACAACTTTTTCTTGAAGGACGGGCTTATTTGGCGACACGCTAAAGGCAAGGCGAAGAGTCCACAGAGAGTATTGAGTTCGAGGAGTCTTCAGAGCAAAGTTATGAGAGAGATGCATGAGACCTTATGGGAAGGTCACAAAGGATTTTATGCTACATATGACAAGATTAAGGAAGCCTACTGGTGGCCAGGGATTTATGTGAGTGTGAGAGATTTTGTAGACACTTGTGCTACATGCCAGGTGCATTCATCACTTAGGCACAGAGACCCATTACATCCGACCTACCCTCCTTGTATCCATTACAAGTGGGTGGTCGACCTTGTAACCATGCCCAAAGGGATAGATAAGATGAGATACATTGTACTTGCCAGAGAGGACTTGACCAACCATGTGGAAGGTCGAGCTCTTCGTACGAAGACTACTTATAAGGTATGCAAATTCCTTTTAGAAGAAGTGATCTCGAGATTCGGATACGTTGAGAAAGTGGTTGCGGACAGGGGAGAGTTGGATGCGAGAGAGGCAAAAGAGTTCTTTGATCATCATGGAATTTGATTGTCTCTCACCACTGCCTATAATCCAGAGGCAAATGGGAAAATCGAGAGAGGTCACCCTTCCATCGTGAAGGCGATCTCTAAGGCTTGCAGCGATGACATCAAGCAGTGGCCTAGGTTTCTTCCATTCGCGCTATGGGCTGATAGGATGACTTACACTCGGTCCACAAGATTCATGCCTGCTGAATTGATGTATTGTCAGAAGCCAGTCTTCCCCATCCAGAATCAGATAGTGACATGGTTGACGCTCCCATGGAATGATGGTATGACGAGAGAAGAGTTATTATCATTGAGAATAAAGCAGTTAGAACAAGGAAATGAAAAGTTGAAAGAAGCAGTCCAAAAGTTAAAGGAGTCAAGGCTAAAGAATAAGATCTATTTTGACAAAACCCATCGACTCAGACCACATAAGATTGAGGTAGATGATTGGGTGTTGGTGTACGACAGTACATTCGATACTCAGTACGATGCTAAGAAGAAATTAACCAAACGATGGTTTGGGCCGTATGTGGTTACGTATGTGTTTGAAAATGGTACGTATGCACTTCGTGAGTTAGACAGTACTCCTTTGAGATCTTTGATTGCAGGAAAGAGGATAAAATTATTCAAGAAAAGAAATGAAGCGGATTATGAGATTGAGCAAGAACTTCTAGAGGGAACTGATGACACTGAGGCTGATGCTAATGAAGAATGATAGACCATGAAGATAAAGAAAAGCTGGATCAAAATGAAGAAAAATGACCAGGTGAAACGTTTCTGATTTGAGATGTGTTTTCTTTCTGTCAGAGCATTTGCATTGCATTACTGTGTGTGATAAAGATATGTATGAATTTATGAAAATCATGTAGAATGAAGATAACAAATATCTATTATGGGTTTGCATGAAGCATGAGTGACTAGGAAATTATATGAATGAGATCAGTTAGCGGACTAGAGATTTTGGGAGTGAAAGCTTGGGGATGTGATGGCATGCTTAGACCGAGTGCATGTATATGCTGATTGATTTGAACACTTAGTGAAGTGGGAAACTTTGGATCTTACTATTTGTTTCTTATGAGATCTTACCTCCATATGGATCATGATTTATAAAGAAACATTCATACTCATGCCAGCTTATATGTGCGTGTATGTTGTTGGTGCGCTACGATGGGCTAGTAGGCGGGTGGAACCACCTTGGTCGGGTGATCAAGGCCACGAGCCGTAGCTAGTTTCGTCGTAGGCCTGACCTATCTGTTATCATGCGCCTGTATGGGTCGGTAGGCGGGTGGAGACACTCTGGCCGGGTGGTCAGAGCCACGAGCTGACGTCGATTTCATGCAGGGCTAATGTTGTGTATATCGTGCGCTATGCCGGGTCGGCAGACAGGTGGAATAAACTTAGCCGGGCGGACAAGTCCATGAGTCGCACCCGATTTCGACATAGGCCGATTTGTGAAAAATAAAAGATAAAAAGAAATGCTGAGCTGAGATGAAGAGGAAAAGAAAAAGAAAAAGAAAAATGAAAAAGAAAATGAAAAAGAAAGAAAGATCTAATGGAGAGCTGGACAAGTAGGAGATAAATAGTAGGAATCGAGGTATATTCTACAAACTGAGTTAGTAGAAACATATGTATATGCTAGTACTTAGAATGAGCAGTTGGATCTGAACCAGTTGAACAAACAAAAGATCTAGAAAGCCGATGATTTATTCATGTGATTACTTGTCAGATTGCAGACGTAGAAACATAGTATGATGTTTGTGAAGCTTGAATCTACCTAATTTTCTAAAATTCGTACTAATCTTTATAAAAGATTGCATGACTGCATGAGATCATGATTTAAGAAAGGCATAAAAAGTGTAAAGAGATTTCAAAAAGAACCCTGATACTCTTCTGTTGGATCTTGCAGGTTGGCCCATCGGGACGATGTGCAGGTTTAGCGGGGGCGAATGTTGGGATGAAATCCCACAGGGAGTGTGCATTGTTTTTTTTTCAAAAGTTCATTGTTTTTAAGTTTTTTGTGTGATGTTTTGACTAAAGAGTGGTATATTTCATGCATAATTTGGCCGATTTGATTGACTGTGCGATGCGGAAACATGTTTGAGATGTATGTTAGACCTATGTGTAAACGAAACTGACATTAGACCCATGAAAACCTTATGTTTGACCCTTGAAACTGACTGAAAATGAGGGTTTATCCCATGAAAAATGAACTCGAACCCTTGGAAACCCTTGGAGTTTAGGCCGAAATTGCAAATAAACCATTAAATTGATGAGCTTGAGTTAATTGTGAGCAAACCCCTAATTTTCCCGATAAAAAACCCTAGGTCGGACCCTTGAAATTGGCGGTTATCCTAGGTCAAACCCTAAAAACCAATTAAATTGTGAACATCGAGTGTGAAATTGTAACCATAGTCTAGGGAAAAATTAAAATATCACCAAAAATAGAAAGTTCATTGAGGAGGTTAGACCGTTCTAGAAGCAAGCCCTAGGGGGGGCCTATAAATAAGTGCAAATTTATTTGTCTCTTCCCCACCCCGTGGATCTTGCTTGTGGATCGTCTCTTTCCAGGTATGCTTCTTGTCCTTGCTTGTTCATTCATGTTTTGCTTTTCTATTCATATTGCCATGGGAATGTGCCGAGATGGAGGTAGTCTTCTCGTATGGTCACCTAGCTTGTGAGTTTTTTCACGGTTGTATACTTATGGTTATCAAGATTAGAGGTGGTCATGCGCTACATAGAGAGAGAAAGAGAGAGCCACTCAACAGAGATGGTGGCGTAGACCTATTCAGTGAGAGAGATAAAATAATGGCGGCACCTGTTGAGAGATAGACGTGGACATGTGGAGAATGGCAAAGTGCACGTTATGGATGAAGTAGGGGTGAGTCCATAGACAGGGATAGAGATGGGCCAACGTAGATACAACTGAACACCGACCATGTAGGTGTTGGCAATTGACGAACGCCATGAGATTTTGAGCTGCAGAACTGCTGCTATTGGCGCAGAAGAGAGAAGTTGACTGCCACGCTGTCTGGAGGAGTAGCGGTAGAGAGGAAGAATGCCAAGCGCGATGGCAATGATGCGCAGAGAAAATAGGCATGACAGCTGTCGTGGCACCATGGAGAGAGGGCGGTTGCCTGGTCAGCGCCGTCGGAGGTAGACGGTGCTGTGTCGGCCGACATAGAGGAGAGAGAGGAAAGATCTTTATCTCTCTCCCCCCTCTCATGACTACAGGCGCAGAACGCGCTGGAGAGAGAGAGATGAGGGATCAGCGCACGCACACGGCAGACGCACGTGGCAGGAGAGAGAGAAAGATAGGGAAGAGAGAGATGGCGGTCGCGTGGCAGATCGCGCGTAGAGAGAGGCAGGCAGTTGGCTGCTGTCGCACGATATTCCTAACTAATTAGAGAGAAGGCGGCATGGAGAGAGAGTTGGCTGCTGTCGCACGATATTCCTAACTAATTAGAGAGAAGGCGGCATGGAGAGAGAAAGAAACGGAAGCGGTTGGGTCGTGTGATGATGTAGAGAGAGAGAGAATATACCACACGGTTGTTGTTAGGGCATCGGACAGAGAGATAAACGTGGATATTGTCACGGTGGAGAGAGAGAAGCACGAAATAGAGATTATATTTTCACGGTGGAGAGAGAGAAGCACGAAATAGAGATTATATGATCTGCTTTTTTGCCTAGCATATCGCATGCGCATGCAATTTGGATGAAAATTCAGACATAATGAAATTTGGAACATGCTTTTGATTTAGCATAGCCCACATCAGGTATAAGTTCATTTATGCACATCATAATCACTTTGCAATCTCTTTCAACACCATCCCCTTATCCTAAACATTTCACATATTAGTAGATCATTTGCTTACAATTGCTAGTTCCAATTATGAATCCCTTGTGAAGCTCTCAACCCTTTCGCAAGTGGCATGCACACGAGATCTGAAGAAAGCATTTTCTTTTAATATATATATGAGAATTCATAGAAATGATTTTCCAATGTAAAGGCATTGCCTGTTGACCTTTTTCACATTCGAATGGTTAGGAGGGACAAGAGACAGAGATTGGGATGTTGCCCATAGTATGAATAACAAAGTCTAAATTTCAAATGGTGTATTTTCCTTTAATTGCTTTGCATCCATAGTTAGAAATTTGGAAATGGTTGTGACCATAAAAAGAATATAAATTTTCACAAAGGTTTTAACGTACATTATGAAAACTACTGATGATTTATACCGCCCCACCCCGTGGATCTTGCTTGTGGATCGTCTCTTTCCAGGTTTATGTGGATGTTGATTATATGAAGCGAAAGCGATTGAAGACTGAAGATAAAGATTACCCCGTGGTCTTTCTTGTGGAACCTTCCTACAGGTTTATGCGGTTTCTGATTATCTGAAGTAAAGAGAAGGAAGGCCATTGCGGAGGATACTTGAAGAAAAGAACAGACCGAAGTAAAGTTGGAAGAAAAGCTTGGACCGTGAAGATCGAAGCGGAATCTCGTGGGTGATTTCTCGCACTGTAGCGAGGGATCTAGAGTAGACACTAGCCGGCCCGCACTGTAGCGGCGGCGTTTATATTGTATCATCGCACCGCACTGTAGCGGTTTTATTGTACCGTCGGCCCGCACTGTAGCGGCCTATTCTTGTATCATTCATTTTATTGGAGGCTTCAGTTTCATTTCCGATTGTATCTTCGAGCTTGATCTACATCACGTGTTTCACTGCGGTATCCGGTCGTCTCTTTCCGACGCCCACGGTCCCACGTCTCCACACTTCCAAGGGGCAAGGGTCCCGACGAGGATCACGCACGCTCCAAGGAGCACAGGCGAGGCGCCCAACGCGCAAACGCCGCTCGCAGGACAGCGGGAACGGCGCACCAGAGAGGGGTCTGATCCAACCCCACGCACCGGCTTCCTGCCACGACCTCCTTCTTCCCGACACCGACCCCGTTGAACTTCTTGGTGGATCTTCCCTCCAGGTTTATGCGGTTTCTGATTATCTGAAGTAAAGAGAAGGGAGGCTACTGTTGAGGGTACCTGAAATAAAAAGCGAAGTAAAGACCTAAAGAAAAGCTTGGACCGCGAAGACCGAAGCGGAATCCCGTGGGCGATTTCTCACACTGTAGCGAGGGATCTAGTATACATCGGCCGGCCCGCACTGTAGTGGCGGCTTTCATATTATATCATCACACCGCACTGTAGCGGTTTTATTGTACCATCGGCCCGCACTGTAGCGGCCTATTTGTATCATTCATTTTATTGGAGGCTTCAGTTCCGTTTCCGATTGTATCTTCGAGCTTGATCTACATCACGTGTTTCACTGCGGTACCCCCCCATTGTCTCTTTTCGATGCCCACGGTCCCACGTCTCGACACTTCCGAGGGGCAAGGGACCCTACGAGGATCGCGCACGCTCCGGAGAGCACAGGCGAGGCGCCCAACGCGCAAACACCGCTCGCAGGACAGCGGGAACGGCGCACAAGAGCGGGGCCTGATCCAACCCCACGCGCCGGCTTCCCGCCACGACCTCCTTCTTCCCGACACCTGAACCCGACGTGAAGCGAGGTGGTTGCCCGGTGATCCTTTGCGTGTCACCTACTCCTTGAGAAGACAAGACAGGAACCTCGGCATCAGACAGAGACTCCAGGTACTAGCATTTTAAGTTATTTGAATTTTCTGCATTGATTCCACGCACTTTAAAGAGAAAGATTGCTTTTGACTGCCTGAATTTGATCATCCAATGTTTGCATCAGTTTTGATCATACGAGTGTGCACTTTTCCATTGAGGCATAGATTAAGAATCTACTTCTTAGTTTAGATCATAAGAAGAGGAAAACTAAAATGAACAAAATGATTGAAGAACAGTTTAGAAAATATGAAGAGCAAATTAAAGAAATAGAAATTAACACAAATGAATCTATAAAATCAAAATTTAGTATTGTGATGACCCTAATGCAAACTATAAATGCAATATCTGACACTATTCAACTGATGGGCATAAGTATTAAAGACTTAAAACATGAAATGGATTCTGAGATTTCTGAAATGAAATACAAGGTTGAGTTGTTGTCCAAACAAGTTAATGACCTACAAGTATTGAAGAGTGATAATGAGCATGAGGTAAAAGTCCAAGGCATATCTGCACAGAAAGAGTCATTAGGTCTTAGAAGACCCACGCCTAGAGTGATACCTATGAAATCAAGTTGGGATGAGAAGAGACCTATACGTTGCTTTTGGTGTGACCAGTATGGACATATGTTTTGGGATTGTCTGGCATATGAAAGTGCATGCAGACGTAAACTAGTAAGTGAACATGAAAATAAAATTTGTAAATATCAAGAACAAATACCTTTGCATTTGAATGTAGGGAAAGGTGGGATGAAAGAGTATTTCGAGAAGACCAAATCTAGACCAAAACTGCTTCTGAATCAGAAGATGTGGAGACCAAAAACTCATGAAGATAATAGACTTGATGAGCAAAAGAGTATCCTATCTATTGAGAGTCAAGAGAAATCTAGTGAAGAAACCAAAGGTAGACAAATAAAGGTCGAGAAGCAAAAAATTGAACAGATATTAAAAGAGCAAATAGAAATAGATCATAAAGGAGAGTCTGATAGAGAAATGCAAGAGAAATCAAAGAAAGACCATGATGTATATGTTTCATTTGACCCCAAACTTTTGAATAATGAGAATCTATTTGATCAAGAGAAGGTTGCAAAATTACAGTCTCAATTAAACTTTGACAAACAAATTGAACATGAAAGGAGTGAAGAAGAGATTGAAGAAGAGATTGAAGAAGATATAAAATGTGATAAATGAGTTAACAAAGCAGAAAAACAGTTACTTAGTCATATTATTGCGCAAATCGAGGGAAGTGTAAAGACAACTTCAAAGACTTCTAAGAGTTTGAAGAAGAATAGAAGAAGTAGAAACCTAACATTTCAAGACATATTTGCAAACCTTGAATAATGATTGAAGTAGAATCATAATGAAAACATATGAGAATAATCAAGAGCTATTGAATGTTAATGAATGAAGATGATGAAGATGATTAGTGATTGATGATGATGAATGATGTGGATGATGATGAAGATGATTAGTGATTGATGATGATGATGGTTTTTGATGATTGATGGTTTATGATTGATGAATGATTAATGATTGATGATGATGATGGCTGATAATTGATGATGATGTTGGAGGGAACTGATGACACTGAGGTTGATGCTGATGAAGAATGATAGACCATGAAGATAAAGCAAAACTGGATCAAAATGAAGAAAAATGACCAGGTGAAATGTTTCTGATTTGAGATGTGTTTTCTTTCTGATAGAGCATATGATTGCATTGATGTGTGTGATAAAGATATGTATGAGTCTATGAAAATCATGTAGAATGAAGATAACAAAGATCTATTATGGGTTTGCATGAAGCATGAATGACTAGGAAATTATATGAGTGAGATCAGTTAGCAGACTAGAGACTTTTGGGACTGAAAGCTTGGGGATGTGATGGCATGCTTAAACCGAGTGCATGTATGTACTGATTGATTTGAACACTTAGTGAGTGGGAAACTTTGGATCTTAATATTTGTTTCTTATGAGATCTTACCTCCATATGGATCGTGATATAAAGAAACATTCATACTCATGCCAGCTGTATATGTGCATGTATGTCGTTGGTGCGCTACGATGGGCTAGTAGGCGGGTGGAACCACCTTGGTCGGGTGATCAAGGCCACGAGCCGTAGCTAGTTTCGTCGTAGGCCTGACCTATCTGTTGTCATGCGCCTGTATGGGTCGGTAGGCGGGTGGAGTCACTCTGATCGGGTGGTCAGAGCCACGAGCTGATGTCGATTTCATGCAGGGCTGACGTTGTGTATGTCGTGCGCTATGTCGGGTCGGCAGACAGGTGGAACAAACTTGGCCGGGCGGACAAGTCCATGAGTCGCACCCGATTTCGACATAGGCCGATTTGTGAAAAATAAAAGATAAAAAGAAATGTTGAGCTGAGATGAAGAGGAAAAGAAAAAGGAAAAGAAAAATGAAAAAGAAAAAGAAAAAGAAAAAGAAAAAGAAAGAAAGATCTAATGGAGAGCTGGACAAGTAGGAGATAAATAGTAGGAATCGAGGTATATTCTACAAATTGAGTTAGTAGAAACATATGTATATGCTAGTACTTAGAATGAGCAGTTGGATCTGAACCAGTTGAACGAACAAAAGATCTAGAAAGCCGACAGTTTATTCATGTGATTACTTGTTAGATTGCAGACGCAGAAACATAATATGATGTTTGTGAAGCTTGAATCTACTTAATTTTCTAAAATTCATACTAATCTTTATAAAAATTGCATGACTGCATGAGATCATGATTTGAGTTTTGAAAAGAAAAAGATAAAAAGTGTAAAGAAATTTTAAAAGAACCCTGATACTCTTCTGTTGGATCTTGCAGGTTGGCCCATCGGGACGATGTGCAGGTTTAGCAGGGGCGAATGTCGGGATGAAATCCCGCAGGGAGTGTGCACTGAGTTTTTTTCAAAAGTTCATTATTTTTGAGTTTTTGTGTGATGTTTTTGATCGAGAGAGTGGTATATTTTGTACACATTTTGGCCGAATTAATTGATTGTGTGACACATGAATAAGTTTAAGATGTATGTTAGATCCGTGTATATAAACAACAGACATTAGACCCATGAAAACCTAGGTTTGACCCTTCGAATCTGATTGAAAATGAGGGTTTATCCCATGAAAAATAAACTTGAACCCTTGGAAACCCTTGGAAACCCTTGGAGTTTAGGCCAAAATTGTAAATAAATCCATGAATTGGCAAGTTTGAGATAATTGTGAGCAAAATCCTAAATTTCCCGACCCAAAACCCTAGGTCGGACCCTTGGAAATGGCGGTTTCTGTAGGTCAAACCCTAAAACCCAATTTAAATTGCGAACATCCAGTGTGAAATGGAAACCTTAGTCTAGGGAAAAATTAAAAAGTCTGCCAAAAATGGAAAGTTCATTGAGGAGGTTAGAACGTTCTAGAAGGAAGTCTTAGGGGGGGCCTATAAATAAGTGCAATTTCATTTGTTTCTTCCCCACCCCGTGGATTGCCCTTGTGGATCATCTCCTCCAGGTTTACGAAGTATATCAAGTGATTGAAGATTGAAGAAAAGAGTATCCCCATCCTTTGGATTGCCCTTGTGGATCGTCTCCTCCAGGTTTATTGCGGTTTCTGATTATCTGAAGTAAAGAGAAGGAAGGCCATTGTTGAGGATACTTGAAGTAAAGAGCGGACTGAAGACCTGAAGAGAAGCTTGGACGTGAAGATCGAAGCGGAATCCCAAGGGCGGTTTCTCGCACTGTAGCGACGGATCTAGAGTAGACACTAGCTGGCCCGCACTGTAGCGGCGGCGTTTTTATTGTACCCTCGACCCGCACTGTAGCGGCCTGTTTGTATCTTTCATTTTATTGGAGGCTTCAGTTTCATTTCCGTTGTATTGTGGGGCTTCATCTGCATTCCGTGTATCACTGCGGTACCCCATCGTCTCTTTTTGACGCCCACCGTCCCACGTCTCGACACTTCCGAGGGGCAAGGGGCCCTACGAGGATCGCGCACGCTCCGAAGAGCACAGGCGAGGCGCCCAGCGCGCAGATGCTGCTCGTAGGACAGCGGGAATGGCGCACCAGAGAGGGGCCTGATCCAACCCCACGCACCGGCTTCCCGCCACGACCTCCTTCTTCCCGACACCGCGTCTATCTCAAGATTGAGAGATCATTTTGATGTACTTTCATTGAGAAGAGGAGCTCACCTCATAGCTCACTCACTTCTCACTCATTGAGCAATGGTTGATTGCCAATGACAATGTACTTTTACATGATTTAGTACATACATGATCATTACTTCTTATTCTCATTTCTCTGTCATAACTCCATCAGAATAGTGATTTTGTCAGAGAATGTTCTCACCATATAGTGGATCATTTATCATGATTTAAAGCATGATAGATTCAGCATAGTGTCTATTGTAATTCCCCTACAAAGTTTCATTATTAATGCCTCTTGCAATCATCAAATATTAATCCATCTTTGCTCACTGGTTTGTTGACTATCAAGACCCCTAAATGTCGAGATTCTTGGTTGATTCGCTAAACATATTTCTATGCATAGACTCCATCATTTTTTATGATATCACTCACGATTGGTAGCTTGTAAATCTAATTAGAGTTCCCCAAAAGGAATTTAATCAATTGTTGCTATGCTCAGAGAATGGTTCAAAACAATGAACAAGTGTGTGGACCAAAATAGCAAGTTTTGGACCTTGGATTATATTCCTACCTATGTGTTTTGATCCTACCATTAGTGGATCATCTTCCAAGCAACATATGTGATTATTTATGCTTACTAACTAGCTATAGAGGCCCATAACACTCTTCAACCATCACTTGTAGTAGTTGTGAAGCATGTTTTAGCTACACCAATTCATCTCTTGTGACTATCCACCGTCTCCTCCAACATACATGCATGCATACACAGATACATGCATATATATACATACACATGCATACATACATCAACCATGGCTTTTGAGGCAAGTGATTAGCCCATCCTACTCCTAGTAGGTCATGTGTTCGATTCCCAAAATTGGTATCGCAGCCTAGCAAGTAGGCTTGGGCAAGGTGGATGGAAAGTGTGTGTGTTGCTTTCAAAGATGAGCCCATCAAATATTAGAGTGTATCTCCCAATCCATAGGTTGGATTTAGATGTGTAAGGTACCCTTGGAAAGCTCTCAAAATGGAATTTCCAATGGAAGAAATAAATTCATGATCCAAGATAGATTTCATGAGTGAGAACCATGTTCAAGAGACCAAGGTTGAGAGCAAGGCAAGTCCATAGGCTAGTAGCCAAGAATCAGAAAGACAAGTTTCAAGATACCAAGGTTGAGAGCAAGGAAAGTCCATAGGCAAGTGGCCAAGACGTGGAAAGTCAAGGCTCAAGACACCAAAGTTGAAATCAAGGAAAGTCTATAGGCAAGTGGCCAAGAAGCGGAAAGGCAAGGTTCAAGAGACCAAGGTTGAGAACAAGAAGGTTCGAGAGACTATGCAAGGGGGAGGACATCAATTCAAGGGGAGATCAAGGATCGATCATTGAGGATGATCTCTAGAAGGGGAAGAGAGTATTAGACTCAAGAAATGATGAGCAAGAGATGGTTGAACCACACCCTAAGAGGAAACTAGGCTTTTTGCAAAGGGTTATGCTCAAGAAAGAGGCATTAGTTTTGATGAGACCTTTGCTCCTACATGCCGAATGACTACTCTTCGTAGCATTTGTGCACTTGCAACTCATCATGGTTGGAACATCAGGTGTACATTAAAATTGCATTTTTGAAGGGTGACTTGCATGAAGAAGTGTATGTTTTTTAGCCCCGTGGTTTTGTGCTAGAGAGATCAGTTTGACATACATTAGGGAAAAAAATGACAAACAAGGGGCCATCTAAGGATTTCAATTAGTTTGCTTAATTTGGATTAATGTTGTAAAATTGTTTCAAAAAATTCCATGTACGTTCATTTAAAACATATCTTATGCAAATATATTAGTTTTGTAAGAGAGACAAAGTTCGTGTAATAATCATGAAAAGCGATATGCCTCAAAGTTTGTGCTTGTCAGGCGTTCATCAAATTTCAAGTTTCCCTCTTGTTCTTGGGCTTATATAATGTATGTTTAGGGCATTCTGCACTTTTTTACTCTACTCTCCATAGCACACCTACTTCTATCTTTCTCGTGAATCTGGATGATTCCGCCATGGAAAACTTCAATCCAAACACTCTTAGTGAACTTTCATCCAGCCAAAGTCTGAGACCTCTATAGCCATTGCATAGCTTGAATAACAAAGGAAATCTCCAGCTCTAGAAGCATTGAGCCCTGTGACATAGCCAAAAATCCTAAATGCTGCTGTTTTCTCAACAAGCAAAATCCTATATGCATTAAAGGAAGTGAGGAAAAGCCCATGTACTTTGAAAGAACCTTCAAAGAGAATAATGAAAAATCAAGGTCCTCACTACATTGCTTATGTACAACAAAAAATAAATCTCAATTCAACTTTGGAAGATAGTGAATGGCTTAATGTATATACACTTTTGCCTTTCCTTTACTCTCTATATCTTTTCTTGTGCCCTTGCCCCTGCCAAGATAATTGTCCTCATCGAATATAGATAACTGTGGAAACAATGACAAAACAAGATGAGAGAGAGAAAAAAACAACTTTGAATGGCTCAGAACAAGACTGGAGGTGTAAGGAAAAATAATCACTAAAACAAATGTAGGAGACAAACAATTCAAGCAACTAGGATCATCAGGAAATCTTGGATGGGCCTAATTGCTTGAATTGGTTGTTCATCAAAATCATTACAAATATTTTCTCAAGTTCCATAATATATAAATCATAAAATAGATATATTGACAAGATGACCAATTCAAGGGAATAGGATCATCAAAAAGTCTCGAATGGGCCTAATATCTTGAATTGGTCGTGTCTTCCAAATGATCACAAATAGATGTTAGTTGGCTTATATTGCATAAGCAACAAGCTAAAAAAGCCATAAAAAAGAACAACTCTAGACATGACCAATTCAAGTGAATAGGCTCATCTAAAATTGTTTGATGGGCCTAATTGCTTGAATCATCGTATCTCAGAATATTCTTCTCGATGTACCTTGACCTCATCTTCCTCCTGGATTAGTTCTTTCTCATCAATCCTTATTGTTCCTTTGTCCTCAACTACCTCCACAAAAAAATATCTTCATCCAAATGAGTAAACCCCCAAATCTTTTTGCCGCTGGTCAAAATCTTCATCTACAAGGGTTGGCTTCTGTGAGAGCACTCTTTCATAGCAGCATGAGAGAGCTTTGGACGAGTCTTTGAATTCTTTATTCTACAAGGGTAAGTCTAGGCTCAGAAATTCCTCTTTACTTTTGTCTTTCTCATTAATAAACCTCCTTGCAACTTCTTCTGATTCAGCTATAGCAGCAAGGCAGTAGTATTTTCTTATATTGAAGAGCTCTTTAATGCAATATAGAGGAACAAAATCCTTCCCAAAGATGAAGTGATATGGGAGATTTGGGAGAAGGAGTGATTTCTCTGAGATTTTCACATTTTCAGCTAGCTTTCTAATGGTAGTCTCTGCTCTCAAAGTAGCGACATCAAAGTTTCTAACCTCTTCTTCTTCTGCTTGGAGGCTAATCTCTTCAATTATCTCTTTGAATTTACTTTCTAAATATTTCTCAAGAGAAACATCCAGGGATGCCCCTTTTTCTTCATCATGTTCCTTTTCTTCATTCTTCCCAATTGAGATGTGATCAAGCCAAATCAGAAATCCCATGCCCAAGGGCAACAAACAACAATTTGATGTTCTGGGCAAAGTTCTATCCTACTTGGCAAGGGGAAATCTTCCTACATTTTCTAGTGGTTCTGGTCCTATCCAAAAGATCCTTCCCAAAATTGATTGGGTGGATATAAGTCTTTCTAGATATGATAAATTCTTGACCATTTACTATCCTAATGAAGGTCTCCCATTCATCCATAAGAAATGCTTTGCTTTTCTCCATAAGTGCTTCAAAGTCAAAGGTGGGATTCAAGATTCTCATTGCATCTGGAAAATGATTCACCTCCAATCCCTCTTGAACCATAAAATCTAGAAGTTTCTTAGATGGAGAGATACTTAGAATCACATTCTTCTCTTCCATCTCATTAGATGACCAATACAAGCGAATAGAAGCAGTCAAAGAAAGTAAAATAGACATAATCACTTGAATCGGCCGTGTATAGGATTCGAGCTCAAAGTGTTTCGATATGAAGGAAAAAATTTCTTGAAGGTTGAAAATCAGAAAAGACCAAGGCAACTGAAATTTATAGGCAAAGAGAGAGAAACGGTCACATGACAGTAGACCAGTGTCTGACAACATATACACACATGCACAAACATACATACATATACATCACACACAAAAATGCATACATACACACATGCATGCATACAAATGCACGTCACACACACACATACATAAACATGACACAAACACATGCATACTGTGTACCTAAGTCAAGAAGACTTAAGGACGTGCCAAAGAGACTAAATCTCATTTGCCACACAAGTGCGTATAGTGGGGAATTGACACACGCTTATTTGTCAATCCGATGAAACGACCTAACCAAGTGTATGAGGACATGTGCACACATGATGAAAAATGAAGTGTATGGGGGGGGGGGGGGGAGGGGGGGGGGGGTGGGGGGGGAGGGAGGGGGGGGGGGGGGCCTCGAAAATCTTGGGGGCCCCCCTCTCTTTTTTTTTTTTTTTTTAAATAGCCCAATTTAGAGAAAAATCAAGGAAAAATCTGAAAAAAATGCCAAAAATTGGCCAAAAAATTCTAAAAAAATTCTGAAAAAAAATTGTCATGAAATTTTCTACATGTTGAGCCTAAAATCCTTCATCAAACCACAGAGACCCTCCATTTATTCCTCAAATTGGGCAATAAAAAGACATCGGAAAGTGATAAAAAATGCTAGAAAAATGCTAAAATTGCTAGAAAATTTCCAAAAATGCCCAAAAGGCTTGCTTTGGCAGTGGTTTTGAAATATCTTCTAGATTTTCTAAAAACACCAATAACAAAGATGAAATTGATAAGGAAAACTACTAAAACTGAGCAAAATATGATGAGAAAGTTATGTACAACCTGGACATATATGGCAGTTCCAGGTGATCCATACGTTTTTAAGTGTGTTGATGATATGCCTTCAGCCTTGAAATGTTGACCAGTGGCAAGGCCTCTCCTTTCAGCGTCTCTAACTCCACAGCACCCAAGTTTAGCATTGTTTTGACTCTATAAGGTCCTTCCCAATTTGGAAGCCATTTTCCTCTCAGTTGTGTATGAAGGTTAGGTCTATGGAGAAGAACCAACATGCCTGCTTCAATGTTGTTGTTCCACAGGTGTCGATCATGTGCCTCTTTCCTCTTCATCTGAGTCTCGATCAATTGTTTTGTTGCTAGGAGACGAATCTCCTCCACTTGATGTAGTGCCCCTATTCTCTGAGAGACATCACAGTCTTTTTTGCCCTGCATGAATGCTATCTTAGGTGAGCCATGTAAAAATTCAAAGGGCTCAATGGGCAATATGCCATAAACCAGTTGGAAAGGAGAATATCCGGTGGCCTCTTTGTATGCTAACCTGTATGCCCATAGTGTACCTTGATAAGCAATGCCCCATGAAGTGGGCTGTAACAGACACTCTTTTGTTAACATTGAGATTAAAACCTTATTTGTCGATTCAGCCTGTCCATTGGCTCTTGGGTAATAAGCACAAGAGGTCCTATGTAGAATTTTATACCTGGTGAAAATTTCCTGCAGGACCTTATTGACAAAATGTGTACCTTGATCTGTACAAATTTCAAGTGGACATCCAAACCTGCAAATGATGCTAGTGTACATGAAATCAGCAACAGTTTGGGCAGTGCAGTCGGGGGAAGCAATAGCTTCAGCCCACTTGGTCGCATAATCGGTAGCTATCAAGAGATATTTCTCTCTTTTTGGAATTGTCGGAGGATAGATGGGCCCTACAAAATCCAGCCCCCACTTTTCAAATGGTTGCCAGGAAGTGGAAACAATCAAGGGGTTATGTCTCTGCTTTGTGGGCTTAGGTCCACACCTCTGGCAAACGTCACATGCCTTTCCCCATTCATCTGCATCCTTAAATAGTGTAGGCCACCATAGACCAGCATCTAATATCCTCTGACTCATAATATGCCCTGGAAGGTGCCCACCACCTGGTCCTTCATGTGCAGAGTGAAGGACTTTCCTCACTTCTTCTTCCTCCAAGCACTTCCTAAGTCTGTCATCCTTTCCCTGTCTATATAATTTATCTTCAAAGAAGGTATATGGTCTGCTCTTGAGTAGCAATCTCTTCCTTTGCACAGCACTAGCCTTTTCTGGATACATCCCTGTTTTAATGAAATTCTTGATATCATAATACCAACCTTGAGCCTGGATAGCAAACAGATGAGCATCTGGAAAATCATCATTGATTCCACTAACTTGCTCCATCATATTGATTCTGGAAAGGTGATCCGCCATAACATTTTCTTTACCGGGTCTGTGGACCATAGAAAAATCAAATTCTTGGAATAACAATAACCACCTCCATATTCTACCAGTGGCTTGTGGTTTGTTGAGCAAATATTTCAGTGGTTGGTGATCTGTTATAATAACAAATTTTACTCCCAACAAGTAATGACGAAATTTTTGGACAGCAAAAACCATTGCCAAGGCTTCCCTTTCTGTGGTGCTGTAATTCCTTTCAGCCTTAGTCAAAATTCTACTGGCATACTGAATTGGTCTATCCATCTTAAATTCTTCACTAGGTTGTGTCAAAACGGCCCCCACTGGATAGGCACTGGCATCTACATGTATGTGAAATATTTTTGACCACTCAGGTGTGATCAAGATGGGAGCAGACACTAACCTTGACCGCAATGCTTGATATGCTTTTTCCTCCTCTTCTTCCCATTTAAAAGGCACTTCCTTACCCGTAAGTCTAGCCAGAGGTCTAGCTATCTCTGCATACATTTTAATAAACCTTCTATGGTATCCAGTATGCCCCAAAAAACTCTGGATCTCTTTAGGGGATTTAGGTTTAGGCAACTTTAAGATAGAAATGATTTTGTCAGGATCCGGGGCCATACCTTTAGCTGACACCACATGTCCTAAGAGAGTTCCTTCTGTCACAAGAAAATGACATTTGTTTGGATTGAGCTTTAACTTAGTCTTCCTGCATCTTTTGAAAACATTCTGCAGCTGCCTCAAGTGGTGGTCCAAACAATCTAGAGGAGTTTCTTTGTGAGATCCTGAAAACGAAGAGAAGTCATCCATGAAGATTCTAAGTGACTCCAGCAATAGGGGGCCAAAAATGAGATTGACCGTTCTGTTAAAGGTGGCTAGAGCATTTCTGAGCCCAAATGGCATTTTTACATACACATATGTTCCCCAAGGTGTGATAAAAGCAGTCTTTTCTCGATCCTCTGGGTGTATTGATATTTGATTATAGCCACTGAATCCATCCATAAAGCTATATAATGCATGCCCAGCCACTTCCTCAATGACCTGTTCTGCAAAAGGCATTGGGAAACCATCTGGAATGGTCACCTTATTGAGTGCTCTAAAGTCAACACAAATTCTGATTTTATTAGTATTCTTCTTTGGGACTATAACCATAGGAGAGAGCCACTCTGAGTGTTCCACAGGAATGATGATTCCTGCATCCTCCATCTTTTGGATTTCCACATAGACAGCTTCAGCATATTTTGGGTTAAGTCTATAACTCTTTCCTCTTATAGGTTTGGCTCCATCAACCAGAGGGATTCTGTGCTCTCCATAAGTTGCAGGCACTCCTTCTAAGTCTTTATAATGCCAAGCAAAAACATCTATATATTGGGTCAAGAATGATTTTACCTTTTCCAGGAGCCCTGGGTGGCTCCACAACCAAGTGGCCACCAAAACTGGCCGATCATTGTCTTGATTGCCTAATTGTATTTCTTGGACAGGATTGCGCTCTACCAGAGTATCTTCCTTCTCCTCTCCTTCCTTGTCTTTGTCTTCTAGCTTTTCTTGCATTGCTTCATAAGTAGGGGTGTTTTGGATTTCAATCTGTTCTTCCTTATCCTGCATCCATCCTGCACGTATTTCTTGAATTGGAAAAGAACACTCTTCACTAGAATCTTTTACCTTGCCTTTAGCTTTATTAACTTCATTTTCTGTAGTAGTCATATCCTCCTCAAAAATGCATTTGAGGGTTGTCTTCCTGCCCCTTCTGTGGTTTGTAATGGGCTCTCCCAATCCATCAACCTGGACTTTTTCCTTATCTTCATCATAACCTTCAATTGTACAACAATTATTAATGAAAACTCCAAAACAAGAGGAAGAGTCGCCTGCTTGGAGCCAACTTAAAATATCCTCTTCTTCCTCAAAATCTATTTGGGGTTGATCCTCCGCTTCTGTTTCCGTGCAAATGCTCACTGTTTACATCATACTAGTGTTTCCTTGATTGTCTGGGCCTTCTTCTAAATGAATTTGTGTCAGCTCCTGCCCTTTCTTTTGTACCCACATGGTGTCCTTACCCCAATCATGAATGACGCTGGCATGCCTCAGCCAAGGTCTTCCAATTAAGAGAGGAAATCCTCCTTCAACCTGGGGCAATCTTAAAACCACAAAATCCAGGATAAATAGATTACCTTGTACTTCAAGTGGAACTTTTGGGATTACCCCTAAGGGCCTTACTTTGCTCTGATCTGCCAAAGTAACCGTGAAATTTGCAGGTCTTGAAGGGTGGAGTCCAATTTTTTTCATTGTATGTTCAGGCATCAAGTTAATGCCAGAACCACCATCCACAATAACTCCTTTAAATTCATGACTCTTGATAGATACTGTCAGCCGAGGACTTTTATAATCTGTAAGGGGTGCTTCCCTTACAATTTTTCCTTCATGTACAACAGCAGTCTTTGCCACCAAACTTGTAGTGGAAGCTTCATCAATTATCTGCAAGAGTTCTGACCTGAACTTCCCATCCATCTTTATTAAATCAAAAATACTAACCTCCTTTTTCATGGACTTGAGCAGTCTGGAGGCTTCTGATTCCTTAAGAGCTTGGGCTCCATTTGACTTATCCAACTCCTCATGAGCCCTGCTGAATGCATGTCCAATGGCATCACTGGTACCTGTGCAATTTTTCTTTTGCCTTGTGTCTGCACTTGTGGTGGCTAGGTCTTCGGACACACCTTTGTCTCTGTTTAATCCATTAATCAATGATTCTTGACCCATGTCCACTGGAGCCTTCCCCTTGCTTCTTGTCTGCACAGTAAAAGATTCTATTTCTTCCAATTGCACCACCCTGGTAGATGGTGATGGCTCATTACCTAGATCACACACTTCTTCTTTGTGCACAGAAATCATTTGGATATGGGGCCCTGATGAAGAGGCTTGAGTCTTGGGGCAACCATATGTATAATGATTGGCCTCCTAGGCCCATTTCCAAAATTATTCCTTTGTCTAGGATTATAGTTGTTACCTTGATTTTGTGCAGCAGCCATCACATTTGTGGTTGTTGGGGGTCCTCCTTGTGTCCAGTATGTCGTTGCAGGTATTCCCCTTGATTGGCATTCATGGGCCTCATGGCCAACCTTCCTGCATAATTGACAAGTTACACTTAGCAGAGGACACTCACTTACTATATGCCCTTGTTTGCTGCACATGGAACACCAAAGACCACTCTTGATGCCCCCTCCTTTGAGCTCCTGCAACTCCTGTCGCAGCTGAGCTAATTCCTCTGCTTGGGCCTCCTCTTCCTTTTGAAGCTTGAGTGCTTCAATCTCCCTTCTCAATTGAGCCACAGCAGTCTCCTCCTCTTTGTAGGGCTTATTTCTCTTTAAGCCCTCCAACTCCCTCCTCAGCTGGGTCACTGGATCCTCCATCTCTGTACCATATGTTGGTGGTGAAGAAGTTGTCCCATATTGGTGCCTTATTTGCTCCAGTCTTGTAGCCGTGGTGATGAACTCCTCTATGGAGGCTGTAGGTAGCACTAACTCTTTTATTTTGCATTGGGTGACCACAGGTAAGGGTTTGGCTAACCACTTCTTGACAAAGAAGTCGTGTGGTGGATCCGGTAGTTTAGCCATTAATGCTTTGGCCCTGGTCACGAATTCGGGGAACTTCTCTCCTGGACCCAACTTTAAGTTTTCCAATTCTTCTATAATGATCTCAGCCGTGTTGCCATGCTGAAATTGATTCTTAAAGGCCTCTTTCATCAAATCCCAAGAGGTAAAGTGATTTTCAGCAAACTGGCTAAACCACTTGTCTGCCAGTCCTTCCAATGTGGCGGGGAAGAGTATCAAGAAAGCATCTTCCCTACCCATTAGCCCCCTAGTCTTACATAATGCAAGAAATCGTCGAATGTGCTCATCTGGGTCCTCCTGGGCTAAACCCCTGAAGGAGGGAAATTTTATGTTTAATCTGGAGAGCAAGATTTCTAGGTCCACCTGTCCTGCCATGCTTCCTACCGATGAAGTCGATGAAAGTGGACTCGATGATCTTCTGTTCGTCTTTCTTCTTGTCTGCTTGCACTTGATTCTCAAGGTTTGTGACCGGGTCGCGGTCATGAGCTATTCATAGTCCACTTAAAATGAGACACTTGATAAAAGTATGTACCTTTTGGCCTACTGGAGTAATGTTGTCGAGACTGGAATATTGTCCTCCAATGGCAATATATAGTCTCCTATGCTCAAATCTCCTTGGAGGTCCCACCGGGCGTGCCAAATTTGTTGGGGGATTCTTTGACAAGAAGGAGTTTGAGGGTTTGTAGGAGAAAATGAAAAGACCAAAAGAGAAAATACACCTTGGAAGTTTCTGCCGTTTGATTACAGTAAGAAAAGTACAATGTTTGAAATACAAGATACACCAATACCTCTGTGCACAATCCCACAGAGTGCCCAATTACAAAATATCCAATATCCCAATGTCCTCTTGCTGCCGACCTCCTCTGCAACAGACCTCCACCTGCTTCAAGCTTCTCCTTGTGCACACCTTGCACCAAGCTTCCACAAAGGGGGAGGAGTGAATACCTGCTGTCGGCAAGCGTACACTGCCAAAGGACCTTGAGATACTTGGGGGAACTATAGCTTAGCACTTCTCTGCACCAAAATCCTTGGTCACTCTCTATGCACCTTGCACTTCCACTTCTGTGCGACGTACTCTGGTGACTCTTGCACTTCTCTCTCTTGCTCCACTTCGCATATGCTCTCTTGCTTACTCTCCTTGATCCAAGAATGGTTCTTCCTTGATTTGAGTGTGTCGATCACGTACGTTCCTAACTGCAAGTGAATCTTGGTGCTCCCTTTGATGTTCCAAGATTGTTCTCTCAAGTGGCAGCCAACGACTCACTGTTTTGTCCTGTAGTGACTTTAGTCTAAAACCAAAAATTTTAATGGGGGGCCATACTTTCACCTGTGCGTACATTTTTGCCGCTTCACATACCTTCATGTTTCCTTTTAAGTCTTCACTTTTACACCTAAGAGGGGGTTCACCTGAACCTTCCAAAACACTTTAAAACACACTTTGAACCTTAGGGAAATTAGAGAAAGTACCTCTGCAACCTGCAACCCATTTTCTCCAATTTACCCTTTGTGGACAATTCATTGTGCACTACCTGTGCACTTTGACACCTGCACTTACGCACTTTGACTTTGCACCTGCTGACTTTGACCTTGACATTTGTTGACTTTGACCGGTTGACTTTGACCCGTTGACTTTGACTGCAGTTGACTTTGACCAACATGACTTTTATGGGCTCAACACACACAAGAGACCGGCACTTTATTGCTAAAAAGTGAATTTCCTACTAATTTACAAGGAATATATTACAATAAGTTGGGATTATGCATCTACAGGACTCCTCTAGTGCATTTACATGGCTTGAGGGAATTTCCTAAGACTTTGAAGAAGAAAAATGTGCCCATTAATTTGAAAATTTTGGGGGTCCTCTTTTGTGCCTCTTTACTCTGCAACACTCGCCCCCTCTTTGTCTCTGTCATACCTTGACAGGCTTTTGCTTCTCGTTTGTAGCTCGTCTAAGAGTTCTGAATACACGCACCCAGTGGTCGAAGCAACAACAAGGACTGTCAGAGAATTTGTTATTTTGTCCGAAGTATGTCCTTTGCTTTTGCTTGCCCCTTGATATCTCATACATCACAATTCTGGGTTGTTGTATTCAGTCGGGCTGCCACGCACGCCACCAGTGACTAAGAATGTGCTGTTATTAGTCACCCTCTTCAACTTTTCAACCTCTACCTCTTTCTAGCTTTTGGTCTTCTGATTTGTCTTTATCTTCACACATCTGACCCTGTTGTATTGCTTGGAGCCTGTTTACTTTTTTCCACCGCATGCTATCAGCGGGAGGAATAGTACCTACCAAGTATCTTCTTGCACTTCTTCATGTATGCTTCCTGGCCCTGGTCCGTCCTTCCCATGAAATGTCTTGGTTGTTGCTATTCTTTAATTCCACTCCTCAGGACCTGGATGTTTAGTGTTGTTGCCTGATGCGTGCCCCTGCGGGGATTTGGGCAGAGGGTGGTTCTTCTGCTTTATTACCTTCATTCTTTATTGAACAGTTTTGGTCTTTGACTTTCTTCTTCTTCTTTTCTTGCTTGATTCCCCTTCCACACGTCCCTCCTCCTGAACTCTATCATCCCCGACAAGCTTTTTGTGGTGACATGAGTACGTTTGAATGGCGGTTTGCTCTCTTTGATTAAGCAGGTTGGCATGACATATCATAAATTCTTTCCATTGAGTTGACTTCACTCCATCCTCTGGTGCTTGTCAATGATCCGCAAAGAAACTTATTTCGTAAGCCACTAGTCTTGCGTTAAGATTCGAAGTCATCTTGACAAACATTTTTGAATCAATTTCGAAGAAGCCAGTGAAAAATGCCTCTTCGAATGTTTGCATGTATGTGCTTGGCAAAAACATAAGTCATGAATAGTATGCCATAAGTGTTAAGCGACTCGGGATGGTGGAAAGATAAAAAACGAGCACTTCGGATCCTTGTGTAATTCCGATGAAGTTCAAAAATGTAATTTGGCGTGTTGGAAGACTTTAATTACTGTCAAGAGCATGCTGAAAATCTTATTCGTCATTTTGACAGCCAATCCGGAACAGTCGCATATCTTGCAATCCAAAATTCGATGGTTTTCACCATGTACTGTTCCGTTGGTAGGTAATTATGTGGTGGGCTGGGTAACAACGGATAATTCAGCCATTGATTATTTATGTTACCCTGGCGTTGTCCTTCCCAAAATTATGGCCAGGAGTGTCAGCGAGGTACTGGACAAAAAGATGGGTTTACCTGAAGCACATATGGCGATGCCTCCCATTGTACCCGCAGTGTAGGATTCTTTTCCAAAATTTTGCGCCTCCATATAGGATCAGCCTTTTCGAATTCTTCTTGAGTATAATTGAATGTATCTGTGCTGAATTGGAGGTTTGCGTCAGGATCTTTATTTGTCGTTGTCTTTATATGTTGCCGCATTTGCTCTTTCAGGAGGCCATATGGTACATTAAAAGGCTTTAATAATTGTTCCAAATTTTTGCTCTCAATTTTAGCTTCCTTCATGACCTGGATTATTTGATCTTCAAATTCAGCAGTAAGCTGGGACACCAGTAGTGCCCTCTCATGTCCGCTCGGTTCTGCAATATCCCGATTATTACGTTCAAATTGGATCTCCATGTCCTCCGTTATTGGTGAATGATGTAAGGGGGGAGAGAGAGGACATACCTCAATCTCCTCAGTAGCCGCTGTGGATTTTGGAACTACTGGTGTCCCCTCTGTTGACTTCTTCTCTAGCCGCTCTTGTAGTTGCTTGATCATATCATCCTTTTGCTTGAGTTCTTCATTGGCCTTAGCAATTGTTTCTTTGTTTTTGAGAATCTCTTCGGCTACTATAGCAAGGTGTTTAGTGTCTTCTTTACATTGTGCCATATATCTATTTTCTGCTTTTTTCCATTTTGTCCTTAGAGCCGCGGTATCATCCATGTATCTCTTTTCCCATTTGGCAATGACTGCCTACTCCTGCTTGAGCTGATCTTCATACCTGGCTATCTTTTCTTCCATTTCCTTGATGTCTTTTGCTGGTCTTTCTTGAACCTCTATGGGCTGATCACTCAAGTGAGGTGTCATCCTTATTTCTGTTCCTTAAGTTTTCTACTTCCTCCATATATACCTTTATTTGCAATTCTAATATCTTACTTCTTGTGTTCATCAGCGTCTTCTCGGCCTCGCTAGCCTCATATTTCTTCTATAATTCCTGAAGTTGTTCTTTTAATTTTGCATTTTCCGTCTCCAAAGTTTTGCACTGCTTTTTGACTTCTTGAACTTCATTTTCTTTATGTATTATTTGCTCTCTTGCTAGCTTTAATTCTGCTGAAAGGTGCTTACCCGTTTCATGTAGTTCATGCTTTTCCTGCATCGCTTTGTCATAGTCTTCATCAGCCTCAAGCATCAACTGTTGGGTATCCAGGGCGGTTCTGATCATGTCTTGCACTACTGGCTTGAGCTGAGCAATGTCGACATTCAACCACGTTCTTGGTATGCTTGGAGCATCTCCGATTTGTACATATTTTCCTTGCTCTATATGGATAGTCTCGTTGTGTGGTTGTTTGATTTGTAGTTGAATTGCCGGTTCCTTTTGTTCTTCTTCTTGGTCAATAGTTTTTGTGGCACTCCCTTGAAATGTGACATCCATTGGGGAGGGTTCTGCCACAACCCTTATCGGAGTGAAGGGTTCTGATTCTTCCATCAAAGCTTCTTTGGTTCTTCCTTTGGATTCTTGAGTGGTTCCTCTCCTTTAAGCATTGTCTCTTTGATTTGAATGTTTGAAGTCTCATTTATTCTGATGACATGTGTCCCTTCTTGGTTTGCCTCCTTGCCTGCAGTGTCTTGATCGTGGTGGATGGGGTTGTCATTCACCTTCATGTCCCCTTCTACTTCATTGTAGTTTTTAAGTTCCTCCCATTGTCCATCATCCTTAGATTCACTTTGAATGTCCACATTTAATAAAGATGTGTCCGGTTCTTCTTGTGCATCCGAAGATGAGCTTGAATTATCCAACTTGATTTCTCTGTAACGATGTACTTTGGTGAGCTTCGTTTTAGCTTCCGTATCGTTGTGGGCTTGCTGATAATGATGTGCTCTCTAATGCATAAGGCATGGTAGATCAATATTGTCAGAGCTACACTATCGTTCAGGAACTTCTTGTTATTCCATTGCTTCTTCGCCTCGAATAGCCGTTCCTGTATGTATGGAGTCAGATTAATTTGATTTCCAATATGTTTGATAGCATGTGATAGTAGTTGAACAATTATCTTCTGAGGGGTGGTGTATTGATGCATGTTTGGGAAGCAGAAGTGCTGATGAATGAGTCTGACTTCTTCCTCAATATCGACTTGATTGATGTCGGTAAAGGTTTTGGTCTTTGCCCCTCGACTCTCTTCTTTCACTACCGTAGTTCCGTCCTTTTCCCATCCAAAAGCTTCTTTAATCAAGTCATGTGTAAATTGGATGACTACCCATTCACCTACTCCGTCCATAAGTATAGCCTCCGGCACCAATGGGTCATGTAGTGCTGGCTGTAATGTATTCATGACTTGTGTGCACCTATGAAAGTCGGGATTGTAGATCGGCAGTTCAAAATATTTGTGGATACCCGCTTTCTTCATGATGTCAATCGTAGATGGAAGCTCATGCACCACTTTAAAATCTTGGGACATTATGGGGAACTGATGATCCGTGTCCATTATTTTTATGGTCACCAGGAAGAGATACTCCCCGGCCGGTTGATCTTCTCTAAACCAATGTCCCTTTGCTTTGGTTACACTCTGGAGAGGAAATTCCAAATGAATCTTTGCTTCAGAATCTTTGGAAGTCATCTGCACTTGTAATGAAAGGTTCATTAGCTTCAATAGAAAATATGGCAATTGTCCGGTGCATTGTTATGACATGTCGTCGTTTCGTCACTCTATTTCCCTTGATTCTATAAGTGAGATCTCTTACCACATCTTTTTATTTCTTTTCTGAAAGAAAACAAGTATTAGTCTAGCTTAAGCATTTATTATTTACATAGTATGTCCATTCCTAAGGAAGTTGAAGCTATGACCTAATCCCCATTGGAGAATGTGCACCGCTAATCTTATTATATACATCAAGTGCCGAATGCTTGGCCTTGTAATTTGGCCCTATTATGCATACTTTAGGTGCATTCGAGACTTCATGAGTGCAATTGGAATCTTCGATGTTCTGGTGATCCATTCCTCGCAGTTGCTTTGGTTTCCAAATCCATTTTGTGTTCGCGTTGATGGGTCGTGTCTTTTCTTTGGTTCCTCGAGCTGCATGTTTTTCTTTTGTTTCTTTTGTTGTCCTAGTGCTAGAGGTTTTTCTCTTCATGTTTCCATGACGAGTCTATCTTGGCTTCGTTGTCCAAATATCTCGATGTGATGTATCCACGTGTTTGCTTATCTCTTGGTTGGCTGCTTGTCTGACCTTCTTGGGAATCCATATCTGTTGTTGTGCCTTCTGAGTTTCAATCAAAGGCTTAGGAAGCCATACCTGCAAGAATCGTTTTGGCTCAGATTTTGGTAAAGAAGAACGCTTGCCCTCCTTTTTCGCCTCATGAGCTGGTGTTGCGATCTCTGGTTTTTGCACTTGATCTTTGCGTACCCATTTGAATCTGACCTTTCTTGGATGCGAGTATTTGATTGTAGTTTTCCAAATTGTTGATTCATGTGTCATGTGAGAAACTCTCAGAGTGTTGGTGTTGGGGGATTCTTTGACAAGAAGGAGTTTGAGGGTTTGTAGGAGAAAAGGAAAAGACAAGAAGAGAAAATACACCCTGGAAGCCTCTGCCGATTGATTAAACTAAGACAAATACAATGTTGAAGCACAATACAAGCCAATACTTCTGTGCAAAATCCCACAGAATGCTCAATTAAAAATTACCAAATACCCAAAGTCTTCTTGCTGCCGGCCTCCTCTGCACCAGACCTCCACGTGCTTCAAGCTTACCCTTGTGCACACCTTGCACCAAGCTTCCACTAAGGGGGAGGAATGAATACCTTCTGTCAGCACGCGCACACTGCAAGGAGACCTTGAGATCCTTGGGGGACTAGCTTAGCACTCTCTGCACAATCCCTTAGTCACTCTCCATGCACTCCTTCACTTCCACTTCTCTGCGTCGCACACTGGTGACTCTTGCACTTCTCTCTCGCTTCACTTAGACTATGCTTCCCTTGCTTCCTCTAGAATGGTCCAAGAATAGTCCTTGCCTTGATTTGAGTGTGTCGATCACATGGCGCTCACTTTGATGTCCCAAGATTGTCTTCACAAGTGGCAGCCAACGACTCACTGTTTTGTCCTGTAGTGACTTTAGACTAAAACCAAAAAATTTAATTGGGGGGCCATATTTTCACCTATGCGTACGTTGTCGCTTCACATACCTTCATATTTCCTTTTAAGTCTTCACTTTTGCACCTAAGAGAGGGTTCACCTGAACCTTCCAAAATACTTTAAAAACACTTTGAACCTTAGGGAAATTAGAGAAAATACCTCTGCAACCTGCAACCCACTTTCTCCAATTTACCCTTTGTGGATAATTAATTGTGCACTACCTGTGCACTTTGACACCTGCACTTTAGCACTTTGACTTTGCACCTATTGACTTTGACCTTGACCTTGTTGACTTTGACCAATTGACTTTGACCTTTTGACTTTGACTATAGTTGACTTTGACCAATATGACAATTGGGCTCAACAGTTGTCCACCACCTAATGTGCTCTCCGTCTCGGAGAGCGAAAGCCAAAATTCAGAGCATATAGGACACCATGATTATGGAGCTGCAAAAGCTTGAAGAGGACACCTGAGCAGCAACCAATCCTACCAAAAGCAGGATAGAACAAGCACCAGAGAAGAACCAAAATTGGATTTTGCCATGGAAAAGCAAAGGCTTGCAATGGGAGGGTAGAAAGGAGGTGGAGGGGAGGGCTGAGGCGCAGAGATTGAAGGGATAGGGAGGGTTAAGGATGTGGCTGGGCAGATTGGTAAAGGGAGGGCATGGGGGTATGATGAGGGGGTCTGGAGGGGTTAAAATGATCAAACAGTAGAGCTACAGAGGGTGCATGTGGGATATAATGAAACAGAAGGTAAGACAAGGTGAGAATAGACCATGTGGACAATGTGGGGAAATAAAACCATGTGATAAATGTGCTCAAAACATGTGGGTTTTGACCAAAAGTCAGAGGAAAAGTTGGAATTTGGAAAATTAAAGTAAAAAACTGAGTCTAGAGATACCAAAAAACATGAAAACGACTCCAGATTTGAAAAAAACGGCCATCCGAGGCACGATCCAGAGCCAAAAGCATTGAGTTATGAAAAATAAAAAAATAATAAATGTTTAAAAAATAATAAAAAAATGATTTTTTTTTTGTGTACGCCTGCCAAGGGGACAAATAATATTTAAAAAGAAAAAAATAAAATAAAAAATAAAGATTGTCAGAACGGGGCGGGGGGGAGGGGAGGGGGGATTGTTTTTAAAAATAATAAATTATGCAAAAAACTAAAGAAAAATACATAAAAAATCCAAAAAAATGGCAAAAAAATCCAAAAAATCTTCAAAAAATTCTGAAAAAATTTCCTACAGGTTTAAGCCAGTTTCTTCACTCAAAACCACAGAGAGCTTCCTTTATTCCTCAAATTTGGCAAGAAAAAGACACATGAAAAAGGAGAAAAATGCTAGAAAAATTCTAAAAAATGCTTGAAAAATTTTGAAAAAAATTCCTAAAAATTCCAAAAATTGTACCTTTGCAAAGTTGATGAAATGGCTGCTAAATTTGCTAAAAACTCAAGAAACAAGCATGAAATGGATAAATAAAACTACTAAAACTTAAGTAAAAATGACGAGAAAAGACTATGTACAACCTCGACAAATTTTGCAGGTTCCAGGGGATCCAGAAATCTTCACTTTTGTTGATGATAGGCCTTGAGCCTTGTATTGTTGACTCAGAGAAACTCCTCCACAATCTCCAATTGTACTGCACTTCAGTGGTTTTGTCTTCTCCTTGGGCACATTGTTCATCTGATAGGGGTACCCTAAATCTCATTAGAACGTTATCTCCTCCAACAACTTTATGCTTTAATCTGCAAAATTTTATTTTTGCTATTCCGGCTTCTTCATCCAATGGAAACCTCCGTTTCCAAAGACTGGCAGGTACACCTTCCACATTCTTGTAAAGCCTGACACTTGCTATCATAAGAATTGACATAACAGATGATAGCCATACTGGTATCCATAAAAATGTGGCCATTGACATATGAATTGGAGTAGCATCATCACTGCTGCATGTAATGGATTTGCTTTTCTTCTCTTTGCTATGGCCTTTGACGGAGACTGTTTCAACCTGAGTGATGTCCTCTTTTTCTTTATATGCTTCTTCTCTACTTGAGTTTGGAAAAATTCCATAGTAGGAAGATGGGTCTTCTGCATGGAGCCAAGCCAATATGTTTTCATCCTCATATAAATCTGCTCCTTTAAATAGGTCTGCTTTTGGGTTGTCCACCACTTCTTCTTCCATACAAATACCAATTATCTGCATCATGCTAGTATTTCTCTGATTGTCTGGTCCATCTTCTAAAATTATCTGCTGCAACTCTTTTCCCTCTTGTTTTACCCACATTGTGTCCTTGCCCCAATCATGCAGCACATTGGCATGCCTTAACCAAGGTCTCCCAATTAACAGGGGGAAGCTTCCTTCTACCTATGGAAGCCTTAAAACAACAAAGTCCAAGTTAAAGATGGTACCTTATATCTTGATTGGAACTCCAGGGACCACTCCCATAGGCCTTACTATGCTTTGGTCTGCCATTGTTACAGTGAAGTTGGCAGGTCGTGAAGGGTATAGTCCAATCTTTTTCATGGTATATTCAGGCATCAAGTTAATGCCAGAACCACCATTCACAATAACACCTTGAAACTCATGACCTTTAATAGAGATTGTTAGCCGAGGGCTCTTGTAATCTGTGAGGGGTGCTGCCCCTACACTTTTATCTTTATGCATAATAGCAGCTTTTGCCACTAAACTTGTTGTGGACATTTCATCAATTATCTGCAAGAGTTCTGACCTGAACTTCCCATCCATCTTTATTAAATAAAAAATAGTGACCTCCTTTTTCATGGACTTGAGTAGTCTAGAAGCTTCTGATTCCTTAAGAGCATGAGCTCCATTTGACTTATCAAACTCCTCATGAGCCCTGGTGAATGCATGTCCAATAGCATCATTGGTACCTATGAAATTTTCTTTTTGCCTTGTGTTTGCACATGTGGTGGCTTTGTTCTCAGACACACCTTTGTCTTTGTTTAATCCATTAATCATTGATTCTTGACCTATGTCCACTGGAGCCTTCCCCTTGCTTCTTGTCTGCATTGTAAGGGATTCTATCTCTTCTAACTGCACCACCCTGGTAGATGGTGATGGATCAATGATCTGATCTAACATTTCTTTTTTGTGTACAGAAATCATTTGAATGTGGGGCCCGGATGAAGAGGCTTGATTCTTAGGACAACAATTTGTATAGTGGTCTCTGGCCTCTGGGCAGTTTCTGCAAGGAGGGGCATTTTCTGGTAGGGTCCACCTACTTTGATAGTGCCCACATTCTCCACATCTGAAACAAATGATTGGCCTCCTTGGCCCATTTCCAAAGTTATCCCTATTTCTAGGGTTGTAAGTGTTACCTTGGTTCGGTGCAGCAGCCATCACATTTGTGGGTGGTAGGGATCCTCCTTGTGTCTATTATGTCGTTGCAGGCATTCCCCTTGATTGGCATTCATGGGCCTCATGACCAACTTTCCTGCATAATTAGCAAGTCACGCTTAACAGAGGACATTCACTTACTATGTGACCTTGCTTGCTGCACATGGAACACCGAAGTCCACTCTTGATGCCACCTCATTTGAGTTCCTCCAACTCCTGTCGTAGCTGAGCCGATTCCTCAGCTTGGGCCTCCTCCTCCTTTTGGAGCTTTAGTGCTTCAATCTCCCTTCTCAACTGAGCAACATCATTCTCCTCCTCTTTGTAGGGCTTATTTTTTTTAAGCCCTCCATCTCCTTCCTTAGCTGCATCACTGGATCCTCCATTTATGTACCATATGTTGGTTGGGAAGAAGTTGCTCCATACTGGTGCCTTATTTGCTCCAGGTGTGTAGCTGTGTTGATGAACTCCTCTATGGAGGCTGTAGGTAACACTAATTCCTTTATTTTGCATTGGGTGGCCACTCGTAGGGGCTTGACTAACCATTTCTTAACAAAAAAATCATGTGGTGGATCTGACAATTTAGCCATTAGTGCCTTGGCCCTAGTCACAAACTCTGGGAACTTTTCACCTGGACCCAATCTCATATTTTCTAGTTCTTCTATGATAATCTCTACAGTATTCCCATGCTCGAATTGATTTTTAAATGAATCTTTCATCAAATCCCAAGTTGTAAAATGGTTCTCAGCAAATTGGCTAAAATCTGCTAATCCCTCTAATGTGGCAGGGAAAAGTATCAAGAAGCATCCTCCCTGCCCATTAAGCCTCTAGTCTTACATAGTGCTAAAAACCTTCTAATGTGTTCATCTGGATCCTCCTGAGCTAGGCTTTTGAAAGAAGGAAACTTTATATTTAATCTTGAGAGTAAGGTTTCCAAGTCTACATGTCCTGCCATGCTCTTTACTGATGAGGTTGAAGATAGTGGACTGGAGGATCTTCTAACAACCTTCCTTCTTGTTTGCTTGCAGGTGACCCTCAATGTTTGGGGCTGGGTTGCAGTCATGAGCAGCTCATAGCCCACTTAATATGAGACACTTGATAAGAATATTCACCTTTTGGTTGATGAAGTAGCACTGTAGTAGCACTGTAGTAGCACTGTAGACACATGATCTCTTCTATACTTTGCACTTGGTTTCTCCTAAGCTCAAATCTCCTTGGAAGTCCCACCGTGCGTGCCAAATTTTGTTGGGGGATTCTTGGACAAGAAGGAGTTTGAGGGTTTGTAGGAGAAAAGGAAAAGACAAGAAGAGAAAATACACCCTGGAAGCCTCTGCCGATTGATTACACTAAGACAAATACAATGTTGAAGCACAATAGAAGCCAATACTTCTGTGCAAAATCCCACAGAATGCTCAATTACAAATTACCAAATACCCAAAGTCTTCTTGCTGCCGGCCTCCTCTGCACCAGACCTCCACGTGCTTCAAGCTTACCCTTATGCACACCTTGCACCAAGATTCCACTAAGGGGGAGGAATGAATACCTTCTGTTGGCACGTGCTATCGGGAAGAAGGAGGTCGTGGCGGGAAGCCGGCGCGTGGGGTTGGATCAGGCCCCGCTCTGGTGCGCCGTTCCCGCTGTCCTGCGAGTGGCGTCTGCGCGCTGGGCGCCTCGCCTGTGCTCTCCGGAGCGTGCGCGATCCTCGTATGTGTGGGACTCTTGCCCCTAGGAAGTGTCGAGACGTGGGACCGTGGGCATCGGAAAGAGACGATGGGGTACCGCAATGATACACGGAATGCAGATGAAGCCAACGATACCACGAAAAATGAAACTGAAGTACTCCAATAAAAATGAATGATACAAGGAGGCCGCTACAGTGCGGGCCGCTGGTACAATAAAACCGCTACAGTGCGGTGCGATGATACAATATGAAAGCCGCCGCTACAGTGCGGGCCGGCTAGTGTAAACTATAGATCCCTCGCTACAGTGCGAGAAATCGCCCACAGGATTCCACTTCGGTCTTCGCAGTCCAAGCTTTTCTTCTAGGTCTTCACTTCGGTCCGCTCTTTACTTCAAGTATCCTCAACAGTAGCCTCCCTTCTCTTTACTTCAGATAATCAGCATCCACATAAACCTGGAGGAGACAATCCACGAGCAAGATCCATAGGGTGAGGAAACATGTTAGCATAGTTTGAAACATACTTGAAAAATGATTATCATCCTAAAACTCATAATAAAACACATTATACTTCTGATTTGTGTATTTTTCTCTTTGAAATTGTATGGCATAAATATAGACATCTAGAGGAAAGTGTTCATATGAGAAAATGCACACATGGAATCTACACACAACCACCTACATTTTGGTTTTCGAAATCAAGCATGAAACGATCTTTAATTCACTAATCAGGGGTCATTAAGCTTAAAGACTACCCAAATATCATCCCTCTCTTTCTTTCATTCCTCTTCTTCTTTCCTCCACCTCTCTTTCCTATGATTCTGCTACGAATATCATTCCTGCCGACTCTACGATACCGTGTATCTCTTTCTTTCTCTGTCTCTCTCTCTTCTGAGCTCATTTCTACGGATCTTAAGCATATCTCTTCTCTCTCTCACTCTCTCTTTCTCTCTCTCTCTCTCTCTCTTTTCCTCTATCTCTCTCTCTCTCTCCTCTCTCTCTCTCTCTCTCTCTCTCTCTCTCTCTCTCTCTCTCTCTCTCTCTCTCCTCCAGCGGCGCGCGTGCTGCCGCCGTGGGAGGGGAGAGAGAGAATCTCTCCCTCTCTCTCTCTCTCTCTCTCTCTCTCTCTCTCTCTCTCTCTCTCTCTCTCTCTCCTCCAGCGGCGCGCGTGCTGCCGCCGTGGGAGGGGAGAGAGAGAATCTCTCCCTTTTTCTCTCTGTACAGCGCCGCCCTCTGGGCATCCTCTCTTTCTCTCCGTGCTTTCTGCCGCCAACACCTGCGCGCACCACCCTGACCATCCCTCTATCTCTCTCCTCGAACATGAATGCTGCCGAGTCCACCGGCTTCCATGTCAGCACCCACACTTATCAGCTGAGCAGCTCAATCCTCGATTGGCTTATCACACGTAGCGCCCACAGGAATTCTCTCTCTGTGTACAAGTGGCAAGCTCAGATCCCAGCACCGACAATTTCTCTGAGTCTCTCTCAACGAGACTCCGACGATTTTCTTCTCTCTCTATGGCGCACACATGCCAGGAGCTATGCGACTCTCTCTCATTCTCTGCTATTCTCTCTACTAGGAACGCTAGTGGCTGTCGCCATTTTCTCTCTCCTCCGTGAGCTGCATCAACTAATCCACGAACTTCTAATGGCTTCACTTGTTTTACGACTTAAGTCAAGCAAATCAATAGATATGATCCATTCTCCTCATAACACGAAATGCATACATGACTAAAAGTCCTCCATCTCGGGGTGTCTTGGATGTATGAACAAGGAAGTAACAAAGAAATGAACAAGTAAGGACGAGGAGCGTACCTGAAGGAGACAATCCACGAGCAAGATCCATAGGGTGAGGTTTAAACAAATGAATTAGCACTTATTTATAGGCCCCTCCTTGGACTCGCTTCTAGAACGTTCCCACCTCCTCAATTAACTTTCTAATTTCGGGGATATTTTAATTTTTCCATACACTATGGTTTCGGTTTCACACTGTATATTTACATTTTAATGGGTTTTTGGGGTTTGACCTACAGAAACCGCCATTTCCAAGGGTCCACCCTAGGGTTTTTGGTCGGGAAAATTAAGGTTTTGCTCACAATTATCTCAAGCTCGCCAATTCAAGGGTTTATTTACAGTTTCGGTCTAAAATCCAAGGGTTTCCAAGGGTTCAAGTCCAATTTTCATGGGGTAAACTCAGGTTTTCAGGGATTTTGAAGGGTCAAACCTACGTTTTTATGGGTCAAATGTCAGTTATTTTTACACACACATCTAACATACATCTCAAACATGTTTTCACATCGCACAATCAATTAACTCGGCCAAAATATGTACAAAATATACCACTCTCTCGATCAAAACATCACACAAATCTCATAAAATCTATGAACTTTGAAAAAAAACAATGCACACTCCCTGCGGGATTTCATCCCGACATTCGCCCCCGTTAAACCTGCACATCGTCCTGATGGGCCAACCTGCAAGACTCAACAAAAGCGTATCAGGGTTCTTTTGAAATCTCTTTATGCTTTTTATCTTTTTCTTTTCAAAACTCAAATCATGATCTCATGCAGTCATGCAATTTTTGTAAAGATTAGTATGAATTTTAGAAAATTAGGTAGATTCAAGCTTCACAAACATCATATTATGTTTCTACGTCTGCAATCTGACAAGTAATCACATGAATAAATTATTGGCTTTCTAGATCTTTTGTTCGTTCAACTGGTTCAGATCCAACTGCTCATTCTAAGTACTAGCATATACATATGTTTCTACTAACTCAGATTGTAGAATATACCTCGATTCCTACTATTTATCTCCTACTTGTCCAACTCTCCATTAGATCTTTCTTTCTTTTTCTTTTTCTTTTTCATTTTTCTTTTCCTTTTTCTTTTCCTATTCATCTCAGCTCAGCATTTCTTTTTATCTTTTATTTTCACAAATCGGCCTATGTCGAAATCGGGTGCGACTCATGGACTTGTCCGCCCGGCCAAGTTTATTCCACCTGTCTGCCGACCCAGCATAGCGCACGACATACACAACGTCAGCCCTGCATGAAATCGACGTCAGCTCGTGGCTCTGACCACCCGATCAGAGTGACTCCACCCGCCTACTGACCCATACAGGCGCATGACAACAGATAGGTCAGGCCTACGACGAAACTAGCTACGACTCGTGGCCTTGATCACCCGACCAAGGTAGTTCCACCCGCCTACTAGCCCATCGTAGTGCACCAACGACATACACACACATATATAGCTGGCATGAGTATGAACGTTTCTTTATAAATCATGATCCATATGGAGGTAAGATCTCGCAAGAAATAAATACTAGGATCCAAAGTTTCCCACTCACTAAGTGTTCAAATCAATCAGCATATACATGCACTCGGTCTAAGCATGCCATCACATCCCCAAGCTTTCACTCCCAAAGTCTCTAGTCCACTAACTGATCCTATTCATATAATTCCTAGTCGCTCATGCTTCATGCAAAACCCATAATAGATATTTGTTATCTTCATTCTACATGATTTTCATAGACTCATACATATCTTTATCACACACATCAATGCAATGCATATGCTCTATCAGAAAGAAAACACATCTCAAATCAGAAACGTTTCACCTGGTCATTTTTCTTCATTTTGATCCAGTTTTGCTTTATCTTCATGGTCTATCATTCTTCATCAGCATCAACCTCAGTGTCATCAGTTCCCTCCAGAAGTTCTTGTTCAATCTCATAATCCGCTTCATTTCTTTTCTTGAATAATTTTATCCTCTTTCCTGCAATCAAAGATCTCAAAGGAGTACTGTCTAACTCACGAAGTGCATACGTACCATTCTCAAACACAGACGTAACCACATACGGCCCAAACCATCGTTTGGTCAATTTCTTCCTAGCATCATATTGAGTATAGAATGTACTGTCGTACACCAACACCCAATCATCTACCTCAATCCTACGTGGTCTGAGTCGATGGGTTTTGTCAAAATATATCTTGTTCTTTAACCTTGACTCCTTTAACTTTTGGACTGCTTCTTTCAACTTTTCATTTCCTTGTTCTAACTGCTTTATTCTCAATGATAATAACTCTTCTCTCGTCATACCATCATTCCATGGGAGCGTCAACCATGTCACTATCTGAGTCTGGATGGGGAAGACTGGCTTCTGACAATACATCAATTCAGCAGGCATGAAACCTGTGGACCGAGTGTAAGTCATCCTATCAGCCCATAACGCGAACGGAAGAAACCTAGGCCACTGCTTGATGTCATCGCTGCAAGCCTTAGAGATCGCCTTCACGATGGAAGGGTGACCTCTCTCGATTTTCCCATTTGCCCCTGGATTATAGGCAGTGGTGAGAGACAATCGAATTCCATGACTATCAAAGAACTCTTTTGCCTCTCTCGCATCCAACTCTCCCCTGTCCGCAACCACTTTCTCAACATATCCGAATCTTGAGATCACTTCTTCTAAAAGGAATTTGCATACATTATAAGTAGTCTTCGTACAAAGAGCTCGACCTTCCACATGGTTGGTCAAGTCCTCTCTGGCAAGTACAATGTATCTCATCTTATCTATCCCTTTGGGCATGGTTACAAGGTCGACCACCCACTTGTAATGGATACAAGGAGGGTATGTCGGATGTAACGGATCTCTGTGCCTAACTGATGAATGCACCTGGCATGTAGCACAAGTGTCTACAAAATCTCTCACACTCACATAAATCCCTGGCCACCAGTAGGCTTCCCTAATTTTCTCATATGTAGCATAAAATCCTTTGTGACCTGCCCATAAGGTCTCATGCATCTCTCTCATAACTTTTCTCTGAAGACTCCTCGAACTCAATACTCTCTGTGGACACTTCACCTTGCCTTTAGCGTGTCGCCAAATAAGCCCGTCCTTCAAGAAAAATTTGTAAGACTTTTTCCTGATGGATTTATACTTATTTGTGGACCAACCGGGGGAAGGTTTCAGAGTACTCAGATATCTTCGAATATCTCTCCACTCACCATCATACTCATTCTCTCGGAACTGCTCATATACATACACCAATGGATCGTATCTCATCATATGTATATCCCTTTCTACCTCATCATCATCATCAGACTCATCATCGAATTTTGCTCTTGAAAGCATATCAGCAACTGTATTCGACTTCCCAGCTATGTGTACAAATGCAGGATTTATAAACTTCACATAAGAGATCCATCTAAGCATAGCAATATCTGGAGATGAACAATTTGCAATCATGCCAATCAGTGGAAGACAGTCAGTCTCAACTATCACATTCGCCCCAATGAAATACTCTTTATCGCTCTTTAAAGCAGTCACTAATCCCCATAACTCTCTCTTAATCTGTGGATATTTTCTTTGGGTATCATGTAGGATCTTAGCACCAAAGCGCACTGCATATCTCTGCCCCTCATCATCATCTTGCCCTATGACCCAGCCTATGCCAATAGGATTGGTATCAACGGTCAAAATGATAGGTCTCTGACCTGAATAGTCAACACGCTTCAGAATCGGAGCTTCAATTAGCAGCTGCTTCAGTTTACGCATAGCTCTCGAATGTTTCTCTGTCCATACAAACTTCTTTCTCTTTCTCAGCAAATCATATAAGGGGTTCGCAACGTGAGCAAAGTGAGGAATCCATATCACATAGAATACACAGGCTCCTAGAAACCTTCTCACCTCATTGACATTACGACACACTTCAGAGATCCTGCTAATGGCCTCAACTTTCTGCGGGTACGGCTTGCGGCCATAATGTCCACACAGATGTCCTACGATGAGGACCTCATCAACGCCAAAAACCGATTTCTCTAAAGAAAGTGTTAGCCCCACATCTTCAAACCTCTCGAAGATCTTCTCACAGTCAGCAATATGGTCGCTCACAAACTTTCTACATCCTGAAGCATCTAAACTGACATCTTTCACTCTTTCCTCACATCCCTTTATCGGAACATCATCAATGAATGGCATAGTCACAGATGGTATAAAGTCTCGTAAAACCAGATTCATGGCATTCATCATGTGAGCCACAGAATTCGTCGCTCCCTGCGGCAAAGTACACATGCGTACAAGGCCCAGTGGAGTCCTCATGGTCGTAATGTCTCTACTCTCCATAGCCAACTGAAACTGGTCATAACCTGAATACAGGTCCCCCATAGAGTATATGGAATGCCCAGCAAATGCTTCAGCAAACTCATCCACTATGGGTCCTGTCCCTACGTTTCTAATTGTGACTTTATTTACAGGTTGCAGATCCTGAATGAAACGAAGCTTCCCATTTTTCTTAGGCACAGTAAACCACCTATTCGAATATGGAGCCGAGGAGGGTTCCAATATCCGCATGGAAATCTTTTCCTTCAGCAGCCTCATCAGCTCAGGTAAGTGGGCTTTTGGGACTGGTATAGGCCGGATATTCCATGGTATATGTGGCACTGTAAAGATAATCATGGGATGTACTTGTTTCGGGTCTGCACACCCTATCTCATGTGGGAAAAGCGCAAATGCTTTTTCGTGTTTCTTGATGACTTCAATAAATTTTTGTTTCTCTTCTTTTCTCAGAAACAATTTCTCTCCAAACTTGATCTCTTTAATAGTCTCATCAGTAAAATGATGCCCTATGAGGTCTCTTCGTCTCAGCATAGGGTCATCTGACACTCGCAGATATTTCTCATGACTATCTTCTGGCAATGGCTGAGCTATAGGCTTCACTTTCTTATCCACAGTCTTATACTTTGTATTTACACTTACTTCATGCTCTCTCATAAACTCCTTAATCATCTCATACTCTTGGATAGAGCTGAGCGTAATGATTTCCGATTTCTCATTTCTCTCAAATGCCTTCTCAAGCTCTTCCAGAGTAGTCGAACTTCTCTCCAACTGGATCACATCTTCAATCTTCTCATCAGGTAACATCATTCCTAAATCCTTATAGTATCTCTCATGAACTTTTCTGAATTTATTTGAAACATTTTCTTTTTGTAAACATAGCAACTTGAATGCAGATGAGTAAACAGAAAAACTTTCAAATCTATGTACAAAGTCATGCGAGACATCAAACCAACTCCCACTGTTGTCTCGCTCAACAGTGGATCCTAACAGAAATTTTGATCAGCAGAAGCTCCATACTCTCCAACAGGCATACACTCATCATGGTCATGTGAATTAATAGGTTTCTTTCTTATATTCTTTCTATTTCTGGAGTGATTTGGACACACAGTCATCACTTGCAGAGAATGAAGGCCAGATCTAGAACGGATTCGTGCATAGGCAGATCCATCATCCATGGCCTTAGTCTCCATTCTCACCTCAGCTATAAAGGGCTGCCCAAGGATAGCCTCATATGAACAATGGTCCTGGACAAAGAAGTGAAATTCCTCAGAAATCCCACCTATGGTCACAGGCACGAAGGCGCATGCCCCAAGCAGTGCTCCTGAACCATTATCCGCTGTCCTCATCCTCCATTAATGATCTTTATCAATCGGCCACCTAAACTTATCATAGAGCTTCTTAGAAATCACATTTATCTCTGATCCTGAGTCAATCAAGGCCAGAGCAAAACATGACTCCTCATTGCTCCCTAACTTTATCTTCATCTCTGGAGTTCCTCTCGCCCAAAAGGTCCTGCTAAACTCACTTTCTGTCTTCCTCATTTCATCATCAGGTATGATAGGACCTAGAGAATTCTTATGACACTTGGCAATCTCATCATCATCATCATCAGATGTATCACTCAATGTAACTGCTTCATTTTTCACTTGAATATCTTCAGGTGCTTCTTCCATCTCTACATCTTCAGGTAGTGGAAACCTCTTTCTCTTAACCAGCTTTATGAAACTGTCCTTAAACTCAGGCTTCGCTATGGAGAAGACCTGCTCCAAGGACATGGTCACTTGGCTCTTCAGTAAAATGTCATTTAATATCTCTCCTGCATCATTTTTCCTTTCCAACTCAAAAATTAATACAGCCTTTGGAGTTCTCTTCTTTTTCTTCTTCTTTTCTTTGTCAGCCTCTTGAATACTTTCTTGAATTTCATCTTTCTTTTGAACTGGTTCAGGTTCTTTCTCTTTCTCTTTAGTCAGTTCTTGAATCTTAGTTGACCGAGCCGGCCTCTTTCCCTCTCTTATCTCTTTCTTCTTTGCCTCTTCCTTTGAAACAACAGGCTCTTTGAATTGTACTTTCTTTTCTGGCTCTTTAGCCTTTTCTTCGGCCTCTTGGCTTTGCTTTCTGGTCACTCTTCTTTCAGGCTCCGTCTCTTCCTGACTCTCATCCCTTTTCCTCTTTTCCTCCACATTGGCTATATGGGAATAGACCGAGGATTCATCAACAGGAGACTTCCAGGCAGTCTTCTGCATAATGGCATCCCTAGCCCTCACTAAAGCCTCTATGGAATAATTTCTTTGGGGTCGAGGTCTAGGCACTTTTTCATCTTCCTCCTCAACAGGTTCTAACCGTGCGGCTGATGTACTTGCATTATTGCCAGATAATTCTTCATAAAACTTCTTCATTCCCCCCTTTCCCCAATTCACCGGTAGAGGAAGGCGGGTCCTGAAGTCACATAACTTCTTATCGATATCTATTACCAGTTGATGCTCTTTTGCTAGCTTAAGCTCTTCACAGGCATATGAAAAATGCTCTTGTGCATCACACCATACGCATCTCTTAGCCCCTCCAAACCCACCAGTCGCTCGTCTCTCAAAAGGTCCAGTGTTTCTTTGAAATGTGGTTTGCACTGGTGGTGTAGGTATCTGTTGGGCAACAGGCTGCACTGGAGGTGCAGGCTGTGGCATCACATAGCCTTGCATATTTGGAATGGGCATAGTGCCTCTCTATAATGTATCTACATAACTCGTACTCGCTTGAGGAGGAGTGGGGTCATGATATCCCATAGAATTAACTTTATTGTGAATACTCGCCATTTCTTTTGACATAGACGCTTGCATCGTAATAAGATTCTCTATCTGTCGACTGAGAATCTCTACCTGTAGCTCCATTGGCGTTCGCGAAGTGGACGCAACATTAGCAAAAGCTGACGTTGCAGGCACATTCGGAATTACTAGAAGTGGAGCTTCCCTAGGCGGTTGTGGTGTTACCACTGCAGGTCTGTCATATAGTACCGCCTGGCGTTGCCTCATTTGGGCAACTGCTTCTACCTCTCTCCTCACTACATCCCAATCTTCAGTCAATCCAAATCTCTTCCGAGGCTCTTCAATCCTCCTTTCGACCTCAGTCCTGTCTTCAGGACTTAAGATCCTAAGGAAAGATATAACTAGATCAGGTTTCAAAGCATCTAAATCGGCCTGTGGAAGTTGTTCATATCTTCTCAAGAACTCATTCAAAAGTTGAGTGAGGGATGCAGCGGGCTTCGGAGAGCTTATCCACCGCAAGAACCCTTCTCTGCTGTGTTGGGAAAAGTCTTCTAGATAAAAGAGTTTATGCAATTCCTTTCTGAATTCGGCCCAAGGCTTTGCTATATGTGCTGTAATAGGGGCTAAAATGGATCCTGATACTACCCGTGTGAAGTAATGTGTAAACACATCCTCGGGTAGACCATAAATCCGTGCCTGTTCCTCAAAAACATCTAGGTACTCGGTTACGTTCAAGCCTGTAAACTTCCCTTTTTCTCTCAATACTGCTTGAACTACGCGAGCCCCCTGTTTCTCTATTACCAACTCCTTGAATATGTCCTCCATCTCTCTTCTCTGCTCTGTCCTAGATCGTAGCACAAGGTCTAGCGTAAGTGGCTCAATTATCTCTCTAAGCTCTGAGTAGAGATCAGAGAAGAAGTTTGATGAGTCACGAGCCAGGAGGTAAAATCAGTCTAAGCTCTCTGAATTGCCTAGGCCAAAGTCTAGTCGTACTGTCCTCTCTTTGATTCCCAAAATTTCAATGTATTTTCCCCTCTTTCAATGAGAATTTTCTAATGTTTTCTAATGTTTTGTCTAAGCTAGAAAATCAGCAAATCCCTAATCTAAGCGGGAAAAAAACTCACACGTATGGACTATACTAATGCAAAGTGTGGATTCTCAAACACAGACAGCAAGACAGTCTTTCTGTTCAATGTATGTGTGAAACAATGCAAAATTCAAATAACTTGAAGTGCTAGTACCTGGAGTCTCTGTCTGATGCCGAGGTTCTTGTCTCTTTCCTCAAGGAGTAGGTGACGCGATGAGGATGACCGGGCAACCGCCTCGCTTCACGTCGGGTTCAGGTGTCGGGAAGAAGGAGGTCGTGACGGGAAGCCGGCGCGTGGGGTTGGATCAGGCCCCGCTCTGGTGCGCCGTTCCCGCTGTCCTGCGAGCGGCGTCTGCGCGCTGGGCGCCTCGCCTGTGCTCTCCGGAGCGTGCGCGATCCTCGTGGGGCCCCTTGCCCCTCGGAAGTGTCGAGACGTGGGACCGTGGGCATCGGAAAGAGACGATCGGATACCGCAGTGAAACACGTGATGTAGATCAAGCTCAACGATACAACGGAAATGAAAATAAAGCCTCCAATAAAATGAATGATACAAGGAGGCCGCTACAGTGCGGGCCGCTAGTACAATAAAACCGCTACAGTGCGGTGCGATGATACAATATGAAAGCCGCCGCTACAGTGCGGGCCGGCTAGTGTAAACTATAGATCCCTCGCTACAGTGCGAGATATCGCCCACAGGATTCCACTTCGGTCTTCGCAGTCCAAGCTTTTCTTCTAGGTCTTCACTTCGGTCCGCTCTTTACTTCAGGTATCCTCAACAGTAGCCTCCCTTCTCTTTACTTCAGATAATCAGCATCCACATAAACCTGGAGGAGACAATCCACGAGCAAGATCCATAGGGTGAGGAAACATGTTAGCATAGTTTGAAACATACTTGAAAAATGATTATCATCCTAAAACTCATAATAAAACACATTATACTTCTGATTTGTGTATTTTTCTCTTTGAAATTGTATGGCATAAATATAGACATCTAGAGGAAAGTGTTCATATGAGAAAATGCACACATGGAATCTACACACAACCACCTACATTTTGGTTTTCGAAATCAAGCATGAAACGATCTTTAATTCACTAATCAGGGGTCATTAAGCTTAAAGACTACCCAAATATCATCCCTCTCTTTCTTTCATTCCTCTTCTTCTTTCCTCCACCTCTCTTTCCTATGATTCTGCTACGAATATCATTCCTGCCGACTCTACGATACCGTGTATCTCTTTCTTTCTCTGTCTCTCTCTCTTCTGAGCTCATTTCTACGGATCTTAAGCATATCTCTTCTCTCTCTCACTCTCTCTTTCTCTCTCTCTCTCTCTCTCTCTCTCTCTCTCTTTTCCTCTCTCTCTCTCTCTCTCTCTCTCTCTCTCTTTTCCTCTCTCTCTCTCTCTCTCTCTCTCTCTCTCTCTCTCTCTCTCTCCTCCAGCGGCGCGCGTGCTGCCGCCGTGGGAGGGGAGAGAGAGAATCTCTCCCTCTCTCTCTCTCTCTCTCTCTCTCTCTCTCTCTCTCTCTCCTCCAACGGCGCGCGTGCTGCCGCCGTGGGAGGGGAGAGAGAGAATCTCTCCCTTTTTCTCTCTGTACAGCGCCGCCCTCTGGGCATCCTCTCTTTCTCTCCGTGCTTTCTGCCGCCAACACCTGCGCGCACCACCCTGACCATGCCTCTATCTCTCTCCTCGAACATGAATGCTGTCGAGTCCACCGGCTTCCATGTCAGCACCCACACTTATCAGCTGAGCAGCTCAATCCTCGATTGGCTTATCACACGTAGCGCCCACAGGAATTCTCTCTCTGTGTACAAGTGGCAAGCTCAGATCCCACCACCGACAATTTCTCTGAGTCTCTCTCAACGAGACTCCGACGATTTGCTTCTCTCTCTATGGCGCACACATGCCAGGAGCTATGCGACTCTCTCTCATTCTCTGCTATTCTCTCTACTAGGAACGCTAGTGGCTGTCGCCATTTTCTCTCTCCTCCGTGAGCTGCATCAACTAATCCACGAACTTCTAATGGCTTCACTTGTTTTACGACTTAAGTCAAGCAAATCAATAGATAGGATCCATTCTCCTCATAACACGAAATGCATACATGACTAAAAGTCCTCCATCTCGAGGTGTCTTGGATGTATGAACAAGGAAGTAACAAAGAAATGAACAAGTAAGGACGAGGAGCGTACCTGGAGGAGACAATCCACGAGCAAGATCCATAGGGTGAGGTTTAAACAAATGAATTAGCACTTATTTATAGGCCCCTCCTTGGACTCGCTTCTAGAACGTTCCCACCTCCTCAATTAACTTTCTAATTTCGACGATATTTTAATTTTTCCATACACTATGGTTTCGGTTTCACACTGTATATTTACATTTTAATGTGTTTTTGGGGTTTGACCTACAGAAACCGCCATTTCCAAGGGTCCACCCTAGGGTTTTTGGTCCGGAAAATTAAGGTTTTGCTCACAATTATCTCAAGCTCGCCAATTCAAGGGTTTATTTACAGTTTCGGTCTAAAATCCAAGGGTTTCCAAGGGTTCAAGTCCAATTTTCATGGGGTAAACTCAGGTTTTCAGGGATTTTGAAGGGTCAAACCTACGTTTTTATGGGTCAAATGTCAGTTATTTTTACACACACATCTAACATACATCTCAAACATGTTTTCACATCGCACAATCAATTAACTCGGCCAAAATATTTACAAAATATACCACTCTCTCGATCAAAACATCACACAAATCTCATAAAATCTATGTACTTTGAAAAAAAACAATGCACACTCCCTGCGGGATTTCATCCCGATAGCGCACACTGCAAGGAGACCTTGAGATCCTTGGGGGACTAGCTTAGCACTCTCTGCACAATCCCTTAGTCACTCTCCATGCACTCCTTCACTTCGACTTCTCTGCGTCGCACACTGGTGACTCTTGCACTTCTCTCTCTTGCTTCACTTAGACTATGCTTCCCTTGCTTACTCTAGAATGGTCCAAGAATAGTCCTTGCCTTGGTTTGAGTGTGTCGATCACGTACGCTCCTAACTGCAATAGTATCTTGGTGCTCACTTTGATGTCCCAAGATTGTCTTCACAAGTGGCAGCCAACGACTCACTATTTTGTCCTGTAGTGACTTTAGACTAAAACCAAAAAATTTAATTGGGGGGCTATATTTTCACCTGTGCGTACGTTATCGCTTCACATACCTTCATATTTCCTTTTAAGTCTTCACTTTTGCACCTAAGAGAGGGTTCACCTGAACCTTCCAAAATACTTTAAAAACACTTTGAACATTAGGGAAATTAGAGAAAATACCTCTGCAACCTGCAACCCACTTTCTCCAATTTACCCTTTGTGGACAATTAATTGTGCACTACCTGTGCACTTTGACACCTGCACTTTAGCACTTTGACTTTGCACTTGTTGACTTTGACCTTGACCTTATTGACTTTGACCTTTTGACTTTGACTGTAGTTGACTTTGACCAATATGACTTTTATGGGCTCAACAGTTGGTTTCCTTGGTGTTTGGCCGTTCACCAAGTGAATAGGATGAATTCACTTCTTCCTTGGACACATTAGGGTTTGAACTTTCTGTTTCTTCCAAACTTACTTCTGAGAGATTGGGGTTGGAATCATGTTCCAATAGCTCTTCCTTGAGTTCTTCTGCACTCTTGATGTCTTCTAGTTTCTATGACTCCCTAATAGACTAAAAATTTCCTTGTGTCCTATCTTGGCTGAAATATAGCCTTGTGCTAGGTGGATGCTTACTTCATTCTCAATGATCCAATCTTGTCCTAGGATCAAGTCTTCTGTTAAGTCTTCATCTTTGCACACTAAGACTCGTTGCTCCATGGAAGAATTTCCTAGGTGGAGGGATACATTAGTTTCTCCCATGCATTCTATGATTTGACCTTTGATACCTATCAGATGAGCTTTCGTGGGAGTCATAATCATTTGAAGATCTCGTATGACCGTATTTCATATGCAACTAAGTCCTGCTCCTGAGTCTATCAAGGCATCTATCAATTTGTACTCTGTTATGCCAATCCCTAGGTTTAGATAAGGCTATGACATGTAGGCATTAGTCGTGTCAGACTTATGGACTTGGTAATTTGCCATAGGGATAGGCTCTTCTCCTTGGAGATACCGTTCATCCCTTTGCCTAATCCACTCTTTTCGTTTCTTAATACGTTCCAAGGCTTCTTGCTGTGCCTCTTCTCTAATCCGTTCTTCCTCTTTCTTCCTATTTTGCGCACCTACGAGACGTGCTAACATGTGATCCGTCAATGGATCCATGAACCACTTCACTCTACATCCACTTATGTAGTTAGGAAGAATGTCTCCATCTAGAGTGGCTAGATTAACTGCTCCACTAGTAGAGATCCTATTAATGATTAGAGGTCCATATCCGCGCTTTTGTAACTTCTTGGCATGTTGCTTCAAGGTGTAGAATAGGAATAGATCTCCTTCTTTAAGTCCTTTGTAATTTATATGTGCATCATAATATGCTTTTTGCCTTCTCTTGGCCGCATAAATTCCAGCGACAGCCTGCAACCTAGTTTCATGCAGCTTCTCTATTTGGTCTAGTTGTTGTGATAATTCATGTTCGGTCCAATCATACTGTTGGGCTACTCTCAAGGTGGCTATCAAAAAATCAATTGGTAAAATTGCGTTCTGTCCGTATACTAAATTGAATGGGGTAGTTCCAATGGTAGTCTTGTATGTGAATCGAAAGGGCATGATGCAATTGTTTGTCCCAGTCAGACCTCCCATTATTGACAATCTTTGTCAATACCGTGCATAATACCTTATTGGAACTTTCGACTTGACCATTGGCTTGAGGGTGGTATGGGGCTGATTTTTTATGGATCACTAAAAACTCATTCATTAAAGAATCTATCACCTCATTAATGAAATGTGTTCCTCGGTCACTCACAATCTCAATTGGTAATCCAAAACGAGTGAATATATGCTCAAAAAGAAACTTAGCAGTGGTGAGCATCGTTCTTTCTAGTAGCCTTTGCCTCTACCCATTTTGTCAAGTAGTCGGTGGCTACTATGATATATTCGGCATGTGACCCTTTGGCCGGTGGGTTAATGGGTCCTATGAAATCTATACCCCATCTAGAAAATGCTCTAGCACAAACCATAGGTCTCAATGGCATGTCATCTCTCCGGATCGGGTATTTAGCCCTTTGGCATGTCTCGCAGCTTCGTACATAGGTGTCCGCATCCATATGTAAAGTTGGCCTCCACAAGCCCACAAAGAGGATCATTTTTACGATTCTTTCAGCTGAAAAATGACCTTCTGCCACACTTGCGTGCACCATCTCTAATACAGGTAAATATTCTCCCTCATGCACACATAGCCGTAACTGGTTGTCTTTTCCTCTCCTAAACAAATGTCTTCCCATGAGTACATAATCCTTGCTCATCTCTTCTATGGATCGTTTTCTCGCTGAACTAACTCCTTCCTCATGTTCTCGTGTCTTTAGGAATTTTACCAATGTTTTGCTCCAATTGGGTGCTATTGTGGAGAAGGGTATGGACGTATGATCCTCGGGGATAGTCTCCTTGCATTCTGCACAGTTACTCACATAGTCGTGGGCATCCTTAGGCATGTCTGGCCAGTATACTCCTAATCGCTTTAACTCCCTAATGGTTTCATGAGTTCCTTTGTGTGTCCTCCATTTGTTCACATGAACTTGTTCAATCCGCTTCAATTGTTCATCTTCCTCCACACATCTTAGCAATACTCCATTGGGTTCCTTGTAGTACACACTTCCCGCAATAATATGCAAATTCCTTGACTGTAGGATTTCCTTTTTACTCTCTTTATTGATTGAGTGTTGTGTGTTGGAGCAAGTCTATGACAAGCCTAAGTATTGGCTTGAGTCCCACAAAGTCATAGAAAAAGCCTTAAAATGAAGACTATGTAAAGTTCACTTGTGAACTACCTCTTGTAACTTTTGAAGAGTTTACTTAATGTAAAAGTAAAAGAATCTTAAGTGGTTGAGTCCACTTGATCAAGAATGGAAATATGAGCCACGAATTCGTGATTTGTGGTAGGTAGAGAATCAAATCAATCATTGATTGATTGGAGAGTGAGTGAGGGAAGTTAGCCTCCCAAACTCAACTATAAATAGATGGCAGTTTTAGTCGTGGTTAGAGAGACCTATGTGAAGACCTCCAAGAGCTGAGCTTTATGCCATATCAAGGTGTGATTACAAGGCACACATATGTATCAGTAAGTCATTGTATTGTACAAGCAATATACTTTCATTTTCATGATTATTTGAGTTCATCTTTCCATGTTCTTGTGAAGTGTACTACTCACTGCCATTACTCTCAGTTTTTCTCAGTCAGCTTGTAGAGATGTTTTCTCTGAGCTTGGTGCATCATTTTCAGTGATTTAACTTGGTAAAGTTAGCTCTATAAGTCTACTATATGCTCACAAATTTTCATGTAATTTGGATGTTGAAATCTTCAGTTATGTTCAGTTGAAGTCAATAGTGTCTGTGCATTTTCACTTCTCTGTCAGGTACCCGACTTTTTCACTCATCTTGTTAGAGGTGTTTCTCAGTGGTTACTTATCCAAATTCAGTGATTTAAAGCTTGTTGGATTTAGCCTACTGTCTAGTAGAACCATACAAATTTTCATAATCATTAGATTCTTACAATTTGAGTTATGTTGATTTTTGTGCTCACTAGTCTCAAACTATAGCAGCCCGTGAAAATCGGGATGATGTCATCAGTTATTAAAACTAATTCTCAATGTGTGGTTCATTATTTTTGATGAGATTACTCTTAAAAGTTAGCTCTTTAAGTTACCTAGACTTCCCCAAGAGGAATTAAGCTAATTGCTACTGTACTCAGAGAATTAGGTAAAACACTAGACAGGTGTATGAACCAAGAATAGCAAGTTTTCACCTCTCGGCTAACTCCAACTTATCTGTTTTGATCTGTCTTTTTGAGAGTGATCTTCCAAGGTACATACGGTGTCTAATACATCCATTGGCAAGCTAAAAGGGCCCACCATCTACTCCTGGAGTTCATTTGGCTGGTGTAGATCAAGGATTTTGCAACACCTCTTCATCTTCAAACACATACTTATCCATCTCTTCACAGTGGTATCAGAGCAAGGTTGGAAAACATGGCAGATGGATTTCCTTCATCAATTGACAAATTAGACAGAGGTAACTACTCAGCTTGGTCATTAAGAATAGAAGCCTATCTCCAAGGTAGACGTTTATATGGTTATGTGGCTGGAGATGAAGTTATGCCAAGTTTCAGGAACAAAAGTCAACCAACACAAGAAGAGCAAGAAAGATTGAGCACATGGTGCTCCAAGGATGCACTTGCAAGGTCTTATCTCCTCAAATCTATCTCAGATTTTTTGTTTCCTCACATTAGAAGTTGTAAGACATCTCAGGAAGTGTGGGATGCACTTGAAGCTTTCTTTTCTTCAAGTACTAAAGCTAAGAAGCATCAACTATGGCTTGATTTCACAACTCTCAAGAAGGCTCCCAAACAAAATGTGACTGATTTTGTCACAAAGCTTAAGGACATGGCAGATCAGTTGGGAAGCATTGGAGAGGTAATAGATGAAGAACAAATTGTAAGGAAGGTCATCAATGGCTTGTAGGCAGATGACAAGTGGGAAGCATTCACCACAACTATGGATTTGTACATGGACATGCATGTACCTAATTTCAATACACTCATTGGACAACTACTTACTCAAGAGGCAAAGCTTATAAAAAATGGAGAAAGCTCTAAAGATAATCAATCTTCAGCTTTATACACTGATAAAAGCAAGTCCAAAGATAACAAAGGAAAGGCAAAGAAAGTGGATGATGAAGCAGGTACATATCAAGCTAACTATGCAAGTAGAGGAAGACATGGTAGAGGTAGAGGAAGAGGAGGTAGACAAGGCAGGGGGAGATCCCAAGACTCCAACTCATGTTCTATTTGTGGATTAACTAATCATACAACTGAAAATTGCTTTAGGAATTCTAGGAATCAAAGAGGCAGAGGATACAATAGAGGAAGTTATGGCTACTCAAGAGGAAGGTTCAACAACTACCATGGCAACTACAACAACTACAATCATTCAAACTATCAAGGAGGCTACAAAGGAAGGAGAGACTACAATAACTACAGAGAAGACTCAAACAAAGAGGATTCATTATTGATCATGAACATGGCTATGCCACAAGGTAAATCTGATGAGCATGTTTTCTACATAGAGTCAGGTTGTTCAAATCATGTGGCAGGAAATGTGGCACTCCTATCAGATTTAGAAGATCCAAGGAAAAAGCATGAGGTACAAACAGGAGATGATACAAAACATCCTGTGGAGAAAATAGGCAATGTCAAAGAACCTGATGGAAACATCAACCTACTCAGTAAGGTACTCTATGTCCCTACCATTACAAAGAATTTGATAAGTGCTGGGCAGATAGTAGAGAAAGGGTTGCAAGTCAGGTTCACAAAAGCAGGAGCATTTGTTGAAGATCCAAGTCAAGGATTCAGAAGAATTGCAAAAGGTGAAAAGATAGGTAGATTGTTCACATTTGAATTACAGGACACTAGAAACATTGCTCTCTTTAATTATGGTAGTCAGACACTCACAAAATTGGAAGTATGGCACAAAAGGTTAGCACATATTGGTGAAAGGTCATTAAAGCAAATTTGCAGGGACCAAAGTGTACTTGGGCTTCCTAATTTGTCAAAACAACATATGATTTATAAGTGTAGTGCATGTCAATTTGGAAAGTCTCACAGGTTACCATTCATGAAGAAAGGTTATATGCATGGAGATCTCTTGGAGTTGGTTCATACAGATGTATGGGGACCTAGCAAGGAAGCTTCAATATCTGGATCAAGGTATTATGTTTCCTTTATTGATGATTGCAGCAGATGGACTATCCTATTCTTTATGAAACACAAAGATGAAGTTTTTTCATGTTTCAAAAGATATTTGGCTCTTGTGGAGAATCAAACAGGTAAATCACTAAAAAGGCTAAGATCCAATGGAGGGGGAGAATACTTCTCCCATGAGTTTGATTCTTTTCTTCAAGAAAGAGGAATCAAAAGAGAGGTAACTACAAGGTACACTCCTGAGCAAAATGGAGTGGCAGAAAGGAGGAATAGGACAATTGTTGAAGCTGCAAGGTCTATGTTAAATGAAAAGCATTTACCTAATTACTTATGGGCTGAGGCTGTATCTACAGCCACTTACTTGATTAACAAGTTGCCTTCAAAATCCCTTGATGGGATGACTCCATATGAGGCTTGGAATGGAAGAAGACCAAGCTTAGATCATTGTAAAATTTTTGGATGTATTGCTTTTGCTCATGTTCCTTCACAGGTTAGAGGCAAGATGGATCCAAAGGCAGAAAGGTGTGTTTTATTGGATATGACAACAATCAAAAGGGCTACAGGTTATACAACCCTACCAACAAAGGATTCTTGGTAAGCAGAGATGTAGTTTTGATGAGAACAATTCATGGTATGAAGATTCATGCAGGAAGGTCAATTTACCATATAATCTTGAAGAAGATTTTCCAAAGCTTGGTAGAGAACAACCGAAGATTGAAGAACAAGACACCTCAGAGGATGATGAAGAATCTCAGATGGAAAAGATCAAAGCATGGAAGTCTAAAGGTAAAGCAAAATTGCAGGAACTTGGACATGAGGCAGAATCATCACATCATGGCCTAAGAAGATCTATGAAGGAAAAGAAAAAACCAGAAAGGTATGGGTTTGACACCTCATTAGTAACTAAACACTCTATCTACATAGCACATGATATAAACCAAGAGGAGCCATCATCATTTGAAGAGGCCAAAGCAAAATCAGAATGGAAGCATGCAATGAAGGAAGAGATTGAAGCACTTCAGGAAAACAACACTTGGGATTTGGTGCCCAAGACTTCATCCATGAAGGTAATAGGCTCAAGATGGGTCTATAAACTCAAGAAGAATTCTGATGGTTCAATTAACAGGTATAAGGCAAGGCTTGTAGCAAAAGGCTTTGCACAAACTCAGGGAATTGATTATGAGGAGACCTTCTCTCCTGTGGCAAAGATGCCTACTATTAGGGTTTTGCTTAGTATTGCCTCTTCCAAGAATTGGAAGATACTTCAACTAGATGTAAAGAATGCATTCTTGAATGGTTGGATAACAGAAGAGGTATATATGGCACAACCACCTAGTTTTGAGAATCAAGTTTATCCTGATTATGTGTGTAAACTTAACAAAGCATTGTATGGTCTCAAGCAAGCTCCAAGAGCTTGGAATTTCAGGCTTGTTTCATTCTTGCAGGACAAAGGCTTTCAACCAAGCAAGGCAGATCCTTCATTCTTTATTAAAAAGAGTAATTCCGAGGTCATCTACCTATGTGTATATGTAGATGATATTATATTGACAGGAAATGATGCAGATGGTATGAAGAAGATCAAAGATCAGATGAGAGAAGAGTTCAAGATAAGTGATTTGGGTTCACTTACCTACTTCCTAGGTTTGGAAGTTTTCTACAAAGATCATGGTTTGTTTCTCACCCAAAGGAAGTACATTAAGGACATGTTGGCAAAATTCAAGATGCAAGATTGTAAGATTGCAGGTACTCCAATGGAGGTCAATCACACATTGAGCTCATATGAAGGTGAACTCATAGAGGATATCACATCATATCAAAGTCTAGTGGGTAGTCTCAACTATGCCACATTGACAAGAGTAGATATATGTTACACTGTGAGTGTGCTAAGTCAATTTATGCACACACCAAGGAAACCACATATGGATGCTGCCAAAAGGATTCTCAAGTATCTCAAAGGAACCATAAATGAAGGACTTTATTATCCTTATGTATCTGATTTAGGTTTGAAGCTATTTTCTGATGCAGATTGGGATGGCTCCAAGGAAGATAGAAGGAGCACTTCAGGTTATCTTACCTTTGCAGGTTCAAAGCTTATTTCATGGTCATCCAAGAAGCAACCCACAGTTGCTCTCTCTTCTACTGAAGATGAATATAGAGGTCTTGCCATAGCTACACAAGAAGCTATGTGGATGAAGACATTATTCAAAGATCTTGGATTGGAGTTTGGAACTCCAACTATTTTTGGTGACAATATGAGTTCTATTCATTTGGCTGCTAATCCTATTTTTCATGCAAGGACTAAACATATTGAAGTTCATTATCACTATGTACGAGAAAAGGTTCTAAGCAAAGAGATTCAAATATCATATGTGTCCACTCATCAACAATGTGCAGATATTCTAACCAAAGCATTGGATGGTACAAAGCTCTGCAAATTCAAGGCTATGATTGGTTTTGTTGAACGAATAATACTTCTATCCAACTTTTGGAAGAGTATTATCGGGTCCTCGGGTTCTTGGGAGTGGTAGGGGTCTGTTAAACAGAGGCCCTGTACTATTTTCCCAATTCTTCACACAGTCATAATACTTCCTCACGTCTTAGTACAGTGGGTGAATCTGAATACTGACTATTCTTCGGCACGGTGAATATTAAGACTTTTAGCCTGAATCTGCTATGGTAATGGAGTAGAGGTACTGTTATGACTTGTAAATAATAGAATATGCACTTTTCAGTAATTGAATACTATTCAATATGACGATTCCGGGTGACAGATAAGTACGCCGTACACGAACAAAGATAATCGAGATTACGCCAAACTTTTCGTATACTGATTCAAGTCATAAATTCCTACCGCAATTGATAAACTTACCAATACTTTTGTCCACATACAGATCTTATCGAATTATCAGTGAACGCAGACTATTGTCTCGAATCTGGTCACTTAACCGCAGACAAACACACAATCTCACGATAGAAGAGATACAGAATCGTATATAACTGATCATCAAATAGACTCACAACACAAGACTACCGAATGGAAATCTGTTCAACCAAGAGAATCGCAGAATAGTTAAATACGAATAGAATGAAACAGAACTCAATGTATTCATCAATATCTCATACATAGTCTTAAAATATGATGCTCGCAATATCCCAAATTGATTCACTATAACAGACAACAGACTAAATGAGATACTTGCAATCTCCAAATACTTCAGTTTGCGATGTGATCAACCCTACTCACTACAGCGCTCAACAGAACAGAGACTCCTTCCGAAAAACTGCCGATCCTAACCGCTTTCCTTTATGCGCTTTAAATAGAAATCTGCTACAATGTTTTCGCAAATCCACTTTTTACGGCACCTATCCGGGTTCATCTATCCTGGTTCGGCGGCCCTCTAACACTGGCACGCACGGTGGACTCGAACCCGCAAGTGCAGGACTGTTGGTAATATCCTTTTGCCTGGACTATTCCAATGCATCCACAAAGGCTCTGGCTAAACGGTCAGCATGCCAATATCCTGCTGGTGATTTAGCAAATATCCTTCAACCCCGAATGTGTCACTGTACGTGAGAGGTCTTCTCTTTCTCCAGAACTTTCTCAAACTCGTATAGCTGGTCTAGTTGCCTTTTCATGAAATCCCGCTTTCTTATATGCTGTTGCCTCAAAAACTCATGTTTTACATACTTGTATTCTTCAGTTGCAGCTCTTTCTTTTGACTTAAATAGCTTTTTGAACATCTAAGCCATTCTGAAAAACATGGCTATTTATACATACAATAGGGGCCCGACCATGATATGATTGTTAGCTGCTTCGAGATCACGCTTTCAGAATCCTGTGCATCACCATAGATGATTATATCCTTCTGAAACTCCAGTATTGCAACGCCAAGGTGTCCTTGATAGTTTCACTTCGTCTGGACATCTTCCAGATTTAAGCGTGAGAATCTACTCTTGATCTCGTTGTTACCTGGATCCATCCTCTTGCCATCAACAATTACACTGTTATTGATGTTGACGAGGATCCCCATCCAAGGCCACACAAGTTGAAGCTGTTCGTGAGTTAGCACAGACAACTTGACCTTGTGAATTGGCCTTGTCATGTGTTTTAAGCGCTTCGTCTATGGAATCAAAGTACCCTCTGTGCTGTTGAATCCTCTTCTTCTTGAAAGTTTCGCGGAATGCCTGTGCTATGCTTGTTGAAAATATCCATGTCTTCTGCAGAAGCTATGTACCCATACAGTATCCTATTACCACCTGGCTGAAATATCCTTTTACAGTGTCTGTCGGTCCATGCCAGGGTTTAACTCCCCAATCCTTTCTGATCGCACTTGTTCTAGTGGTGGAACAAGTATAGCTAGCCATCTCCTGCGAAAAAGTGTCCAGCGATTTTGAATATGGCTATCCAACTGTTGTCTTAATAAATCTATGTCCACATTTGTTATCAATGTGGCATTTATTTCTACACCCTCATCTTTTAATATCTGCTTTTCGAATTCCTGCAATACTTGTATTCTTGACTGCAAAAGTTCATTTTCGGCTTGCAGGTGAGCATTCAGAGTAGAAAAACTGGACATTTCGGTTTGAATTTGTGTTTGGATAGCTTGTTGCCACTGATTAAGGTCTTGGACATACTTTTTTGCGGTGATCAATTCGGCCGTAATATGCTGATTGTTTTGCTGTAACACCTGTATTAACGCATCTTTGTCATCCAATTCTTTTTGCATCTGTGTCATTACTGAGTTAGACTTAGTCATCGTTGCTAATAACAACTCGTTTCTGTGCTGAATTGCTTGTTCTTGTTGCCGTAAATATTGGGAAACCTCTTGGAGTTGGTTTTGCATTGTTGTAACAAAATCGGGTTGAGGGTCATCCGGTGGTTGCTTTGGACTGGCAGTGGGCACGTTGTCTGCCATTCGTCTTCTAAGGGACAGCCGAAATGGCGTGCCTACTGTTTGATTCTGTGTGCTGTTACCTGTGTGGAATAAAGATGCAGACGAGGTGGAGGGTTGGGTTTCTTCCTGAGGCTCTGTGTGGTGTTCGGGGTAAAAAAGGGGGGACCAGTGTAACTGTTTATTTTTTACAGATTGGACAAAATTAAATATAGCAGCTAAATAGGCTGCTAGTCTGCTATTGGTGTGGGATCTTCTCTTATCCCCAACAATGATTTGTGCGTAAAGGTGGTCATAAAGCCAATGTGCCCAGCTAACCGGACCTCCTGCTTCGGCGTGCAATAGGGGGGAAAAAATTTCTTTCGACATTAAGTCGAATTTTACTAATAAGCAAAGTTTTTCTAAATACCATTTAAGTTGTTCTCGTCGGTGATAGGGGGCGTTTTTCAACAGATAATACCGTCGGGGGCCTTCACAGTTGCCAAATTCCTTCTTCAGATCCTCATTTGAACATTTAAGATATCGGGCACCATCATAGATTGGTAGTTTAAATACGGCTGAGACGAGCTGGGGCGAAAATCGTACCTGATTGTGAATAAAACCACTGGTTTGTCGCATACTATGTAATTGGTCCTCTGCATCATCATTAGCAATCCACTGTTCCCACGGTAATTGGGCAAACTGGAGGAGACCTATCTTCTGTAGCCATTCTTCATTGTTTGGCGATTTGGTGTCGAGCTCGATTTTAAATTCGGTGGAGAATTTATGCTGAGTTCTTTCTGATGCAGAAGTTACTGCATCATCTGATTCATCTTGTAGAGTGGTATCTGTTGTTGTTGCCACATAGGTCTGTGTATGGGCGCGCTTTCTGAATTGCCAGCGGAGAATATCAGATTCCGACATGCTTGGTGAAGGTATACTGGAGAAATATACTAAAAGTTGCTAACAGGTGCTGAATTTTGAAGAATGCTAATTTAGAAAGCTATACTCTGTAAACGCATTTTATAGACACCGATGCTTGAACGGCCATTTGCTCTACTGATTTGTATGTCAGTATGACATGACTCTTCCCTCCCTTGATACTATTTGTATCCGAATAAAAATCATTATGCCGTATGTTACATTGTCGGTTGATGCTAGTCTGAACACGACTTGTCATGTGCGAAAATGTGAGAAATCCAAAATTTGATTATCATATTCATACATTATGAATTTGGATTGGCGAATATACTCATTCGTCGATGAGACCTTCGAGGTACATACTCCTAGCCGATCTAAAGGTTCGAGCTATCTTTTTCTTAAGGGTTTCTAATAGCTGTTTTAGCGTGTCAGGCTCTAGAAGCTGGGCATCTATTCTAGGAGAGCTAAGTACGATGGCTTCGGTGAGTACATTCTCGGCCTGGGTCTGCACAAAAGCTTCCTGTAGATAAAAATCATTGGCTAGTGCGGCGTCCTTGGAAGTCTTCATTTCGTCTAGTTTGGTTTTTAGCTCTGCAATATACTCCTTTTGGTTGCGTATTTGGTTGTCTTGGCACTCAAACTGCTGGGTTTGGAAATCCAGAGTTTTCTTCAGTGAATCTCGTTCTCTGCGCGTCCTGTCGATATCCTTGAGGTGTTGTCCTTCCCGTAACAGCTGGCGTTTTAGGATACTGTTAACTTCATTTGCGCATTCTTCAGCTCGCCGTAACTGTTCTTGGAATTGTTCGGTTTCTTTTTGCTGCTCCTGATTCTTCTGGGTTGCTTCCTGCAATTGAATCTTTGTCTCTGCGACCAGTTCTTCGAGGGAGGTGTTGATATCTTCATTTTCGTGGATGGTGACCTTCAGGGCGCGGATTTCTTCATGCGCGGCGTGTAGGAGTCGATCTTTGGCTGTAAGTTGTTCAAGGGTTGCATCTCGTTGTTCTACTAAGGTCTGTTCTGCCGAAAATTTGGCTTGTAGCTCTGCTAACTGCATCTGGAGCTGATGGTTCTCAATCTTTGCGGCTTCGATTTCTTCCTGGAGGGGGGTGATGTCTGCTTCCAGTATGTCGACCTTGTTTTGATATTCGGCCTTCAGGCTATCCGTGGCTTCCTTAAATTGTATGGGCAGTTGGTGTGATAACTGCATGAGAAACTGACCCATGGATGCTAGTTCTGAAAAAACGGTGGGTGGTGGTGGTGGTTGATGAGGCTGAGAGGAGGTATCGGTGAGTAGGTTTTGGGAGTTTGGCGGAGAGTAGTTAGGGGAGGAAGAGGAGGAAGGTGTAGGTTCAGAATCGAGTCTGCGGGATGGTTCCGATGGGAGGTCAGGGTTGACAGGTGGGATGGGTAGAGCAGAGTCAATAGTGGTTACCTTTGTAACATTCTGTTGTTCGGCTTCTGTATGATTGATGGCCTCAATAAGGTCATCCAATGCTTTTGTGGCCGTTTCCGGTTCGTCCTGTTGATGCTCAGACTCCTTTTCGGTGGATAGTATCTCTGTATCTGCTTGGTTTTGTTGGTCTTGTTGCTCTGTCGAAGTGTCGTTGTGTTTTGAAGTGGCGGTGTCGTGGTAAGTTTCTTCTTGCTGATCTTCTCCGGCGTCATGTTTCTTTCCGGCGGATCCTTGGACTTCACTTTCTGAAGAGCTGATTCTGATTCGCTTTGTATGGAAGAGTTGATTGATCTCTTCGTCGTCTTCTTCAGTTTCCTCGAGTGGTTGTGCTGATTCTTCATGCCTAAGTGCTGGGCCTGTGGGTGGGGGTTGGGCAGCTAGAATGGTTGGGAAGAGAAAGGAGATGATGTGGGGAAGGCGAGAGCGCGGAGAGCTGCCTTTCTGGAGTTGTTTCACTATAGCGACGGATTCTTTATGGATTCGTTGGAAGAAATAAGAGGCAAAGTTTACAGGTTCACGGGTGGCTAATTCTAGAGCGGAGTAGAAGGGGCGAGAGATACCGTAGGTTCGTTTTTGCAGGTTGAGGATGGCTACAAGAAACTGTAGGGCGGATCGTTTGGGTTCTGGGCGGCAGAGAATGGCATATTCATTGGATGAGGAGCGAGGAAAGAGTGCGTTCATGCGAGCGATAGGGATGCTAGGGCCATTTTCGCGTCCTTGTGGGGTGAGGCGGTAGATTGCAGAGAAGGCTTGGAAGGTGATAACGGTCCTATATGGGGGAGAAGGGAAGACCCACTGTCGTTCGGTGACGGGGAATTGGGCGATGGCATGGATGATTTGTGCGGAGAAGGGATGAGCTTCCACTGAGTGCCAAGGCAACTCAGCAAAGTTGGATAATCCTCTACAACGCAGGTATTCGCCGACGTCTGTCGGGATACCATCTCTGAAGGCAGTGTAGTTGGCTAGCGCTTCCATGGTGTTTACAAGCACTCTTACAGATAACACAGAAGACAAGAAAATACGTATAGTCTCGAGAACACAATGGTGTTTAGGCGCAACCTAGGGGGTTAAATAAAGAGAACACGGTGAGAAAGGGAAGGGGAAGGGGTATCATTGTTCGGTGCGTGAAAGATACTGTTTGCATGCTGGCGTGTGTGCATGAGTGACCGGTAGGGAGAGGCGGCTAGTGACATACAGATTCGTACAAAACATTACTAAAAAGGAAGAAAAGAAAAACACAAAAATTTATACAAAACGCGGTTCGCCGCCGAATAATTTAATGCGTACTAGTACTGGGATAATACGGCCGCAGCTTCGACCCATTGATTACCTTTGGAAGTGGATTTCCGGTCAACGTTGTCAACCGGAAAGTTGCCGGACCAACTTGTTCTAAAATCTTGAATGGACCGAACCAACGTAACTTGAATTTTCCTGCTGATCTGTTGGACTTAGCATTGTAGAAAAGAACAAGCTGTCCTACCGAAAATACTGAGGTCTTTAAATTGCGGTCGTGTGTCCTGGCCTGTCTTAGTTGGATTTCTTTCATAGTTAAGAAACTGAGCCATCTGTGCTCATCTAATTCTCTAAGTGTTTCTAACCGAAATACCAATGACTCTTCGGGTAGAAGCTTCTGAGAAATTGCTACTCTTAAACTTGGTATTACAATTTCCATCGGAGCTATTGCTTCTAGTCCATAGGCTAACTTGAATGGTGTCAAGCCGGTGGTTACCTTATATGTAGTGCGATAGGCCCATAAGACTGCAGGTAGCAACTGATCCCATCTTTCCGGTGTTTCTCTAGTCAATTTCTGAAGCATGTTCAGCAAAGATTTGTTGGTACTTTCTGCCAATCCATTTGCACGAGGATAATATGGGGAGCTGAATTTATGACTGATCTGGAATGACTGTGTTAATGCTTTCATCAAATTGTTCATAAAATGGGTGCCCTGATCTGAAACAAGCTCTAGTGGCAACCCAAATCTTGGAAAGACATCTGATAATAAACATTTCGCTACTTCAACTGCTGTAGCCGAATGTAAAGGCCATGCTTCTGCCCACCTGGTTGCGTAATCTGTGCAAGTCAATATATACCTGTTATTACTGAATACCGCGGGAGGTGTGATTGGACCAATAAAATCAAGACCCCATTTCTGAAATGGTTCTAAAGGAAGTACTGGATGAAGTGGAAAGTAATGGCGTTGTAGTGGTTGTCCAGTTCTTTGACAGTTATCACAAGTTTTGATAAATTCCAATACATCTCTGTACACAGTTGGCCACCAAAGTCCACTTTGCAGAATTTTTCGGTGGGTAAGATCTGCTGCAAAATGTCCTCCTGTTGGACTTGAGTGAGCTAAATTGATGACTGAATTTACTTCGTGTGTAGGAACACACCGGAGTAAGGTTCCTGTATGATCTGCATAATAAAGTTCTCCAGCAACTAACCGGAATCTTCGACTAAAACCTGCAATTTTTCGGCGTGTAGCTGTAGGGACTTCAGAAGGTAGACATCCATTTGAAAGGAAGGTCAATAACTGATCATAATACGTAGTTGGTACTGGTTGGTTTGACAATTCCTCAGTAGTTGGTTCTGAAGTATAGATGGCTGGCGTTGTATCATTTATACCATCCGGAGGTTCACTTGAATCTAAGCGTGACAAAAAGTCTGCTAAAGCATGTGAACTACCTGGCCGATGAACGACATCATAGTCGAATTCCTGCAATAGTAGAACCCATCGTGCTAGGCGGCCACCTATATGTTGCTGTCGAACCAAGTAAACAAGTGCAGCATGATCGACATGAAATGTAAATTTTCAGCCCAGCAAATAATGTCTGAATTTCTTTACCGAATACACTAATCCTAAGCATTCCCTCTCAGTCACCGAGTAGTTCTTCTCTGCAGGTGCTAATCTTCTGCTAGCATAGTATACTGGTCTAACCCATTTATCTGTTTGTTGCATCAGTACACTTCCTATTGCTATATCAGATGCATCAACAAATACGTGAAATGGGTGATCCCAATCTGGTGGCTGTAAAATCGGAACCTGTGTTAATAATTGTTTCAATCGATCAAATGCTATCTGACATTCCTGAGTCCATTCGAATTGCCGTGGCGTCTTGGAAATTAATTTGTTCAGTGGTATTGCCACATGAGCAAGCCACCGTAAATGCCTTCCATGCCATCTCACTTGACCCATAAATCGCATTACTTCCTTAGGTGTATTAGGCATCGGAGCTTCTAATACTACTGAAATTTTATCAGGATCAACTTGAATACCCTGTGCCGATATGATGTGACCAAGTAACTTACCACATGAAACTGCAAATACAGATTTGTTTGGGTTTAAACACAATCTATATTCTCTACATCTCTGAAAGCAACATCGTAAATGTACCAGATGTGCGATCATCTGACCGAAAATTGAAAAATCGTCAAGGTATACTTGCATAAATGAGGTGAGATAAGGAGAAAATATCTCCTGCATACATCTTTGAAATGTGCTTGGCGCATTCCTCAATCCAAACCACATTACTGTACAAGCAAAGACACCCCAATTTGTAATAAATGCAGTTTTTGGTATATCTTCTTCAGCCATTCTTACTTGATTATATCCACTGTATCCATCTAGAAATGAATACATCTCATGACCTGCTACTTTGTCAAGCATAGTATCCAAAAAAGGAATCGGAAAAGGATCCGGTACTGTTGCAGCATTTAATTTCCGATAATCTACGCAAATTCTCAATTGCTTGTTTTTCTTCGGTACAATTACAATCGGTGAAATCCATTCCGCATGTTCTATTGGTACTATGAATCCAACTTTTAATAACCTATCAAGTTCAGCCTTTACCTGTGATGCATAATGTGGATTCATCCGGTAGCTGGTTTGCCTTATCGGTTTCGCTTCTGGTTTTAGCATAACTCTGTGTTGATAAATACGAGGATCCAAGCCCTTCATGTCTTTATAATCCCATGCAAAGACGTCAGTAAATTCTTGGAGTAACTTGATTAAATCTGCTTGAAAGGCTTCAGGTAAGTTTTGCTTTATCTTTACAGGACGAGGGTGATCTTCATCTCCAAGATTATAAGTAATTAACTGGTCTTCTGGAACATAAAATTGTTGATATTTCTCTGTATTAACTGATGGTTCAAGAAGTTGCTGTAGTTCATTACCGTGAATCGGAATGGTATCTTCCTCCTTAATTTCTTTGGCAATAGGTATTACTGTACATACTGAAGCATTCCAGGTATCTACCACAGACTGTAGATCAATAGTTCCTAATGTCATTAAATCAACATTATTCTTCAGAAATTCTTCTTCTTCATCATCAGACAACCCATCTAACATATGGACAGGTTCGGCAAAATATGTTCGAGCATGTAACTCACATGGTTGTATCGCATCTAACTTTACAACACATTTGCGCTGTTTATCTTTGAACGTAAGTTCCTGGGCTGACCAGTCTTGAATTACCTTGGCTTGTTTCAACCAAGGACGGCCGAAAAGTAGATTGTAATCTAGGGTGGATTCCGGCAATTCTAGAACAACAAAAGTCATCTTAAATGTTGTGTCTTGGACAGTTATGGGTATATCTCGGACCAATCCTACTGGATGAACTCTAGATTGATCAGCCATCCTAACAAAGAATTGAACTGGTTCTATCTTAGTCCATCCTAACTTCTTACAAAGTGACACAGTGGCAATATTCACGCCAGACCACCCATCAATTAAAACTTGTGGAATTTGATGTTTATGAAACCATACCGTAATCAGAGGAACTGAGTGATCTACCGTAGAGTCTGGCTCTGGTTGTACTGTTGCGGTAGCCGGAATGCAAGCAGATATTGTAGTAGACTGTTGTTGAAATTGTTGGCGTATTCCTGGTACTAATGCCAGTAATTGCCCGAAAGGCAGTATGATGGATGCTTTTGACAATATATCCCAAGCTGGTTGCAATTGATTTGCATCTTCCTGAACTGTTGAAGATGAAGCTTGGTCTGAAGATGGTAATTTTACTACAGATGAGGTACCTGCTTCTGTATTGTCAGCACAAGCTTGTGTCGTATCCGGGGACTGGATAATTGGAGTAGATTCTGGAAAAACAGATGGTTCTTCGGTAGTCCACTGGCTTGCTTTATGATACATTCTGTGTTGTTCACGTATCCCTGGTTCAAATAATTCTGCTGCTGGTTGCAATTGTTTACCGGAACGAGTTTGAACTGCTGCTGCCTGCGTCTCTACAGGTGTGATCGTTACCACATTGGCCATTGGGTTTTGACGTTCCTTTTTCCTTTGATCATATTCCACTGCATCTCTACAGAATCGTCTAATATGGCCCAATTGTCCACAGAAATGACATCGAGGTGGTGGTAAATTATGATTTTCCGGTGGTGGTCCATTCTGCCAGCGCGGTGTATTGTAGTTGTTGTTCCTCTGTCCTCGATAATGTCGATACCCTTGTTGTTGATTGTGTCTCAAATGTGGGGGTACATATTGATTGGATGGCTGCCCTTGTTCCTGAATAATTGCATTAACTGTTGCTGCTCCTTGTCTTCTGGCATTGTATGCACAATTCTCAGTGGTATGTCCCACAATGTTACAGATGGCGCAATAGGTCTGATTTAACGCACACTGGGCACTAGTATGTCCTGAATTCTTGCAGGTGGTGCAATATACTTGCCTAGTTATATCTTCAGCCACATGTTTGTTTGTTTTAATCCATTCCAAATCCTCTGAAAATCCACCAACTTTGTTTTCCAGCTGAAGGGTCATTGCGATCACTGCATCGAGGGTCATGGCTCCTACACATCTTATAATCATGATTTGCCTAAGTTGAGGAAGTAAGCCATTGATAAACCACTGTGTAATAACATCGTCTGGTAAATTAGCATGAGCCTGGGGTAACTATCTTAAATGAGTTCTGAAAAGGGTAGCATACTCTTGTACAGTTTGATTTGGTTTCTGTCTGTTGTTCTGTAAATACTCAAAGATCTCTGCAGGATTCTTTTTCAGCCTGAATCGCTGCAGAAAAGCGTCTCGTACTGCTTCATAAGTACCGAAATGATTAATATCAAATTCAGTAAGCCATCTTGCTGCTTCATTCACAAGTGTAGATTGAAAAACAAATGCTTTGTATGCCGGATCCGGTGGATGATTGAGGACAGCATAACTGATTTCAAAGGTGCGCACGTGAGCATCTGGATCATCTCCTGGAAATCCACTAAACTTTGTGTATGTTACTCCCGTTGGGGCCAATCTTGGTTGACCTAACTGTCGTTGTGGTTGTTCATTCATCGTAAATGTATTATACACTGCTTCTATATTTCTATTTTGAGTTTCTGAACTACCGGAATTTGTTCCACCAAATGGCACGCTTTACGGTGCAATTAGTTTACTTACTATATTGCGAATTTCTGTTTCAAATAGTCTTCCTTCCTCCTTGATATCCAGAGTAGGAGGACTTGCTCCCAAACGTTGTAGTTGAGCTGAAGATTCAGCCGAAACTACTGAAACGTCACCAAAAAACGGTGTTTTTCTTACCGAAACTCCACCGGAAGGATTCGAAATTGTGACCGGATATAGTGTAGATTCGCCTGTATCAATTTCCTTCCCTAAAGTGTTTCTAATCGTATCTGAATCTATTCCGAAAACTTTTAGACTAGATTCCAACTACGTCTGGAGATTCCAAAATTGCTGTATTTTCGACAGTCTGCACTGTAGTGATACCAGACAGTTCTAGAGATGTACTACGTTCTACCGCAATCTCACCAGAATCAATGTTATCGTTCGTCACTTTTTCGACAACTGGGTCAGGTCTAATTATACTAGTACCTCCCAGAGTTGTTCTTAATACCCCTAACTGATGATTCTTGGGATACTTTTCACCTGATCGAGTAATCGGCATGTAGCATTTTCGTACTGATCATATAGTATTACGAGCAAAACAGTTTTGCAACAATCTGATTCTGTTGCTACTGTCTATCCAACAAAATTTAATTCGAACAAAATACCAGGCAATCTTAATGCCACATCCCCAGCGGGATCGCCAATGTTGAACGAATAATACTTCTATCCAACTTTCGGAAGAGTATTATCGGGTCCTCGGGTTCTTGGGAGTGGTAGGGGTCTGTTAAACAGAGGCCCTGTACTATTTTCCCAATTCTTCACACAGTCATAATACTTCCTCACGTCTTAGTACAGTGGGTGAATCTGAATACTGACTATTCTTCGGCACGGTGAATATTAAGACTTTTAGCCTGAATCTGCTATGGTAATGGAGTAGAGGTACTGTTATGACTTGTAAATAATAGAATATGCACTTTTCAGTAATTGAATACTATTCAATATGACGATTCCGGGTGACAGATAAGTACGCCGTACACGAACAAAGATAATCGAGATTACGCCAAACTTTTCGTATACTGATTCAAGTCATAAATTCCTACCGCAATTGATAAACTTACCAATACTTTTGTCCACATACAGATCTTATCGAATTATCAGTGAACGCAGACTATTGTCTCGAATCTGGTCACTTAACCGCAGACAAACACACAATCTCACGATAGAAGAGATACAGAATCGTATATAACTGATCATCAAATAGACTCACAACACAAGACTACCGAATGGAAATCTGTTCAACCAAGAGAATCGCAGAATAGTTAAATACGAATAGAATGAAACAGAACTCAATGTATTCATCAATATCTCATACATAGTCTTAAAATATGATGCTCGCAATATCCCAAATTGATTCACTATAACAGACAACAGACTAAATGAGATACTTGCAATCTCCAAATACTTCAGTTCGCGATGTGATCAACCCTACTCACTACAGCGCTCAACAGAACAGAGACTCCTTCCGAAAAACTGCCGATCCTAACCGCTTTCCTTTATGCGCTTTAAATAGAAATCTGCTACAATGTTTTCGCAAATCCACTTTTTACGGCACCTATCCGGGTTCATCTATCCTGGTTCGGCGGCCCTCTAACAGTTTGCAGGTAATCTTGGAAGATTGAAGACCTCAAGCATACTGGCTTGAGGGGGAGCTGTTGAAGCAAGTCTATGACAAGCCTAAGTATTGGCTTGAGTCCCACAAAGTCATAGAAAAAGCCTTAAAATGAGGACTATGTAAAGTTCACTTGTGAACTACCTCTTGTAACTTTTGAAGAGTTTACTTAATGTAAAAGTGAAAGAATCTTAAGTGGTTGAGTCCACTTGATCAAGAATGGAAAGAGGAGCCACGAATTCGTGATTTGTGGTAGGTAGAGAATCAAATCAATCATTGATTGATTGGAGAGTGATTGAGGGAAGTTAGCCTCCCAAACTCAACTATAAATAGATGGCAGTTTTAGTCGTGGTTAGAGAGACCTATGTGAAGACCTCCAAGAGCTGAGATTGTATTGTACAAGCAATATACTTTCATTTTCATGACTATTTGAGTTCATCTTTCCATGTTCTTGTGAAGTGTACTACTCACTGCCATTACTCTCAGTTTTTCTCAGTCACCTTGTAGAGATGTTTTCTCTGAGCTTGGTGCATCATTTTCAGTGATTTAACTTGATAAAGTTATCTCTATAAGTCTACTATATGCTCACAAATTTTCATGTCATTTGGATGTTGCAATCTTCAGTTATGTTCAGTTGAAGTCAATAGTGTCTGTGCATTTTCACTTCTCTGTCAGGTACCCGACTTTTTCACTCATCTTGTCAGAGGTGTTTCTCAGTGGTTACTTATCCAAAGTCAGTGATTTAAAGCGTTTTGGATTCAGCTTACTGTCTAGTAGAACCATACAAATTTTCATAATCATTGGATTCCTAAATTTTGAGTTATGGTGATTGTGCTGCTCACTGGTCTCAAACTGTAGCAACCCGTGAAAATCGGGATGATGTCATCATTTGTTAAAACTCATTCTCAGTGTGTGGTTATTTTTTATGAGATTACTCTTAAAAGTTAGCTCTTTAAGTTACCTAGACTTCCCCAAGAGGAATTAAGCTAATTGCTACTGTACTCAGAGAATTATGTAAAACACTGGACAGGTGTATGAACCAAGAATAGCAAGTTTTCACCTCTAACCTAACTCCAACTTATCTGTTTTGATTTATCTTTTTGAGAGTGATCTTCCAAGGTACATAGGGTGTCTAATACATCCATTGGCAAGCTAAAAGGGCCCACCATCTACTCCTGGAGTTCATTTGGCTGGTGTAGATCAAGGATTTTGCAACACCTCTTCATCTTCAAACACATACTTATCCATCTCTTCACATTGTGGGCCATGAGTGAGTAGAGGAATTAGTTTCTCTGACCACTTTGGACACACTTCCAGATTGAACAAATAAGTATCTGGCAATTCATTGGGTACTCCACTTGGTGGTTCTTTGTGTGTTAACCTAGAAAGGTGATCTGCTCTTGCATGGGTATTTCCTTTTTTCACTATCACTTCAAAGTCAAACTCCATCAATAGTAAGAACCATCTTACCAGTCTTCCCGTGTTACAAGGCTTATTGACTAAGTACAATAAAGCCTGATGGTCTATGAAAAACTTGAACTTGTTGGCTAAGAGATAGTGCCTAAATTTCTTTACTGCATAGAACATTCCTAATCCTTCTCGCTCGGTAGTTGTGTAGTTCCTCTCAGCTTGATTCAATTGTCTACTCGCATAGGCAATTGGGTGATCTAACTTTCCTTCATCGGCTGGCTGGGATAAGATACATCCTATTGCATAATTAGAAGCGTCCACATGGATATGAAATGGCTTATTCCGATTCGATGTTTTCAGAATTGGAGCTGTGCTAAGCCGCTGTTTTAATTCATTGAATGCCTTCTCGCACTCCTCTGTCCAAGTGAATTGAGTTAAGAGCCCATACAAGGGTTTGACGATTATGGCATACATGTGGATAAATTGACGGTAGTATCCACAATGTCCCATAAATGATTGCACCTCCTTCACATTCTTAGGTCTAGGAAGCTCTAAAATGACCTTAATTTTGTCTTCATCCGTGGATATTCCATTTCTAGAGACTATGTGTCCTAAGATCTTCCCTTGTCTTACCATGAAGACACACTTCTCTAGGTTCAGGCAGACTCTATATTGTCGGCATTTATTAAATATCTTGCGCAATTCAAGAATGTGGTCTTGTCTTTGATTTGAATAAGTACATAGGTCATCTACATACACTTCCATGCTCTTCTTCAGGAATTCTTTGAAAACATGACACATCAATAGTTGGAAAGTAGCAGGCGCATTAGTGAGTCCAAAAGGCATCACTCAAAAAGCATAGAATCCCCATTCAATCGCGAATGCGATCTTATGTTGATCCTGGATAGCAATAGCTACTTGGTTGTATCCAGAGAATCCATCTAAGAAGCTATAGACTTCTTTTCCTGCGACTCTTTCCAATAGATGGTCCATAATGGGTAATGGGTAGCTGTCACGTATGGTGGCTGCATTGAACTTTTTCAAGTTAATGCACACTCTCAGTTTTCCGTTCTTCTTAGGCACAAATACTAGTGGTGATACCCACTTGGTGTGTTCTATTTCATATATGAATCCTGCCGCTAGTAGCTTGTCTATCTCTTCTTTAATTTTAGCAGCATAGACCTCATTGTATGTATAAGGACATTGTTTCGATGGTTTTGCCTCTGCCATCATTGGTATTCTATGAGAGAAAATCGAGGGTTCCACACCCTCGAGATCCTTATATGTCCACGCGAATACATCTTGATATACTCGGATCAATTGTATTAATTCTTCTTCTTCCTCAATTGACACATCTTTACCTATGTATGTACATCTTTCTTCTCCATCTTCCACTGTTACTATGATCTTTTTTGTTTGTTCTTTGTTGTCGTATGCTTCTCCTTCTCGAGCCTCTCTCTTAGGCATTTGAATGGCTATCTTTCTCTCTTCTACTTCGTATCTTTTAAAATGCTCCGGAACCTCAAAGAGATCTGGATTTGGTCCGATTTTACTCATACTTTCCTCTTGCTCTCGTACTATGGGGGCCGTTTCTATTGCCAAGATCTTGGTCGGTTCCTGCTTCTCTTTGGTTCGAATGGTGTCTAGATAGCTCTCTTCTGAATCGAATTCTGGTTCCATTTCTATACTCTCATATTCCTCCTTCCACTCTTTTTCTAAGATTTCCCCTGCTTCTACTTCTTGAAGGACAACCATGTACAAATTTACGTCATAGCCTTCTTCGTCTATGCACTCATTCATAGTTAGGCATTCCTCATTCACACACACATCCAAAGTGGCTAAGATTTCCATCCATCCATGTGGCTCAAAGGTTTCATCAGGAGAGATTTGAGGCATGTACCTGGGGTCCTCTACAGGCCGGTAGTTAGGACGTCCTATTGGCCATAGCTGTCTTTTAGTATCCTCTCTCTTGGATTCTTTACACATCCATAACTCGACGTCCTCATGCATCCATGATTGATCACTTGATCCAGTGCTATGAATAGATAGGTCATCTTCCATGGGATTCCACTGTAGTGGAGGGACATCTCGATATGCAAACATATGCAAGTTTATCTTGGTGGTATTTCCTTGATGTTGTAGGTATAATGAATCTCTTCCCCAATCTTGCACTATCCGCATTTGTCTCATAAAGGGTCGTCCTAATATCATTTCATAATTGTTAGCCTTTTCGAATTTACAAATGGCTAATGTGTGTTCAAATTCGATTCCACAGGTGGTTAATTTGATCCTTTTTAATATTCCTAAGGGTTTCTCCACATGACCGTCTGCTAATTGGAGCTTCATGCGTGTGGGCCGTAAAGCAGGCTTTCCCCATTTCTCCCAAATCTCCTTGGTGGCAATTCCTACTCCTGCTCCTGTGTCTAGTATAGCCTTGGTCATGTACCCATTATAAGTGACAGGTAGACATGTATTACCTTCGTCTCCTTCACTAAATTCTCCCACCTTATCTACTGGGATTTGTATCTTAGATGAGTTTTCTTTTCCCTTGTTTTCCTTTTCATCCTTCTCTTGCCCTACATCCAATTGACTTGCTAATTATTTCCATAATTGCAGTTTAATCCGAGGTAATTCTTCCACAGTCAACTTGCATTGTACTTTTGTCTTCTTAAGTTCTGTTAGATTGTGTGAATTTGTTTCTGAGGTTCCCTTTCCTTTTCCATGTACTATGGGTGCTCGGATTATCATAGATTCCTTTTTGTATTCTCCCATGTAATTTGGTAAGGTTGAAATGCTCTGCGCTTCTTCTCTATGTCGGTCTAGTCTTGATACTTCCTCATATACTTCTTCCATGTTGGGATTTGGTTGATAAACTTCTACATCTAATTCCTCAAAGGGAGGCTTAGTCACTCCATTCTTCTTCCATTGTTCTTCTCGGATTCTATTCCATAATTCCTTTGGCCAATCAGCCTCTAAGTCAGGTATTGTTGACATAGGTTCGTCCTGGGTTCTCACTTGCTCACACTTATCATCCTTCTTTTGAAGCTCTTTATCCTTGGCTTTGACACATTCCTTGTATTGATCATCTGCTATCCTCGTCTCTGGAAGGGCTGGGATAGTCTTTTCTAGGGTTTCTTGTGCTACCTCTATAAGTCTTCTAATTCTCTTTTCTAGGGTTGCTTGTGCTACATATCGCAAGCCTCTCTTTTTCTGATTCTCCATGTGGATAAAGTTTTTCGTGATGTTCCACATTGGGTCCAGTCTTAATTCTAGCTTGGTAAGCTTTCAGCCACATGTCTAAGTCGTTCGGCTTTGGGTCAGCTAGAATCGATCCTGGTTTCTTTGCTTCTCGGATAAGTGGTGGAATGGGAACTTCCTCCAGAATCTCTGGTTCTTTATGCTCTTTCTTACTTCTGGTTTGTTTCTTATTGTCTTGACTCTTGTTTTTCATCCATTTATCTTTGAGCTTCTCTCTTCTTTCCTTCCATTTTTGTGCTTTTGTGTTCTGGGAATTCTCACTTGAATCCTCTGAATCTTCTACTATTTGAGTTTTGGGACTTACTGTTATATTGTTTTCTTGTTCCCGTTTTGATTGTTTTCCTTTTTTTTCTTTTGATTGAGCTCGGGTAATGGCCTTTAAAGGCACGGTGTATTCTTTATTGCCTCCAGGTGTTTCTATCACTTCAATTACATTAATTGGTGCAGTGTCTTGGACTTTGGTTGGATTCTTAGGGAAATCTTTGAAAAGATGTTCTTTTTCGCAAACATTGCAATATCCTTCCCAAGTCCTAGGAGGTGGTGGGTTGTAAGGCCGAGGACATTCTCTAATAAAATGGTCTCCTCCGCATCTATAACAGGGTCCTCTCGACATAGGCGGTCTAATGGGTGGTCTCACAGGTGGTTGTGCTTTAGGTGCGGTGTACATTAAAGTTGCTACCTCCGTTCCATAAGCCTGATCGTAGCCTTCATATCCATAGTATGCCGAATCATATGCTGGTTCGTACTCTAACATCTTGGCTTCATAGGGATAGTAATCTCCTGGGGGAAGCTCATATCCAGGGTTTGCTGATTCTACACTGGTCATCGTTGAGGCTCTCACTATGGCTCTTTCCAAATTTTCTTTTGGCTGGGCATACTTCACAGGTACCACATGTTGAGGATGTGGGGGTTGTGGTCCTAACACCGGTTGAGGGTTTCCAAATTGTGCTGTTTCATATGGCCCGGGAGCTCCTGCTGGTGTGGGGTAGGAATTGTATCTAGGCATATCTCTACCTGGCTCTCTAGGTGGATACCCATATGGCCGGTACTGAGGTGGTTGGAGGGGCCATGCCTGCCTATTGAATGGGCAGTTCTCTGTTGTGTGATTGGTGTATTTTTGTTCTATGTGGCAATACAATGCAGTTCCTTGTTGCGGCTATCTGTTGTAAGGATATGTCTGAGGTATACCAGTTCCTCCTCCTACACACATGTGCGTGGGGTGATCTCCTCCACATAGACTACATCTTCGTAACATAGGCACTCTTAAGGCTGGGTGTTGGTAATTTCTCTGTCCTTGGACTTCCAATTTCTTTGCCACTAGCTTTGCTAATTCTTCCACATTATTGGAGTTGGATGTAATAGTACTCCGAGAGTCTTCTGATTTAGTGGGGCTGGGCGTGCTCTTGAGATCCTCAGCTAGATTGTCTTCTAGGTCAATGCACTCTTGAAGACACTCACTTAGGGTTTGTAATCTCTTCATGTACACTAGCGTTCTTAGGGTTTCATTCATGAGTCCATCCAAAAATAATGAAATCATTTTCTGCTAAGTGGGTCTCTCTGCAGCTTGGCATCTATCAACATACTGGTTGAATCTTCTGGCGGCTGTTTTCACTGTTTCATTAGGGTTTTGTTTAAAGCTATGGATTAAAGACACAGAATTGTGTTTAATCCCTCTCTTAGTGAATTCCCCAATGAATTCTTGAAAAAATTGCTCCATGTTTCCAAATTGGTTGGGGTCTAATGGCTGGAACTAAGTCAGAGCCGTTCCTGTGAGGGTGAGTCCGAAAGAGTCATACTGCACGAAGAAGTCGTCTACTTGTTCCGCTCTTAGAACTTGTTTAAATTTGGTAATGTGGTCATAGGGTTCTCCCAATCCGGCATAATGATTTCTCATGCATTTGGCCACCTGAATCGGTCTCAATCTCCTCATTGGTTTTTGTTGGTGCATTTTGCCCAAGCCTACATGCTTGATATGCTTGATATTATCCTCATTTGTAAGTCACATGAGTAGTCATGTGAACACCTCTTGTAAAAGAGTACATTTTATCTCTTGTAAATGGAAAAAGAAAAAAGTAAAAGGATGGCTTACCTCATCCATGATGTAAAAGCAAATTCGTGGCTCCAACTACCAAAATCACGAATTTTTGAGCTGAGGGAATCTCTCCTAACTTTGGGGATCACTTTTAGGTGGAGCCATTCGAATTCGAATTCAAAACTCCCTCCAAGAATTGCTATAAAAGGAGCAAGAAGGAAGAGGCGATTAGCAAGCCTTGTACGTGACCACTTGATGTCATTTTCTAGAGATTGAAGAGCTTACTCCATAGCTCTATCATTCTACTCCCATTGTGCAAAGATTCATTGCCAATGTGGTTGTAATCATATGTGAATCTATACATTTATTATCATCTACCTCTCTGTTTTGTTCTCTGCTATACTCACTCAGAGCAGTAACTTCAGAAGGTCATATCTCGAGTTTTACTGAACCTTTTTCAGTGTTTTAAAGTGCGTTGGATAGCTCTCACTGTCTAGTTTCTACCTATAAATTTTCAAGGTCATTGGATTTATACTTTTGGAGATATCTGCATTTTACTGCTTACTGGTCTATCTCTGCAGAGCCCCGAGAATTGTGGGAATGTTCCAGAACTTGATGAAACTTGTTCTCAATGCTCAGTCCATCATTTGAAGTGTTTTAACTTGGAATAGGAAGCTTGCTAAGTCTATTTGCTATGCCCAAAAGGAATTTTTCTAATTCCTTCCAGGTTGAGAGCACTGTTCATTTTTTCCAGCAGGTGTATGTCCAAAAATAGCAAGTTTTGGGAGCTAGTCATTTCGCAACTAGCCTGTCTTGACTTAAACTTTTGGGATACATGTTCCAAAGTACTTGGCTGATATTTTGGTGGATTTAGGAAGCTCAAAGGGTCTACTAATCAACTCTGAAGTCTCAGTTGGCTGGTGTGATGCTGGTTGTAGCGGCACCTACTCATCTTTGGATTGCATCCACCATCTCTCTTCACAGTGGTATCAGAGCATAGTCAAGCAACATGGGAGATGGATTTCCATCAACAATTGACAAATTGGATCGAAACAACTATCCGGCATGGTCTCTAAGGATGGAGGCTTACCTTCAAGGGAGGAATCTATATGGATTCATATCCGGAGATGAAGCAATGCCAACCATGAGGAACAAAGGGCAACCATCACATGAAGAAGTGGAAGGACTTTCAAATTGGTGTTCGAAGGATGCACTTGCAAGGTCCTATATTCTAAACTCAATCTCTGATTTTCTTTTACCTCATGTCAAGGGATGCAAGACATCAAGAGAAACCTGGAATGCACTTGCTTCTTTCTTCTCTTCCAACACTCGAGCAAGGAAGAACCAATTGTGGATGGAGTTCACAACAATGAAGAAAAGCCCGAAGCAAAATGTGACTGATTATGTCACAAAGATGAAGGAGATTTCCGACCAACTTGGAAGCATTGGAGAGGTAATTGAAGAGGAGCAAATCATAAGACAAATCATGAATGGAATCAAAGCAGACGACAAGTGGGAGTCATTCACAACAGCCATGGATTTATACATGGATATGCATGTACCCGACCTCAACACACTCATGGGCCAACTCTTCACTCATGAAGCAAAGATTAGCAAAGGTGGTGAGTCCTCAAGAGGTAATCAAACTTCTGCCTTATATTCTGATAAAGCTAAGGTCAAGGACAAGTCAAAGAATAGGAAGAATGAAGATGAAGGAAGCTCTTTCCAAGCAAACTTTGCAGGTAGAGGAAGAGCTAGAGGAAGAGGCAGAGGTGGAAAGCAAGGCAGGGGGAGATTCCAATCATCTCAACCTTGCAACATATGTGGCTTATCTAACCATACTACTGAAGAATGTTTCAGGAATCCAAGGAACTCAAGAGGAAGAGGATTCAATAGAGGTGGCTATGGATCAAATAGAGGTAGGTACAATGGAGGCTACAACAACAACAACTACTACAACAACAATTACAACAACAACAACAACTATCAAAGTGGCCATAGAGGAAGAAGAGATTACAATAACTATGCAGAGGACCAAAGTCAAGAAGATTCATTATTGATTATGAATCTATCAACAAAGAAGGGTAAGGATGATGATCACATATTTTACATTGATTCGGGATGCTCGAACCATGTAGCAGGAAATGTGGCTTTACTTTCTGATTTGGAAGATCCTCATAACAAGCATGAAGTGCAGACAGGAGATGACACAAAGCACTCAGTGGAGAAGATAGGTAATGTGAAGACATCAGATGGGAATATGAACCTCTTAAGCAAAGTCTTGTATGTCCCTACAATTACCAAAAATTTAATAAGTGTTGGACAGATTGTTGAAAAAGGATTGCAGGTTAGATTCAATCGATTTGGAGCATATGTTGAAGACCCAAGGCAAGGCTTTCGAAGGATTGCCAAAGGAGAAAAGACAGGAAGGCTTTTCACTTTTGAAGTGGAAGATACAAAGAACATAGCTTTGTTTAGCTATGGATCTCAAACTCTAACAGAGTTGGAGATATGGCACAAAAGGCTTGCTCACATTGGTGAGAGGACACTCAAACAGATTTGCAGGGACCAAAGTGTACTTGGTTTGCCTAATATCACAAGGCAACACATGATTTATAAGTGTGAAGCTTGTCAACTCGGCAAGGCTCATAGACAACCTTTCAATAAGAAAGGATATATGTATCAAAATCCTTTGGATCTAGTGCACACGGATGTGTGGGGTCCAAGTAAGGAGCCATCTATATCAGGCTCAAGATATTATGTGTCTTTCATAGATGATTGTAGCAGGTGGACCATTCTGTTTTTCATGAAGCACAAGGATGAAGTGTTTAATTGCTTTAAGAAGTATATTGCTCTTGTTGAAAATCAAACAGGTAGGACTTTGAAAAGACTCAGATCAGATGGTGGAGGAGAATACTTCTCTTCTGAATTTGATGCCTTCTTGCATGAAAGAAGCATTAAAAGGGAAGTCACTACAAGGTATACACCTGAACTCAATGGTGTAGCAGAGAGGAGGAACAGAGCTATTGTCGAAGCTGCAAGGTCCATGCTCAATGAAAAGGGATTGCCGAACTACCTATGGGCAGAGGCTGTGTCGACAGCCACATATCTCATAAATAGACTTCCATCTAAGTCACTAGATGGAACCACTCCATATGAAGTGTGGAATGGAAGAAGACCTAGTCTAGAGCATTGTAAAATCTTTGGATGCTTAGCCTATGCTCACATTCCTTCTCAAGTAAGAGGGAAATTGGATCCCAAGGCAGAGAAGTGTGTATTCATTGGTTATGATCAAAACCAAAAAGGATATAGATTGTACAATCCAACCAATAAAGGATTTTCTGTGAGTAGAGATGTAATTTTTGATGAAAACAAATCATGGTTTGATGATGACAGGAAAGTGAAGCTGCCATATGACTTGGATGAAGATTTTCCATCACTTCAACCAAAGGAGCCAAAGCAGATTGAAGAAAGTGATTCGGAGATTGACCTAGAAGACTTGGAAAGACTAAAGCTATGGAAGAACAAAGGTAAAGCAAAGATGCAGGATGCTACATATGGACCCGAGAGCTCACATCAACCACTTAGAAGGTCTTCGAGGGAGAAGAAGAAACCAGAGAGGTTTGGTTATGATACTTCTTTGGTCACCAAGCACTCAATCTACATTGCAAAGGATTCAACCAATGAAGAACCTACCACATTTGAAGAAGCACAAAGCAAGAAAGCTTGGAGAGATGCAATGGATGAAGAAATGGAAGCCTTGAAGGAGAATGACACTTGGGAGCTTGTACCTAACAAGCCATCTATGAAGATAATCGGATCTCGATGGATATACAAAATCAAGAAGAATCCAGATGGAAGTATAAATAGACACAAAGCAAGGTTAGTTGCTAAAGGGTTTGCTCAAACCCATGGTATTGATTATGAGGAGACTTTCTCTCCTGTTGCAAAAATGCCTACAATTAGGGTTCTCATTAGTCTTGCTGCATCTAGAAATTGGAATCTTTATCAACTTGATGTAAAGAATGCTTTCTTGAATGGATGGATTTCTGAGGAAGTGTATATGGCACAACCTCCTGGATATGAGGATGCACATCATCCTAACTATGTATGCAAACTAAAGAAAGCTTTGTATGGATTGAAGCAAGCTCCAAGAGCTTGGAATTTCAGATTGGTTACTTATTTGCAGGACCAAGGATTCAAAGCTAGCAAGGCGGATACCTCTTTGTTCATAAAGAGGAATGGATCTGAAGTGATCTATTTATGTGTGTATGTTGATGATATTATTATCACAGGCAATGATCTTGAAGGAATCAAACAGGTAAAGAGTCAAATGAAGGAGGAGTTCAAGATAAGTGACCTCGGACCACTCACTTATTTTCTTGGATTGGAGTTGATCTACACAGATTCAGGTATATACATCACACAAAGGAAGTATGTCCATGACATGCTCGTCAAGTTCAAGATGGAAAATACAAAGTGTGCAGGTACACCTATGGAGCAAAATCATAAGCTTAGTGCTTATGAAGGAGAGCCAATTGAAGACATCACAAGCTATCAAAGCTTGGTTGGAAGTTTGAACTATGCAACACTCACAAGGGTGGATATATGCTATAGTGTTAGCATATTGAGTCAGTTTATGCATAAGCCGAGAAGACCACATATGGAAGCGGCCAAGCGAGTCCTCAAGTACCTAAAGGGGACCATGAATGAAGGTTTGTTCTATTCATATACTTCAGATATTGAGCTAAAGGTCTACTCAGATGCAGATTGGGCCGGATCTAAAGATGATAGAAGAAGCACATCAGGGTATATATCATTTGCAGGTTCAAAAATCATTTCTTGGTCATCGAAGAAGCAACCAACCGTGGCATTATCTTCTACTGAAGCTGAATATAGAGGTTTGGCTAATGCAACTCAAGAACTCATGTGGTTAAAATCTTTGTACACAGATCTTGGACTTCATTCTTCAACACCTCACATTTTTGGTGACAACACAAGCTCACTACATCTAGCAGCTAATCCGGTATACCATGCTAGAACCAAGCATATTGAAGTCCACTACCATTATGTAAGGGAGAAGCTAATGAGCAAGGATATTCAACTATCCTACGTCTCTACAGATATGCAATGTGCAGACATGTTGACGAAAGCTCTTGATGGTACGAAATTAAGTAGATTCAAGTTGATGATTGGTTTGCAGGAAATCAAGGACAATTGAAGACTTATTTGGAGGCCAAGCATGTTAGGCTTGAGGGGGAGCTGTTGGTGCATTTTGCCCAAGCCTACATGCTTGATATGCTTGATATTATCCTCATTTGTAAGTCACATGAGTAGTCATGTGAACACCTCTTGTAAAAGAGTACATTTTATCTCTTGTAAATGGAAAAAGAAAAAAGTAAAAGGATGGCTTACCTCATCCATGATGTAAAAGCAAATTCGTGGCTCCAACTACCAAAATCACGAATTTTTGAGCTGAGGGAATCTCTCCTAACTTTGGGGATCACTTTTAGGTGGAGCCATTCGAATTCGAATTCAAAACTCCCTCCAAGAATTGCTATAAAAGGAGCAAGAAGGAAGAGGCGATTAGCAAGCCTTGTACGTGACCACTTGATGTCATTTTCTAGAGATTGAAGAGCTTACTCCATAGCTCTATCATTCTACTCCCATTGTGCAAAGATTCATTGCCAATGTGGTTGTAATCATATGTGAATCTATACATTTATTATCATCTACCTCTCTGTTTTGTTCTCTGCTATACTCACTCAGAGCAGTAACTTCAGAAGGTCATGTCTAGAGTTTTACTGAACCTTTTTCAGTGTTTTAAAGTGCGTTGGATAGCTCTCACTGTCTCGTTTCTACCTATAAATTTTCAAGGTCATTGGATTTATACTTTTGGAGATATCTGCATTTTACTGCTTACTGGTCTATCTCTGCAGAGCCCCGAGAATTGTGGGAATGTTCCAGAACTTGATGAAACTTGTTCTCAATGCTCAGTCCATCATTTGAAGTGTTTTAACTTGGAATAGGAAGCTTGCTAAGTCTATTTGCTATGCCCAAAAGGAATTTTTCTAATTCCTTCCAGGTTGAGAGCACTGTTCATTTTTTCCAGCAGGTGTATGTCCAAAAATAGCAAGTTTTGGGAGCTAGTCATTTCGCAACTAGCCTGTCTTGACTTAAACTTTTGGGATACATGTTCCAAAGTACTTGGCTGATATTTTGGTGGATTTAGGAAGCTCAAAGGGTCTACTAATCAACTCTGAAGTCTCAGTTGGCTGGTGTGAAGCTGGTTGTAGCGGCACCTACTCATCTTTGGATTGCATCCACCATCTCTCTTCACAGTTTTGGTGGTCTAGGCATTACAGGAAAGGCAGGAACTGCTGGTCTAACAGGGGGTATTCCAGGCTGTACTCCTATTGGTGGTCGTGGTCTTACCGGTGGTCAGTATTGAGTACCTACTCCAAGATGGGCCTGATTGTGTGTTTGTACTCCTGGAGTCGCAAATTTTACATGAGTATGGTTTGGAACACTCTGTTGGCTAATTTGTCATGTCATGGTGTGCTTTGCCTCTTGTTGGGTTCCGAAGGGGTTCTGAGAGGTGGTTGCCTGCTCTCTCTAAGGGAATATAGGCAAGCCCATGTATTTCAATTGAGCCCTATCTATGGCATCTACCAACCAATATCTTCTGTGATTCTTATCTAGGTATGTTATTCTAGTCTCGTTTTCCAGATCCTTTAGCTCATAAAATGTCATTGGGCTTTCTTCTCTTCCTTGGGCCGGTGAGTCTGTTTGAAGCAACAAGTCCATTCCATGGATCAAATAGACTTCCAATAGGTAGTCGTCTTGAGGTACCAAGTCTCCTCTCAAGACTCGTGTCACCTGGGACTTGCCTCTAGGAGTTGTCACTAACTCCTCAGGGTTTGGTCTCCCTGAGTTTTCTTGTCCCACTAACTCTCCCCTTTCATTGATCAAATCATGAAATTCAGTCACCAAGTAGATGTGACCTATCTTGTCCATGTATGCTCCTCCTTCATACTTAACAGCCGGTCTAGGCACAATCGTGGCATCCATGGAAGTTACCATCCGAGCCACAAATATGTTTAAGCCATCCAGGTAGATGGGGATCTCCTGGGCATTAGTAGAAACGTACTGTAAGGAAGTGGGATACTCTCCCTCCACAGTGGTCATGAAGTTTCTACTTGGACCGGGACCCTGCATGTCTTCTGAAGCCATGGGTATCTCCTCCTCTAAGTCACTAGAGGTGTTTGAATAGATCGAGTGGTGATTGACTTGAGCGGCACTTCCCACAGAAGATATAACACTTCTCCAGCTACTTAGCACCCTTCCCGATCTCAAGTTCATTCACCCTCCTGGGACTCTCTAGATCTCTGAAACTCTCCCTAAGTGGATCCTCAATTGCCTCAAGTTTGCTCTTCAAAATGCTTCAAACGCTCTGGGTGATACCACTTTAGGCGATACTACACCAAGCGATACTACTTTAGGCAATACTGCTCTAGGCGATACCAAACTGTCCACGATACGATACCTGAAGCCTAAGCGATACGATACTTAGATCAACAGGTGATACGATACCTCACGTTGAAATGATACGATACCACTTTCAACCATGATACGATACCTAGGCAGTACACGATATGATACCAAAAAACCGACGATACAATACTTATGCACTGGCCGATACGATACCAGGAACTCTCACGATACGATACTAAAACTAGGACGATACGATACTGAAAACCTAGACGATACGATACCACATTTTGGACAATACGATACCAAATAGGGCACAATACGATACTTCCACTAAGCAAGATGCGATACTGACCTTCTCACACGATACGATATCACAGCAGGTGACGATACGATACCAAAATGGTATCACGATACGACATCGAAATGAGAGACGATACGATACTTGAGGGCTGCACGATACGATACTACTTCAGGTGGCGATACGATACGATATTGGATGCTCTAGTGATACGATACCAGAGTAGGGCACGATACAATACTAGCAATTATGCGATACGATACCGCATAACTGCACGATACGATATCAATGCAAGTGGCGATACGATACCACCAACTTGCACGATACGATACTAGTATGTCATCGCGATACAATACTGGACAAGACACGATACGATACCAAAAGTGGATCACAATACGATACCACCCTGGTAAAGTGCAATCACGATACCAACTCGGCGATACAATACCACAAGTGGTATCGCGATACCAAGGCTAGTAACTGGCGATACGATACTTCACCGAGTATCGTGATATAAGGGAATTTTTGGTATCACGATACCAAAAGCTCAACCGATCGCAATAGTCAAGCCAAAATATCTCCAAATTCAAAAATTTTTGTTTCCCCTTGCTTTTCTCTAACCCCTCTTCACTGCTAGCCTATTGTCTCACTCCAAGAAGCTCAAAAAATACTCTGTCCCTCCCCGCGATACCGGTTGCACAAGTGATCACGTTTTTGTGCACTTCTAAAGTGTTTTTGTCAATGAAATCTTATGGAATCTTACCTTTGTGATGTCTTGCTTGCACCTTGAGCTCAATAACTAACTTTGATGGCTTGGAAAGCACAATACCACACCCACGATACCGATCGCTACGCTCAAACGATACTGCTTTCTGAACAAATGAGAAATGAACTAAAATTTTTGGTTTTTATACTTTTTGGTGACTGAAATTGAACTACACTAATTTGGCAAATTTTTTGGGATTTTTCTTGGTGACCTTGCCTTAGTCCTACTTCACTCCTCTTCTCCTAACCTAACCCTAACTCTTCCTTCTCTCCCTTCCTACTAACCCTAAACCTAAAAACTCATTACACACACCCCCAAGATATGAAGTAACAAGTGCTGAAGTGATGGACTACTTGCCATTGAACGAGTTCACTTCTACAAGAACGATTTCATCAATCTCGAGCTATAACCATCACGAAGGCACGTTGGCTGAGTGTTCCCCAGCAACGGCGCCAAAAACGTGTGTACCTAAGTCAAGAAGACTTAAGGACTTGTGCCAAAGAGACTAAATCTCATTTGCCACACAAGTGCGTATAGTGGGGAATTGACACACGCTTATTTGTCAATACGATGAAATGACCTAACCAAGTGTATGAGGACATGTGCACACATGATGGAAAATGAAGTGGTTCAGCTTATATGTGTGAAAAAAGACTCATCCACCTTTCTAACTCACTGAAATACTGAAAGTCTCTGCCCCGATACCACTTACAACAGTTTTCACTAAATGGAGGCTTTCTCCTAGCTCCAAACTCCGAATATGACCGTAGGTTACTTTCGAAGCTCTCAACAAGACGCTTCTATTGGAGATGGTTTCACTCGATTCTGACAACCGTGGTTCAAGTTATGACCAGAATAGTGAATGATGGGAAACACCCACACTCACTCCACAACTCCTACAAGCTCACACACACACTATAGTAGCTCAAAAACAGTGGGGAGGGGTAGACAACAGTTCTACACACACATTCCAAGCATTACACACACATAGAAGATCAAAGAGAAGATGAAAATCTACAAGAAAGAAGCAATTTCAAAAATCAGGAGCTCTCCTTCTTCACAATGGCAAAAAGTCTCTACAAAGAGTCACCAAGTGACTTATATACATGTGCCCTAAATTTGGTCCTTTCACACAAAAGACCGGCACTTTATTGCTAAAAAGTGAATTTCCTACTAATTTACAAGGAATATATTACAATAAGTTGGGATTATGCATCTAGAGGACTCCTCTAGTGCATTTACATGGCTTGAGGGAATTTCCTAAGACTTTGAAGAAGAAAAATGTGCCCATTAATTTGAAAATTTTGGGGCTCCTCTTTTGTGCCTCTTTACTGTACAACACATACACACATGCATACATGCACATGCATTCACACATGCATACATACTCACATGCATACATGCATGCATACACACATGCATATGTCACATGCACATGCATATGTTGCACACACATGCACATGCATATGTTGCACACACATGCACATGCATTCACCATGCATGCATAGACATGTGACACACATGCATATGTCACACACACGCACAACATTCACACATGCATACATAATCACATGCATACATGCATGCAACACACACGTTCATATGTCACACACACATGCACATACATACATACACATCGCACATGCATACATCCATACATACACATTGCACATGCATGCATACATACATACATACATACATACATACATACATACATACATACATACATACATACATACATACATACATACATACATACATACATACATACGTAGATATATACATACAACATATGTTAGATATACTCAACACTCCACCCTCAAGTGACCACAAATGATCCATGGTGCTTTAAGTTGTAATGCCCCCATTATGCAGAGAGGCCATTGTGAGAGCCCAGACATTTGTGGAACCACAAATTCCAAGTTACATGAGGTCTATGTGTGACCGTTGATGGTAATAGATGATCTTTGTGTGCCTAACCATTAATTTAGGTAGGGTGTACAATGTTTGGCTATTGGGTTTCCATTCAAGGCAAAAATAAAGGCCTTATGGTGCCGCACAGTTTCTCCATAGGACCTTAATGAGGGGAGTGCATAATATCTTGTATCTCCCAACTACATTTATCTATACCGATGTCGTCGAGATTTGCTCTCCTCTCTCACTTGTGAAGGCCTACAAAAAACATATTTGGTGAAGGTAGCCGGAATTCCCCGAGAAGTCCAAGATGCATCAAGGATGTCAAAGGAAGCTCACATACAAAGTTTCAAAGAAATCAAGAAAGTCCATGGTAGCGGTCAAAGTTGGTCAAAGCTGGTCAAAGTTGGGAAATTAGGGCAAAAATTTCATTGTCACCAAATTAGATGAAAATCCATATACTTGTAAAGATTGTCAAAGGCAGTCTATAGCCCAAATTTCAGCAAAAAATGGATTTAGTAGCACATTGATATGCTATGTTCATTTTGTAAAAATGTATTTTTTCTAGTTTGACCCTACAAATTCTTGTATAGAAATTTATGTTAGCCATATGGTTTGGCATGTATAAAGACCATATGTGGCTACATATTTGTATAAAGTTTCAAGGCTATCCGAGCTTCCTAGACACCTTAATGCCACCTTGCAAGCTTCCAAATGTAGTCAAACTTGTACAAGTTAGATTCAGATGGGAGTTTTTTCTGCATATTCTTGAAGGAGATCTTTGGAAACATAGTCCTACAATGTTTCATCTTCATCAAAGACTTTTTGGAGGGTCAAAGAGCACAAAGTCCAGTTTTCAAGGTCACCGCAGTTTTCTAGAATAAGAAAATTGAAGGCTTGAATGTCTGCCACATGTCAAAATATGATTGAACCATGGTGTACGGTCAAGATGAGCTCCTATTCAAGGGTGGAGATGCACTAAAGCATAAAGGAAGGAGGATCCACGAATTTTTTCCATAAAAGAAGACTTTTTTTACAATCAAAGATCAATAATGCAGTGTTTCTCCAAAAATAGTGGCTTATCTTATCCGAATTGATGTCAGCACTGATCCGACGGTCCAGATCATCCCCAGATCCAATGGTGGAGAATGAGGGCGCCTAAATTTCACTCCTTTACACTAGATTTGATAGAAAGAACAATTCCAAGCCATTGATTTGATTAATCAAATGGTTGTAATCGAAAGTAGTGATCCTAGAGTTGAGAGTTGATTTCTCTAGATCCAAGGGCCCAAATTCATTCAAAAAACTATATAAACCCCCCTCCAAACTCCTAGAGCATCATTGTTAGGCATCCATAGGGCTCATGCTAGCTTACGGTTTCCTTGAGACGATCACCCTCGGTTGAGCGAGTGAGGATCCAAGGTGAGCTAGTATGAGTATAGAACCTAGTTTCAAATTTAAGTTAGAACTCCTATCTAGGATAGGCTCTTGAAATCAGCATCTCTATCTTGACTCACCCTCGGTGGAGCGTGTGAGTGAGTTAGAGCTAATTTTAATGAGTCTTAGACTTCTTTAGTTAGACGTTACGAGCCTAGACAGACATAGGGTCACTGGAGTGGAACTCACCTTCTTACGTGTGACATTCGGTTGAACTGTCATGGTTTGAGGGTCGGAACCACCTTTGATCAGTAGACTGCTTAGCATGACGTACCACGACGATATTTTACATGTAACTTAATTCAAATCCTTTTAATTCATGTCACTTGTCACTTGTCTCTTGTCTCCTCTCTCAGTCTCTTAAGTATTTTTACATGTCTTCTATTTCTTCTATGTGTGAGAAGGCTCCGCAGTATTGCGTTGAACCAGTGAGGATGTTTCTTTGAGCTTGTGAGTAAACTCTATCATCATAATTCACTTGCATGCATATAATCCATACATACCCATACATATTGATTAGTTTCTGAAAGTGTATAAGAAGCTCCAATATTGGACCATTCTTCCTTTCGAAACTGGTTTATGTGTAAGGGTTCCATCTATTCTCGTCATGCATACATATCATCCAAAGAAGACTATGCATATGGATTGGAATTAGGAAGTGTTTAAGAAGCTCCTTCAATGGACCATTCTTCCTTCCAAATTTCATTCGTATGTATGGTTCTCTTTCATTCTTATCATTCATGTTCATAAATCTAACTTGCACTCCTACATTCCTATTCCCATAATCATTTCAACATCTCTCTCTTCTCCATACTCAACATTAATTTCACTTTCATGTCCTTAAACCTTCCAACATTCATTAGCTTCATACACCCTGTGTGTGCCACGACCGGACCCGATCCACCCGGATTGCGATCACCTCCACATTTGAACCCGACGTGAAACGCTTCGTGGCATTTGCTTCTGATCTTGTTGGGAGGTTGTGATCCATATCCTTTGTTTCATATTTTTCATCCTCATCACATCATCATCATCATTCTTGAGTGTTGCACTGGATTTCTCACAGTATCGTGCACATCTTCGTCGCGAAGTAAACACATTTGTGAGAGATCTAGAACATCGTGCATCACTTGCTTATTCACATAAGATGGAGGAAGGATTCAAATCCCTTATTGTTGAGAAACAAGGCCAAAGAATAGTCTCTTCTATGTTGAGAGAGAAGGGAAAATTCAATGGCATCAACATCACAAGCTACTTAGATTTGTTTGAAGAGCAATCTATGATTTTTGGTCTTCCTGAAGATCTTTTGATATCATTCTTTGAACGAATTGTTGATAGCTCTATCATAAACCGTGTCACTCAATATGATAGTCTTCCTTGGAGTGATTTTAGAAAGGAGATGCTCAAAGAATTCTATCTTGAAGATTATAGCCAACATAATCGAGATGGATTCTTACGATGGGTCAATTCTCCAAAGCCTAGTAGCTCTATTACTCACTTACAAAATGAGTATATTAGACGCTATGAACAACTTCCTGATGAGGATAAGATAACTTTGGAACCTGATCTTGCGATCAATTTTCTTAAGCTTCTTCATCCTGAAACTCGTAGGGAAGTTGAACGGCGATTAGAAGAACCAGATAAGCGCTATGGTCTTACTGACAATTGGCAAAAAGTGCGTAAAGTAGTAGAGGCTGTAGCCCATAGACATCAAAGACAATCCATGCTTTATGAGCAAACTAGTCTTCCTCAAGCTAGCCTTCCACAAACTAAGGAGCAAGTTAGAGAAAAATCCCATGCTATGCTTTTTGACTCTACTCCTATTCCTCAAATGATGGAGCCTACTCAAGGTTTTAAAGAAGAGCCAAATAAAAGTGTAGTTGAACAATCTCAAGTGGATATTCTCACTAAGCAAATGGAAAGTCTTATTGCTACACAATCCAATTTGGCCAAGACTATAGATGCTTTACAATCTAGTTACACCAAAACCTTCCAAAATCAAATGAACCCAATGACTTTTCAAGAGCCTAATCAACATGTTATAGCTACCAATCAAAATCCACAAGTAGCTCCTACTCAAGCATATCAAGTTCCTCCAATGCATAATCCTTCAATGCAAAATCCTCATCCTCATGTGCAAAATCCTCAAATGTATCAAAACATGTATCCTCAAGCTTCACAAATAGCTTTTCAAAATCCTCAAAATCAAAATTTTCAAAATCATCAACCGTATAATATGGAAGCTCCTCTTGCACCTCAAGTACCACATGTTGCTCCCCAAGCTCCTCAAATACATCAATTGCCTTATCAAAATCCTAATTATCCTGTTCAAGCAATACCTTATCAACAAAATCCTCAATTTCAAAATTTCCCACCACAAGTTAATCAAAATCCTCATAATCAAAATGGTTTTGTGCGTGGCCCTCGTAGGTGTCCTTGGTGTGATTCGTTAGAGCACTTTTTGAGAGATTGTGAATTATTGAAGGCTGCTAAGGAGCAACGACTAGTAATAGACATAGACAAGAAAATCTGTGACTATCGATCTAGGCTACCTTTGCAAGGAAATTATGGTAAGGGAGGAATGAAAAAACATTATGAAAATATAACCATAATGGACGTAGGAACTAGAGGAGTGAAACTAGAAGCTCTTGATGAACAACAAGTAGAATCAAGTAAACCCACAAAGGAAGGTGATTTTTCCATAGAGGCTTTAGTAAGAGCACGGGATGAGATTAGGAGAATAACGGCTTGGGAGTCACCAATAGAAGATCAATCTCTTATTTCTCACATATCCAATGTAGAAGAAAAACGAAAAAGAGATGAAGCTGAGCCTAGTGAAAGAAGAGTAACACGAAAACAAACCTCAGAGGGAATAGAAACAATCATAGAGCAGGGAGAAACATCACAATCCAAAGATAAAAAACAAGAATCAGAACCCAATGAACAAAAACAAGAGGAGAAACAAAAAGGGAAGAAGACAAAGCAAAGAAAAACAGAACCAAAGCCTTTAGATAAACAAGAACAATCAAAACAAACTGAAGACCAAACAGCGAGAACATGAACAAAAACAAGAACCTGAGCAAAAACAAAAGAAACCAAAGAGAAAACCTAAAGCCATCTTGATTTCAGAAATTGAGAGAAAAATAGATCCTATGGAGATTTTAGATGACATTTTGCTTAAGAGTCAAGTGACTATGTCTTTAGAACAAGTTTTCTCTATTGCAAAGCCTGTTTTTAAAGATAACTTTATCGGCCTAATTAAAAGGAAGAGGTTTCTGCTTAATCTAGATACTGAGATGCAAGATTCTCTAGATCAAGATCAAGCTATGAATGAAGCCTTAAACTTTGATGAATCTGATGAAGAGGACTTTGATGATGATGAAGTAAATGTTAATAAAAATTTCTTAGGACCTATTCAACCTGACCATGAAAATCATGAAAACAATCCTGAAAGTCACTTTAAAAGAACATTTTGGTCTAGAGGTACATCAGAGATGCATGTTAAAATAGGAAATGATAAGAACACTATCACTGTAAATGCATTAGTAGATTCCGGCTCTGAAATCAATGTGATTTCAAGAGAAGTCTATGATAAGTTTCGATGGCCCATAGATAAAGATTGTGGATGGCGTATGAGAACTGCAGATAATGGTGTAGGTACCCTGTATGGAGCTTGTGCTAGTGTGCCCATATCCATAGGAGGAATCACAGAAGAGTTTCACTTTTTTATTCAAGATAATTGCTCCTATGAAGTTCTCTTAGGTCAACCCTTTATTTGTGAGAGTCGTATGGAAACTAAAGCCATGGATGATGGGTCTACCTATGCTAGATTTAAGTCTAAGGATGGAATGCAATCACTTCAAGTCATGACAGTAGGAGTGAATCATCCTAGGAATCGATTGTCAATTAGAAAGAAACCTATTGTTACTCAGGGTCACGAGCATGCTTGTAGTGATTGTGCACCTCGATTCATGTTTGGAGCTACATATGATCAAAATTTCGGATAGAATCCATTGTTGAGCGGGACAACAGTGGATATTGGTTTGACATCTCGCATCCAACCAACATGTACAATAGTTTGTCACTTTGTTTTCCACATTCTAGATTAGATTTTCTTCATAAGAGTCAATTGTCCAAGTCTTTTATCCAAAAAACCCAAAAAAATTATAAAAACAACAAAATCATGGAACATGATGAGAACATTGAGCATGTGATTGAGACATCTCATTGTTTCTCTACTCTTGAGGAGTTAGAGTTATGTCTTCAACAAAATTATAAGTCCCATATTATTCTTCTTTCTTCCCTTGATGAGTATGCTCTAATCCAAGAGTATGCTCTCAATGTTGACAAGTGCTCAAAATTTAACCAAACACATGATGCCTTAGTTGAAACAAAGTACAAAACTGTAGAAAAAAAAAAAGCAAACCCATAGCTCAACCATTACCTCAAGGAAGTAATGAAAAAATTATTGATGTGAAAAATGATCCAACTCTTCGGGATAAGAAAAACATAGGACATACATTCACGGATGAGACAATCAAACAGGTGAAAATTGGTAGAGATGATGACTTTCTTTTGCCAGCAGAGAGAGATAAATTTGAGGGAGTCATACGTAGCCATGGAAAAGCCTTTACTATGTATCCTCATGAGATTGGTTGTGTAAATCCTAAGCTAGTTGCACCCATGATAATCTTTACTATTCCACATATTCCATGGAATCTTCGTCCTATACCTGTTCCAAAGGCTCACTTACCTGAGCTTATGAAACTACTTAAGGAGAAGATAAACATGAGAATTTTAGAGCCATCTTTTGCACCTTACTCAAACAGATGGTTCACTATGCCTAAAAAGAATGGGAAACTACGTTTTATTCAAGATCTCCAACCTGTCAATAAAGTCACCATAAGGAATGTAGGAACAGGACCCATTGTAGATGAGTTTGCTGAATCATTTTCAGGACATTCTATATATTCAATGGGTGATTTATATTCGGGATATGACCAATTCCAATTAGCAACTGATAGTCGTGACATAACCACAATGAAAACTCCTTTAGGCTTAGTGCGAATGTGTACTTTACCTCAAGGAGCGACTAATTCTGTGGCTCATATGATGAGTGCTATGAATATGGTCTTACATGACTTTATCCCTCATATAACTATGCCATTCATTCATGACATTCCAATTAAAGGGAGTGAGGAACGTGTAAAGGACATTACTTTAGATTCATCGGGATGTCGTGAATTTGTTCTTGACCATATCTCTGATTGTGAAAGAATATTTCAACGATTTGAAGAGGTAGGTCTCACATTTTCCATAGAGAAATCTGTTTTTGGTGTCAACGAGGTGCTTATTGTTGGACATTTATGTGGCCATTATGGTCGAAAGCCATACCCACAAAAAGTTGATGCCATTAGCAAGATTTCTGAAACATGTAACAACATGAGTGAGGTACGTAGATTTCTTGGTGCTTGCATCTTTTATGTTATTTGGATCCCTCACTTTGCTCATGTTGCTGATTGTCTTTATGACTTGTTGAGGAAGAAACGAAAATTTATTTGGACTGACAAACACACTCAAGCTATGCGTAAATTGAAGAAATTATTGCTTGAAGCTCCCATCCTTAAGTGTGTAGACTATTCTGCTAACAAACCTATTATATTGACTGTTGATACTAGTCCTATTGGTATAGGTTGTGTTGGAAGCAGTCAGAGGCACAGACGCCACGGAAGCATGTGAAGACGAAGCAGGGAGCCAGGCGGATCAATCTTTTAAACAAATACATGTCTTATTAATTTTCCAAAACATTCAACAGTGATTATTATCACTAATTGTAACATATGTATCATAAGAAAACCCCATTTTGTAATCCATAGCTCCATTTTGTGCAAGCCGAGGAGTCCTCGAGCTTGAGGAGCTTAGGTAGAATGCTCATACCAAATTTCGTTATTTTTAGACATCGTTTACCCTTCCAAATAGCCTCTAGGACCTATTTTTTAACTAGGCCGGTCATTAGATGTGAAACCGGTCAAAACTAGTCTAGAAACTATAAAAAGAGCTAGAGAGCTCATTTTTGGGGTTAGCTTGTTTGAGATTAGAGTTATTTTTGAGCTTGTAAGAGTATTCTTGAGTAATAGAGCTAATTTCCCACCTTCCATTGTGTCTTGCTTGTCTCTTCATTGTGTGTGTGTATGTGTGTGTGCATCTTTGTGCTTCTCACCTTCACTCTCACATCTTCTCACATTCACGATCTTCATATCACTCCTACCTCTCCCTCGGATTGACATTAAGGAGGTGAAGCTTCTTAACGTGGTTCTCACCATTGTGCTAGAGCAACACCAAATTTGGCGCCGTTGCCGGGGATCGAGTCTAGGACGAATGTGTGATGGTAAGAGTATAGCAAGAAGTGGCGTTGGAAGGTAAAAATTTCAGTTTTTGTTGTTGTTTTTACTTAGTTTTTAGTGATTTTCACCTTCCCCACACTCCATCTTCATCATCGCATCATCATCTTCATCTCCAAAAAAATCAGAAAATTCACCATATCCACCCATTCACCTCATTTCCCCTCATTTGTGCATGCGAGAGAGCAAGAGAGAACTTTTGTGCTTGTTTGTGCTTGTGTTTTCTTGAGTTTTCTTGCAGGTACAGAGCTTCAGAGCATCAGGAAAGCTTCCAAAAGGTAAAAAATGTACTTTCTGTCAGAAATTTCCGACTGTGTTGGACCATCGCGATGGTCCGCCAAGTTCGGATTTTGAGGTAGGCGACCACACCACGAGGTAGGCGATCCTTGCGCACACACGGCACCATAGTTGCATTTCAAAAATTCGTCATTCGGTGGACCATCGCGATTGGCTCGGACCATCGCGACTGTGTCGCACCATCGCGATAGGCTCACGCCATCGCGACGGCTCGGCCGGACCATCGCGACGGTTCGCTTTTTCGGACCATCGCGACGGTTCACTTGAGCCATCGCGACGGTCCACTTGGACCATCGCGACGGTTCATTTGACCCCGGACGATCGCGATTGGCTTATGCCATCGCCACGACAGTGCCACGTGTCACGATAGACCATCGCGACGGTTCAACTTTTGGACCATCGCGACAGCCCAAAATCGGACCATCGCGATTGGCTCAAGCCATCGCATCGCGGACCATCGCGACGGTTCACTTCGGACCATCGCGACGGTTCGACCATTGACCGTTGACCGCGCCATCGCGATTGTCCGCCTGATCACGCCATCGCGACGGTTCATTTTTCGGACCATCGCGACGGTCCATTTCCACGCCATCGCGATTGTTCACTTCGAGCCATCGCGACGGTTCGACCTCACGCCATCGCGATTGTCCAACTTTGACCGTTGACCCGCGCCATCGCGACGGTTCGCATTTTCGGGCCATCGCGATTGTCCAAATCCCACGCCATCGCGACGGTTCGCTCGGACCATCGCGACGGTCCCAGACCATCGCGATTGCCCACCCCCATCGCAAATTTTGGACTTCAATTTTTGACCAATTTTGGGGTTATTTTTGGAAAATTTTTGGACCATTAGACTCATAGGAGACCCCTTAGCTCATATTTGAGGGAAAATTGGATTGTCAATTTTTACCCCCCAGGACCTGAACGCGTGTAACTTTCTCATCCGAAGTCCGTTTTTTGAGCTTAATAGCTCGTTAGAAAGCTCGTGACGAGTACTACGTGACCTCAACTGTTTTTTTTATAAAGTATACGTCTATTTTTGGATAGGCTAATTTGAGGTTCACCTAGTTTGGGACTAGGAAGTCAGGGGGCAAGTATTAAAAAGTTGGGCAAAAAGAGAAGGGACTTAAAAGGTGAATATACTCAAGCGTGTGATCAACTTGTGAATTGGTCTAATATTGGGATTTTTCCAGGTCTAGCAAGGGCAATCAAAGGCAAGCAAGCAAGGCAGTGAAGACAGCAGAGCTTGGGAAGCACGGCTTCTTGGGCAACAGGACACCAGAGCAATCAGAAAAGCCGACTCGAGGTTGGAAGATTACTCAACCCCCTCAGTCAATTCTTAGCTTAGGCTAAAACGTTAGCATTGTGGACTTAAGTCGATAGGAACGCCTCAAGTTTAAGATACTTAATTATTTCAAGTCTAAGACTTAAAGTAAAGGTGTGTGTGACGCGAAAACCTAAAGAAAAGAACATAAGTCTGACGGAACGAAAACTTAAAATCATCACGAAAGTCGAATTCCTGACGCATAAATTAAGACAAGAATCCAAAGAGAAATTAAAAGGAACCAAGAATTGATCACAAAGAACCATTGACGATCTAAGTGTGTAATCGAGCGTGCAAGGAAGAAAATTAATGAACCTTAGATCGGGCAAACATATAGGTAAGTCGGACAGAAGAAGCCTTAGATCATCGGAGGCTAGTGTAAGAACCACCGCACGATCTTGGGCTCAGCAATTGAACAGTAGTTATCCCTACGAGTTGAGCTCAGAATCAAGTGAATCAGAAATGGCATTTAGCACAGACAAACCAGCAGGAGGGTCTAATGTAGCATACTTAGAAAAACCTAAAGGACCCTATAGAACGCAGTTAGAGTTTCTCCGAACCAACCGATTAGGTGCTCGCATCTATGAGGATGGTTTGCAGAGGCAAGTGGTGCAACTGCACAATCCTGATCAACCCATTGGATTGGAAAGACCAGTGGTGAAGTTTGAGAGAGACGCTTACATAGACAAAGAAGGAACCATGTACATCCTAAGTACGCAACCAAACGATACGAATGAGTTTGGCACAATTCAATTAGAGACAGAAGGAAAATTTCAAGGAAAAGAGCCATTAGAAGAACCTAGGACACCTAGAGGGAAATCCGTATTAACAAGAGTACTCATCCCAGAGTGGATCCCTCAAGATAACAGGAGCACCGAGTTGTTCATAAATAAAGAGACAGATGAAGCCTTTTGGAGGTATAGAAAGGAAAACCCCAGTGAGGTAGGCATCATCACAATCTATGAATTCAAGGACCCAGATACACCTGGAAAGGTTGTATACCTGGATGAGACTTCAGAAAGAGTCTTTATGGTGCCTGAGCGCGCTAAAAACACCTACACTTGGAGAGGTGAATTGATATTCCCTCTATCCAGAACGAACATGAATGCAAATCAACAAGGGGCAGGAACATCCTCAGCCCATGGAAATCACGAGAGACCGGAAGTAAGCTTCACTCACCCCATAGGGAGAGATAGAACAACCACGAACACTAATAGGACGGATAGACAAAGAGAATTTGGAGTACCAGGTGGTAGAGATGATTTTCCTCTACCTAGACCACGTGAACATGCAAGAGTATTGAGACCCACTCAATTAGTAAAATCCATGAAGAATTATTTTGATGGGACAGGAGATCCCTATGACCATGTCGCAGAATTCAAGCAAGTGTTAAGAGCAGAACAAGTCGAGGACATGTTCACGCAGTACAATGCATTTGGACTAACGTTAAAGAATACCGCTTTAACTTGGTTCCAACCACTGCAACAAAGGCAATTTAGAGACATCCATCACTTTTTAGAGTCATTCATCACTGAATTCTCTAAAAGTGGGGTTAGACATGACACGTCTTCGCTGATTCATAGTTTTAAACAAACCCCTCAGGAAACAGTAAGACTGGCAGGTCGTAGATTCAGACAATATGTTGAGCGATGTCCAATGCAAGAGCTACCCTCACAAGCCAAACAAGTATCACTGTTCCTAGATGGCTTGTTGAGCGCTAAACTACGCTCTTATGTGTACCTAAAAGAACCCAGAACGCTAGAGGAGTGTGTAAGAATATGTATAGACATTGAGGACAACTTAGGAGATGAATTAGAACTCTCAAAGGTCTATAAGGACTCAGATTGTTCTTCTCTAGCATCCACAAAATTGTCTAATTCGATAGAGGATCTAGCAGAAAAAGTGGCCCAAAAACTAGGAGTTTCTAGTAAACAGGTGCCCAAGCTACCTACAAATGTACGTTGTTACACTTGTGGTGGAAATCATTTGGCAAACATGTGCCCCAATGCACCTCAACCTCACGCCAACCCTAGTGGCCAATATTGCACAATTGAGAGAAGATACACAAATCATACAGCTCAGGACTGCCCATACAACAAACAAACCGTGAGACAGAACTACCCGCAAGCATACCAGCAGCCAGGTAGGTATCAAGGCCAATACAATGCTCAGCCTTATTACTATAGGCCTCCCCAGAACTACCCATACCAGGCTCAACAGAGACCTCAACCCGTCTTAGCTCAGCAGCCACCCCCACCAGCGAATGTCATCTCAGTCAAATACGCTGCTGCAGAAGAGAACCTAAGTAGGGCCTTAGTGCCTTCTTCACCCCTGATCACCGAAAGTGACCCGAACTCCAACAGTTTTGACTCTACGCATGTAACTAGCCCACCCGCTTATTACACGGAGTCACCAGAACATGTGGAGACATATCATTATGATAGTCCTCCAATGGAACCTAGTTGGGAGCCAGATTATACTAATGTGATGTACGCAAACCCAAACCCACGGCCCCAATTGAGACAACAAAGACCACAGGGCCCTAGAGGACCATGCTTTAGGTGCCAAGGAGATCATTTCATAAAGGATTGTCCACATCCCCCAATAGCAAGGCAATCACAGTACTACAGCATCCAAGGCTTTTGCGCCGATTGTGGCAAAGAACACATAATCAAAGATTGTCCTAAGAACCCAGTTAACACTTCAAATGTGACATCGATCAACGTGATAGGTATTGTAAACAATGCAGATGGATCCAACCCTACATACGTGCCTATCCAAGCTATAACTAGAGCCCAGGCGCTCTTACAAAACCAACAGCTTAATCAAGAGAAAGTAGCCGAAACTAGTGAAGTTGCAGAATCGAGTAGTAAAAAGACAAAATCTTGGAAAGATTCTAGAGAAAGAATAAAGAGAAAATGGAGTAAAAAGATAAGTGAGTTGGAAGGAAGTCTAAGAGAATCTAGAGCCAAAATACAAGAATTGGCTTCACAAGAATTAAACCGAGAAATCCCAGCTCAGAAATCAGGATCAGTCTTAGCGGAACCCATACCGGAAGATCTAGACATGATGTTTCGTGCATATCAGGCTAGAATAAAAGAAGGACCTCAAGTAACGGAAATGAGTAAAAACTACCCTCGAGCTGATCTAGAAATTGAGAGAACTAAACTTTGCATGAAGATGGTAGAACTAGCCCAAGCGTTGTTCGAAGCCTCTAGATATCTTAATTGGAATAACATGGCAAAACCGGAACTACACTTTCAAGGACTAATGGAGAGGCTAGAACACTTGATATAAAGCAAAGAGAGAGAGGATCAGCATAGGAACCCTATTGTCCCAGAGACACAGGAAAGGAATCCACCATCCCTGTCTCAAGTACCCCATACAGAAAGTCAAGACAATTTGTCTCCCATACATAGGTACTCACATGAATTTTTGAGGGAGATCCAAGAAGAGAAATGGAGAAAAGAACGAGGAACCCATCCTCCTATTCAAGAAATAGACGACTTGCAGGAACAATTTCCCCAAGACATCCCCTCTATATATGATGATGTAGAGGTGGAACAACTGAGTGAACCCACAGGATTTGAGTCTAATTCTCTACAAGAATTACCTCAGTTCACAGGGCCTTGGGAAGCAAAGTCTATTAGTATGAGAGCACCCACAATAATAGTGAGGAATGAAGAATCAGTGATCCCTAGAAATACGGAAGTGATCAAGAATACCAAAGTACAATGTAATCTCACCCTGGAGGAATTGTTAAAGGTAAAACCAGAATTGTGGAAGCACGTAGCAAATCAATTCCCGGAGCTTGCTACCACACCCTCTCAGATAGGATCACAGAAGAAGGTACCAGAGATACCCGTGGAAAAGATTGGAGATGTAAGCGAAGGAGAGGAAGGTAACACATATCTTCCAATAACCCATCAGGGCTACACCACGAAAGCCATCTTAGATTCAGGAGCCGGAGTAGCCATCGCTACTACCGCCTTATGGAAACGTTGGGGTAAGCCAGCACTCAGACCCACCAGGATGAAGCTACAAATGGCCGATGGACACATAGAAAAACCGTTAGGCTTACTAGAAGGCATATCTCTCACCACTTGTGGTGTAGAATTTGAGCATACTTTCGCCATTTGTGACTTTGCTAAAAATCATGCGTATGAGATGATATTGGGACGACCATTCATGCGTCAGTTGCAAATCGTACAAGATTGGGGAACTAATTCTTTGTACTTGCAACATTTAGGAGTGACTACCAAAGTCAATCTTAAAGACTACTCACATAGAGATGTACCCCCAATACAATGGAATACCATCCATAAGACTCCAGTAGAGACGGAATCCGTGCACTCATTAGAATCAGATCCTTCTTGGTTGCATGAGGACACCCATTTATGGATGTGTAAAGTAGCCAAACAAGAGGAAGAACGATTAGAAACCAGGACCTTAGGTGCGGAACAACATCCACGAACCCTTCAAGATCCAGCATATGCACCTGTAGTATTCCCAGACGAAGAGTTTGAACCCCATGGTTGGGCAGAAATACTAGCAACCATGGATGTAGCCATCAATGAAGAACAATGGACACCCCACTGTGACGAGGATGGCTATGACATTTCAGTTTTTACGATAGAGCCAATCATGGGCGATGCAATTTTAGAAGAGTGCGAACCAAACACTGATGCATTTGAGGACGCAAGTGAGTTTGATTTAGAATCAATTATCATGGACCCACCCTTTGCATCAGAGGAAGAATATTTCTACGAAGTAGAGACTCACACTCAGAGTCACGAGGAAATTACGAACGAGGTAAGGTTAGCCACTCAAGTGACTGATAAGAGTGAAGGCAAGAAGAGAAAGAAGAAAGAAACCATGTCGGAAAAAGAAGAATCTTTATTTGAAGTACCCGAGAATTTCAAGAAATACGAAATCGACGATAGAAGAATCATGGTACGAATGCCCAATCGAAAGGCGAATGACGGACAAGTATATGATAACCGAGAGAAAACCAAGAAAGTAATAGTTGCCATAGAAGGAGAAGAAGAAAAATGCACATACATAGGGCATGATTTGACGACTGAAGAAGAAGAAGAGTTAGTTGCCCTATTGCGCGAATATAGAGATGTTTTCGCTTGGAGTTACAAGGATTTGAAAGGAGTAGACCCAGATATATGTTCTCATAGAATCCCTATGACTCCAGATGCGAAACCGACAAAACAAAAACCTTACACGTACAATGATAACTACGCTGCGAAGATTAAAGAGGAGATAGATCGGTTGATAGAAGCAGGATTCATTTACGAAATTGAGCATACCGAATGGGTATCCCCCATTGTGGTTGTACCCAAGAAGAATGGAAAATTGCGTGTGTGTATTAACCTTAAAAAAGTTAATGCCGCCACGATTAGAGATAGTTATCCTCTTCCTATCACGGAATACCTATTGGAAAGAGTTGCGGGCAAGGAAGTTTACAGCTTTCTTGATGGATTCTCAGGCTATAACCAAGTAGCCATTGCTCCAGAAGACCAACACAAGACGGCTTTTGCCACAGAATGGGGCATATTTGCATTTCGTGTGATGCCATTCGGCTTGACAAATGCACCCGCCACTTTCCAGCGACTCATGTGTCATGTTTTTAAGGAATTCTTACGCAAGAGCTTGGAAGTTTACGTCGATGACCTATGTGCGCATTCAAATGTAAGACAGACACATATTCCAGAGTTAAGACAAATATTTGACAAATGTCGAGAATATCAGGTTTGTCTGAACCCAGAAAAATGCGTTTTCATGGTCAGACAAGGCAAAATTCTAGGACACATTGTGTCAAAAAATGGAATCTCTACGGACGAGGAAAAGGTGAAGGTAATTGCAGAATTACCTAGACCAACTAATGTGAAAGAGGTACAGGCATTTATGGGCCATTGCGGTTATTATAGGAGATTCATACACATGTATGCAATCATAGCCAAGCCTCTGTACTCTCTTTTGACCAATTTTGAGTGGACAGATGAATGCGAAAATTCATTCAATGAACTTAAACGACGCTTGTGCTCAGCACCTATATTGACCACCCCAGATTGGAGTAAGCCATTCCATGTACATGTGGATGCATCCAATTACGCCATAGGATGTGTGTTAGCACAACCCACGAATGAAGGTAACATAGATCTCCCCATAGCTTACGCTAGCAGACAACTGAACGCAGCAGAGAGAAATTACACCACGACGGAACGAGAAGGATTAGGGATGATCTACGCTGTAAAGAAGTTTAGGCACTACTTGTTGGCCAACAAATTCAAGTTCTTTACGGATCATCAAGCCCTATTATATTTAGTCAACAAACCATGTAACACAGGACGATTGATACGCTGGTTTCTATTACTCATGGAGTATGATTTTGAAGTGGTAGTTAGGAAAGGAAAGACGCATCTTAGAGCTGACCACCTCTCAAGATTAACCTCAGGAGAAGCTCCTCAAGGAGTAGCGGATGATCTACCAGATGCATACTTGTTTAACCTTGAGATAGCACCAGAATGGGCTAAGCCTATAGTCCCCATTCTCACCTATGGACCCAAGAATCCTAGGATAAAGATCAGAGAAGGAGAGATTACCAAGTCTCAGAGGTACCAAATAATGGCAGGAAGCATATATAAACAGGATAATCAAAAGATTCTTGCTTGTTGTGTAGATGAATCAGAACATGCGAATTGGTTGCAATTAGCACACATAGGTGCACTAAAGCAACATCATTCAAAACATAGAACACTACATACTCTGCATAGATTAGGAGTATCCATGTTATAAATATATATATATATATATATATATATATCATTAATTTTCAAGTTCATGTTGCTTTGTTTTTTTTCAAGTTTATTCTATTTTTTTTCCATGCTTGTTTCATGCATGTTTTTTTTCAGTCTTTGCATTGCATTGCATATCCACATCACTTGAGTCAAAAAAGGCAAATGATGATTTCTCTACTTGTGTAAAATTGTATCTTAAGTAGTAACTTATCTACTAAGAAATTGATTATAATCTAGGATTGTGGAAAGATAGGGCATGTAGATTTGGAGGTTTATTTTGGTGACATGACTTTCATATATAAACATGCATATGTATCCAGTATCGAAAGCATAATTGTTGAAATCCTAGCTCCTGCTATTGCATGTTTCTACATCCTTAGTCCATCTCACAGCACTTGTATCGGAGTTTAAACGACTGTTCTCCGTCATCAAAAATGGTTGTACCTTGTATCGGGGTTTAATTTTTCCCCATCATCAAAAAAAAAAAAAAAAAAAAAAAAAATTGCTACATGTTACCAAGAAGTTTACACTTTCTTCCACCCCAAAAAAGTGATCGTAACCATAAAGTTGCCGAATCATCATCATCATCAAAAAAAAAAAAAAAAAAAAAAAAAAAGCAAGCCAAAGGAGGATAAAGAGGCATAGTAGAATAAATCACGGGCTATATAGGGAGATTTATGCATTAGTGGAGTTTAGTTAGATTTCCTTGCATGTTATTAGAGAAAGAGCATATTCATATTTATGTAGGAAAGGAGTTGATCTAAAATAAGCTAAAGATGAAAGATGTCTCTTGAAAATCCTAAATCTTTGTTTATAATCATATTTAAGGTAGATTGCTTTATGAAAAAGGTACAAAATTTTCTTCAAGATGAGAGGAACTGATGCTTAAAACGACTCAATACATCCACTTCCACTTCATATTGATGCTTGTTTTTTTTTCTTTCTTGTTGCCAATGTTGCTTGTTCATTTGCATATATGTTGCCTATTTGTTCATGCATATTCATGTTGCCTGTTTCAATTATTTCTTTCATGCAAATTTTGCTTCATGTCACGTTACCTACTTATTCATGCATATAATCAATTTCCCTTCCATCTTTCTTATGTTGCCTATAAAAGAATTTGATGCCTGGAACATTTTGTTTTCACAGATGCTAGAGTGGCGCTTCCGGAGGAATCGCAGGTTTAGTGGGGGCGAATGTCGTCGAGATTTGCTCTCCTCTCTCACTTGTGAAGGCCTACAAAAAACATATTTGGTGAAGGTAGCCGGAATTCCCCGAGAAGTCCAAGATGCATCAAGGATGTCAAAGGAAGCTCACATACAAAGTTTCAAAGAAATCAAGAAAGTCCATGGTAGCGGTCAAAGTTGGTCAAAGCTGGTCAAAGTTGGGAAATTAGGGCAAAAATTTCATTGTCACCAAATTAGATGAAAATCCATATACTTGTAAAGATTGTCAAAGGCAGTCTATAGCCCAAATTTCAGCAAAAAATGGATTTAGTAGCACATTGATATGCTATGTTCATTTTGTAAAAATGTATTTTTTCTAGTTTGACCCTACAAATTCTTGTATAGAAATTTATGTTAGCCATATGGTTTGGCATGTATAAAGACCATATGTGGCTACATATTTGTATAAAGTTTCAAGGCTATCCGAGCTTCCTAGACACCTTAATGCCACCTTGCAAGCTTCCAAATGTAGTCAAACTTGTACAAGTTAGATTCAGATGGGAGTTTTTTCTGCATATTCTTGAAGGAGATCTTTGGAAACATAGTCCTACAATGTTTCATCTTCATCAAAGACTTTTTGGAGGGTCAAAGAGCACAAAGTCCAGTTTTCAAGGTCACCGCAGTTTTCTAGAATAAGAAAATTGAAGGCTTGAATGTCTGCCACATGTCAAAATATGATTGAACCATGGTATATGGTCAAGATGAGCTCCTATTCAAGGGTGGAGATGCACTAAAGCATAAAGGAAGGAGGATCCACGAATTTTTTCCATAAAAGAAGACTTTTTTTACAATCAAAGATCAATAATGCAGTGTTTCTCCAAAAATAGTGGCTTATCTTATCCGAATTGATGTCAGCACTGATCCGACGGTCCAGATCATCCCCAGATCCAATGGTGGAGAATGAGGGCGCCTAAATTTCACTCCTTTACACTAGATTTGATAGAAAGAACAATTCCAAGCCATTGATTTGATTAATCAAATGGTTGTAATCGAAAGTAGTGATCCTAGAGTTGAGAGTTGATTTCTCTAGATCCAAGGGCCCAAATTCATTCAAAAAACTATATAAACCCCCCTCCAAACTCCTAGAGCATCATTGTTAGGCATCCATAGGGCTCATGCTAGCTTACGGTTTCCTTGAGACGATCACCCTCGGTTGAGCGAGTGAGGATCCAAGGTGAGCTAGTATGAGTATAGAACCTAGTTTCAAATTTAAGTTAGAACTCCTATCTAGGATAGGCTCTTGAAACCAGCATCTCTATCTTGACTCACCCTCGGTGGAGCGTGTGAGTGAGTTAGAGCTGATTTTAATGAGTCTTAGACTTCTTTAGTTAGACGTTACGAGCCTAGACAGACATAGGGTCACTGGAGTGGAACTCACCTTCTTAGGTGTGACATTCGGTTGAACTGTCATGGTTTGAGGGTCGGAACCACCTTTGATCAGTAGACTGCTTAGCATGACGTACCACGACGATATTTTACATGTAACTTAATTCAAATCCTTTTAATTCATGTCACTTGTCACTTGTCTCTTGTCTCCTCTCTCAGTCTCTTAAGTATTTTTACATGTCTTCTATTTCTTCTATGTGTGAGAAGGCTCCGCAGTATTGCGTTGAACCAGTGAGGATGTTTCTTTGAGCTTGTGAGTAAACTCTATCATCATAATTCACTTGCATGCATATAATCCATACATACCCATACATATTGATTAGTTTCTGAAAGTGTATAAGAAGCTCCAATATTGGACCATTCTTCCTTTCGAAACTGGTTTATGTGTAAGGGTTCCATCTATTCTCGTCATGCATACATATCATCCAAAGAAGACTATGCATATGGATTGGAATTAGGAAGTGTTTAAGAAGCTCCTTCAATGGACCATTCTTCCTTCCAAATTTCATTCGTATGTATGGTTCTCTTTCATTCTTATCATTCATGTTCATAAATCTAACTTGCACTCCTACATTCCTATTCCCATAATCATTTCAACATCTCTCTCTTCTCCATACTCAACATTAATTTCACTTTCATGTCCTTAAACCTTCCAACATTCATTAGCTTCATACACCCTGTGTGTGCCACGACCGGACCCGATCCACCCGGATTGCGATCACCTCCACACCGACTCCCCTTGTAAAAGCTATATAAGGATGGCCCATGTGTATATTTATAGAGCATTGTGCACTAGTAAGCCCTTCATCTAGAGTCTGTCTAGATTGTCATCCAAGGTCCACATTGGGAGTGCATGGGTGGACTACACCATCTTTGTAGCTACATTACTCTTGTCAATTTGATAATTTGAGTTTTCTATCTCTCTATCTGTGTCTCTCTTTGTCTATGTTTTTTGCTCAAATCTATCTACTAGTCTATTATATTGTGTTGTTATTTCTTACAACATACATCACACACATACATACATATATATGTTCCTATACACATGCATACATGCATGCATACACTAATACATGCACACACATGCATGCATGCATACATACATACATACATACATACATACATGCATACATACATACATACATACATACATATATACATACATACATACATGCATGCATGCATGCATACACATATGCACACACACATGTATATATACATATTCACACATGTATACACACATGCAAATACATACATACATACATACACATGCATATATACATACATGCATAGATGCATGCATACACATATATACACATGCACATATGTATACATCCACATGCATATATACATACATGCATAGATGCATGCATACACACACATGTATATATTTGACATGCATACATACATGCATATATCACACACAATACACATACATACATACACATCACACATGCATATATGTATATCTATATTGATCTCTAATCCACTTTGTTTTACATGTAAAAATACTATGGATGCTAGTAGAGAGCAAAAGGTGAACCTTACTCTCATAAAGAATCTTATGAGAGAAAAAGTTCCCTCTAATTCCTTTGGGGCTACCATGCATGAGTATGCAGACATGCCCAATGAGGAATTAGATTATGCCATTCAAATGCTTACTCAATGGCTAGAGGAAGGTTCCTCTATCGATCCATTTTTTGGAGGATAAACTTTCGCACACATGTATGATTTATTATTATAATTTATTATATTTAATAAAACTATAACATAAATGTCTTTAATCATTTTAATTTGTTGATTTTTAGCACACTTATACCACCTCTAGCTCATTAGAGCATAGCCAAAAGGTACCTATTCACACATGCATAGGTAGCTTAGGGCTTGACTGTCACATATCACCTGATGGAAGTATAGTTTACATCAGACATGGCTGAATTTAAAAAATGAATGAGAGCTCTATGTGACTCTTAGCTGAGATCTATTTGCTTGAAATGGGCATACATATAAATTCCACCTACAAATTGAGATATATTTTTCGTGTTTTGGTATGATGTTTTTATTCTTTTGCAATGAATTTGATGTGATGCACAAAATGCATGTACTTGATTCACCAGAGTTGGAATTCGACACTAGTTGTTCTCACAAGTGGTGCCTAAAAGAGATATAGATACTTATGTCACATCATCGTGACAATGCATGATAAGAATTGTTTTTATTTGTTATATGTATGTGTATATATATTGGTTTATATATATATATATATATATATTCATATATGTGTGTGTGTATGTATGTATATATATATATATATACATACACACACACACACACACACACACATATATATATATATATATATATATATATATATATATATATATATATATATATATATATATATATATATATATATATATATATATATATATATATTAGATATATGTGTAGTATATAAAATCTAATATATATATATATATATATATATATATATATATATATATATATATATATATATATATATATATATATATATATATATATATATATATATATATATATATATATATATATATATGTGTGTGTGTGTGTGTGTGTGTGTATGTATATATATATATATATATACATACATACACACACACATATATGAATATATATATATATATATATTATATATATATATATATATATATATATATATATATATATATATATATATATATATATATATATATATATGCATACACACACACACACACACACACACACACATATATATATATATATATATATATATATATATATATATATATATATATATATATATATATATATATATATATATATAACACATATAACACACACACATATATGTTGGGGATAAAGGTCCCCAACAACTCTCGTTTTGTATATTTTGAGCCTTCCATCTGAAAGTTCTCCCTGAGAGCTTTTAATACATATGTTTGTTATATTTTTTGGACCCCAAATTCGGGAGTCATAGGCATTTACATTATTTTTATGAATTTTCATCATTGGCCATGTGTGAACATGTCCATATGTCCTAAAAGTCACTTATCAATAAAACTTGGCCCCAAATCTCTCATAACTTGATTGGGTGTTCTTCAACTTTAGCTTTTCCATCTTCTTCTTTGAATTTCTAGGTACTTTCTCTCTCTATATTCTCTTTCTCATGCAATAGCCCACTCCCTTGGTATTCGGAGCAACCTAGCACACCACCATGTAGCTCTCTCCGGTCCCTTTTAGTTGGCATTAGATCTTTGACATGTTCCATTGTGAAAAAGTTGCTCCAAATACTTTTCTACTTCAACATATCCTAAGGTGAAGGATTCTTCTTGCATTTGGGAGAATTTTATCACAAAACACTTCATTTTTCATGATAAAAATGTAGGTTTTAGGAGGACTACTTCAACCCAGAGCAAAGTTGAAGCAAATTTTGAGTTTTCAGAGAGTTTCATCGTGGAGAACCTCTTCTATTATGCTTCTTGTATTCCCAAAGTTCATTTTCAATAACCACATTGTTGATTTTTCATTTAAAAGTCCTTATGTTGCGGAACTTCTCTCTCATTTCAAGTGTGAGTACATGTATAAAGATTGAGAAGGTACATACTTGCTAGAAACTTATTACAATAGCTCATTTCTCTAATTTTACATGTCATATTGCTACAAAAATTGAGGTTTTTGCGAAAACAAGCACCCATTGAATTTCGTTTGCATCTACGTATGCCTTTTGTGGTTGAAAGAAAAAATTGTTGTTTTTTATGCAATTACAAATTGCTCAATTTTTTTGAATCTTTTTGTAGAAAATTTAAGAAATTGGTTTTTGCAAGTTTTGGACAGTTTTCACCTATAGTCTCCTCACATGATTATGCATAGAACAATAGGTTAAAATTACTTTTTTGGTGACATTTTGAAGCCCTTAGTGTGCAAACATGGCTTCTACCTCCTTTGATGTCAAACAACTTGTTTGAGATCAAGAGATTTGAGGGTACGAGTTTTGATTTGTGGAAAAAGAGAATGTTGGGCATCCTCTTTCTTAAAGATTGCAAAGGGGCTCTTGAGGAAGTCAAGCGTGAAGATATGACAGATGCAACATGGATGAACCTAAACAAGAGGGCCATCACTTATATCAAGACGGCTATATCAGATTGAATCTTAGTGGATGTGAAGGGCCTTACAAATGCTTTTGAGGTATGGAAGAAGCTGAAGACCACTAGAAAATACTCCGCTTATGAATCAAGTGCATCTTATGCATAAGCTCTTGTGTATGTAGCTTGATGAATAAAAAAGTGAAGCTGAGCACTTATCTACTTTTACAGGTACTCTCTCGCAATTGCATGATTGTGAATTACTTGCATTTGATGATAAGCTTAAACATCTTATTGTTGATGTCCTTTCCTGATTCATGGGAAACATTGGTTGTTTCACTTTCAAGTAACGCCAATCTTATTGTTGATGGTGTAAAGGGTTCTAATTTGAATGAGGAAATCAGGAGGAAAGCTAATGGAGAGGGCAATGGTTCAACCAATGTGGCTAGAGGAAGAACAAAACAGAAAAGTGGAAATGTATAGAGGAATAGGGACAAAAGCAAAGGCAAGGCTACAGTGACTTGTTATTACCAGTGTGGTAGGAAAGATCACAAGAAGCCTCATTGCAGATACTACAAAGCTAAACTAAAAAAAGGAAGAACACATGTGACAAGAAGAAAAAGAACAAGAATGAAGCACCTGAAAACTCAAAAGACAAGGACAAAGAGAAGGCCAATGTGGCCTCTAGTGTCTTCATTGAGGAGCTATCAGATGCAAAAGATATTCTTTGTGCTACAATGGAAGCAAATCATGCCAAAGTTATTGTTTCTTCTATTAATATTCATGCACAACATATGTAAAGCATAAAGAGGGATCTGATTGATTCATGCAGGCAACTATGGACATGTATATCTTGGAAATAACCATGCTTGTTCTGTTGAAGGTATTGGCATAGTGCATCTAACTGAAAACGACATTAATGAGCTAGTTTTGCATGACGTATACATATGCACCAAGAATCAAGAAAAGCCTATTGTCTGTTGGGCAAATGGATATGCATGGATAGAGTACCCTGCTTGAGAAGGGGTCATGGAATCTTATGGAAGGCTCTAGGCTGATTGTTAAAGGTATAAAGAAAGGGAACCTTTATTGCTTGCATGGTAAAGCCTTGTTTGGAAAGTTTATTGCTTTGGTTGAAATCCATTCACATATGGAATTATGGCATAAAAGGCTTGGCCAATGAGCCAAAAAAGCCCTTGATAAACTATGTACTTTTGACAAGTTTGATGATAAAGGCTCAAAGCTTGATTTTTGTAATGAATGTGTAAGTCTAATGTGCTTGATCTTGTTCATTTGGATGTTTGTAGCATGCCCACCAAATCTATGGGGGGTGCTCTTTACTTTGTTTCTTTTGTTGCTGACTACTCTAGGAAGCTTTGGGTATATTTGTTAAAATCTAAACATGAAGCCATTGCTGTTGCATTTAAGAAACTTCATGCATTTGTGACCACCCAAAGAGGTAGAAATATGAAACACTTATGTACAAATAATGGGGGTGAGTTTAAAAGTTTTGAATTCAATAGATTTTGTGAAAACATTGGGTGAGACACATGCTATCCACAACTAATCTCCCTCATGGGTTTTGGGGAGAGTCTTTGAAAATTGTAGTTCATGTTTGCAATTGATTCCCTCACATGTCCTTAAAAGGTGGCATTTGAGAAGAGGTTTGGTCTGGCAAACTAGCTTCATATGATGACCTACACATCTTTGGTTGTGATGCTTTTGTGCAGATAAGGCCTGAGTTGAGAAGCAAGTTAGATGGGAAGTCCATGAAAGGAATCTTCATGGGTTATGGAGATGAATGTGAAGTGGGCTACATGCTACCTAAACTCAAGAAGGTAATATGCATCCACGATGTTGTATTTAATGAGACAAGGCTGCTAAAAAATGATTGTGCATCTAAAAGTGACCATAAAAAGGTCAAATTTCAGCATGTACAGCCACGTGTTAAAGCTGATTTGAACCCTCGAGATGCACCATATATGGATGGAAATGACAATGAGCCAGTGGTTATTGAGCTAGATGATGCTGGATAGCAAAATGAGGCTCTTGATGGACATATGCAAACACCTATTCATGTTGAAAATAGGGCTAGGAATGATGTAAGACAACCCATTAACAATGAGGAAGTTGATGTATCTCCTTATGTAGATCCATTGCCAGAGAATGTGGATCATTGGGTAAGAAGATCTACACGTCCTAGGAGACCTGTGAACAAATATGACTCCTCTATACATTACATTATGTTATCAGATGAGGGTGAGCCTCTCACTTATAAAGAGACAAAGCTATGTGAGTGCAAGAAGAAGTGGGAGTTAGCCATGCAGGAAGAGATAAAGGTCTTGCATGCAAATGATACTTGGGATTTGGTTGAGTTGCCCAAAGGTAGAAAGGGCATTCCTAACAAGTGGGTATACAAAATAAAAATTTTTGATGGCGAACCCAAGTATAAGGCAAGGATGGTTGCTACGAGATTTTCCCAAGAAGAGGGCATTGATTTCCAAGAGGTGTTCTCTCTCATGGCTAAAATGACCACATTAAGTGTGTTATTTGCTCTCATAGCTGCCTTGGATTTGGCATTATTCTAAATGGATGTTAAGACAACATTTTTGCATGATGATTTTAATGCAGAGTTGTACATGAAACTACCAAAATGATATACCATTCTTGGAAAAGAACATTCGGTATCCAAGCTGAAAAGGGCCTTATATGGGCTGAAACAAGGCCCTAGACAATGGTATAAGAAATTTGATGCATTTATGATCAAAGATGGATTCAAAAGAAGCAATGAAGACCACTATTTGTACACCAAAAAGGATAAAGATGGCATCTCAATTATTCTAGTGCCCTATGTAGATGATACCCACTATTAGCTGAGAAGAAAAGGAGCACTTGAAATGCTCTAAAATAGTAGCTAAATTTTGAATTCTCAATGAAAGACCTTAAGGAAGCTGAGCATATTCTTGACATGCAAATAAAAAGGGATAGACAATAAGATACTTTGCATTTATCCCAAAAAAAGTACATTGAAGAAGTGTTAGACATATTTAATGTGGGTGATGCTCATTAGCCTCTTAGAGTTCCATTGGAACCACATGTTAAGCTTTCCAAGGATGACTATCCCAAAGATGATGATGCAGCCAACAACATGAAGATTGTTCCCTGTGCATCAGCTTATGGTTCACTTATGTATGCTATGGCTGCCACTCGGCCATACATTGCTCATGTAGTGGGATTTGTTAGCAGGTTCATGACTAATCCTCACAAAGCTCATTCAAAGGCTATCAAATCTATTGATATATTTTGAAAGGGACCAAAGGTAAATTGCCTATGCTATGGAACATGTCCATCTAAGTTAAAAGGATTCTATGATTCAGACATGGTAGGTGATGTGGATACTCGCAAGTCCACTAGAGTCTATGTTTACACCCTTGTAAGTGGACCTATTTCATAGTGCTATAAACTTAAGAGGATAGTTGCACTATCTACTATAGAGGCTATAAAATTTCAGCCACAGAGGCTTCCAAAGAAGCCATTTGGCTAGCCCGCTTGTGCACAGAGTTTGGGATGCCTAAAAAGGCAACTCTTCTTGGATGCGATAGCTAGAGTGCCGTATGTTTGGAAAAGAATGCCATGTTCCATGCTTGCAAAAAACATATTGATGTGAGATACCACTTCATCAAAGAGGTGTTAGAGGATGGTCTGATCTCTTTGATGAAGGCCAATACTTCATAAAATCCTATAGATGCTCTCACAAAGTATCTACTCAAGGAACAACATCAGCTATGTATACAAATGATGGGAGTTACTTAGCTTGAAAGGAGCCTCCTTAATTCTTTAAGTGAGAGGTTGTTAGGATACACGCCCCAAGGACTCTCCTTTTGTATATTTTGACCCTTCCATGTGAAAGCTCTCTCTAAGAGCTTCCCATACATACTTTTGTTATATTTTTCGACCCCAAATCTGAGTCATAGGCATCTACACTATTTTTATGAATTCTGGTCATTGGCCATGCGTGAACATGCATAGATGACCTAAAAGTCACTTATCAACAAGACTTGGTCCCAAATCACTCATAACTTGATTGGGACATCTTCAACTTTAGCTTTTCCATCTTCTTCTCCAAATTTCTGTACG